>JAGXJF010004926.1:0-29390 GCA_019208055.1 Stipa capillata | reverse complement strand
GCCTGTCACCGGTGGTTCACTTAATCCTCGTGGCAACAGTGTAACGGTCAGGTTCCTAGCGAACCCTATATATAGGGGACCAGGGGGAGGTCTTAGAGCTTAACCAAGCAACCTTTGCCAGTGAATCATATTCAACCTTGCAAAGCCTCTTTCCACCGAACAAAAGCCAAAGTTCCTAAGTGTCAGTTCGGGTGAGTTAGAGTTCTTGAGCAAAGAGCATTGGTTCCTCCAAGAGTTGTTGCTGCTGAATCTGTTACTCTTGGAGTGTCTACTCCTAGACGGGTGTAGGAGTCGCTGGTATCACCAAGCTTGTGTTGGGCCGAACAGACATTTGTGAGGTGAATCGAAGTCTACCTGCTCAAGCAAAAGGACTTCCACAAGCAAAGGAAGAGGCCTGAGCGTCAGGTACTCGGAGAACAAGCACGATTTGGTGTGGCGATCCCTTCGGAGTAGCCTCTCCAACGGAGACGTACCACTCTGTGAAGAGCTGGGAACTTCGGTGAAAAACACACTGTCTCCTTGAGTACTTTACTGTATTGTCTTTAGCTGCTGCTTGCTTGTGAGATCTTAGACTTATTTTGTTCATCTGCTATAGATCTCCCTTATACCTGTGTTCATTAGCTGTGTCTCAGTTGTTATATATCTTATCTCACACCTGAGTCAGTTACCGTTACACAGGCACATTGATTGCTCACATTTACTAAGTCCTTAGAACACCTGTGTTAGGCACCTGTGTGACAGCTGCATGCTAATTTACACACTATCTGTTGCCTGTGTCACTCACTGTCACACAGCTAGCCAAACACTACAGCAGAATAGGCTTCTACTAACGGGCATTTCACCCCCTCTACTGACGGACAGGGGGCCCGTCACCCTGGGAATGTCAGTGGAGGGGGGACCTCCATTGACGGGCATGAGGACCGTGAGTAGTGCTCATGACTACTGACGGGCCAAACACGCCCGTCAGTGGAAAGCCCTCCAGGATTGGCCGGAGAAGTATCACCACTGACGGGCCACTGTTAAGTGCCCGTCAGTGATGCCTCCACTTCACTGACGGGCGTTTTACGAGGGCCCTTCAGTAGTGTGGCCATTGTGAATTTTTAATCAGCACCAATTTCACAAATATCTTCATAATTTTCACAAATATATTCACAAATTTCACAAACATTCACAATTTTCACAAATATATTAACAAATTTCACAAATATTCACAAATTTCACAAAATATAAAAGTTGAAATAACACATTCGTAATGACATAACACTTCACATAACCATTAATCACAGGTATGAAAGAACACAAATATATTTGAAGAGCGACATAATAAAGTTGTTAAGTGTAGAAAGAACATAGTGGCAACTATTCTTCAATTTTAAAAACAACTAATCTATCGATTCTCGCTTAAGTTTGGCTTCGGAAATTGGGCGCCGGCGTAGAATTCACCCATTGGATTGATGATTTCAAGGTTGATGACCTTGGCGAAGACTCTTTGCATGCGGGCAAAGTCCTGATGCCAGTCGTACAAGTGATTTCCCAGCTCACTCCAAGCCTTCAGTTCTTTCATATCTTTCCAATGCTTGTTCTTGTACCGGACAAAGCAGCCCATATGGGCACAGGTGTAGTACCCACATGTCACGCTATTTTCTGGCTGAATTCTGCAAGGAAACTTGTAATGGTGTACCATTTTTGTAATCACCCGAAACCCGTAAAGTCAATTAGCATGATATTCTCCAGTCGGAATTAAAACTTTTCGAGTTATTGCATCATTTCATGCACTGCATCATAAAAATCGAATTTGGTTCCGGACATGCAAACAAAACCCTGAAATGAATTGCTGCATCATGTCATATAAAGCCAATTGGGATAACAACCTTCGGGTTGGAACTCTAAAACCCTTGAATTACCTTATCAATTCATGCAACGCATTTAAATAAAAATTGTTCTCGGTTTTGGATTTAGAAACGAAAACCTAAACTGGACTTCTAAAATCTAAGTGTCGAAGGGACGATCCGACTCCATAGCTACATTCGTATCGTCGAGATAGTCAAAATGGACTATTCACTCGTCCAATTCGGAGCGCGAACGCGCGTTTTAGGGTTGCGGTAAATTGGATGGCTAAAATTAATCTAACAACAAAGAAAAAAAAATATTTTTGGAACCCTAACCCTAAATGGAGCCAGGGGGCAACCGGCCACCCCAGCCCCTATCACACCTGCCGCCGCCCCCTCCCTTGGGGTCCCCGATGCACCCACCGCCCGGCCACCGAGCCTCCTCTCCTTTGCCCTGCTAGGCGCCGTCGCCGGCAGCCCCACCTCCGGCCGGCCTTGCCGCGCGCCCTGCCGCCGGCCTTGCTGCGCCCGACCTGCCCCAATCCCCCTCCCCCAAGCCCGTGACACCCCATTCCCGCCGCTCCGCCACTGTGGCCGAGCCCTCCGCCGTCGACGCCGCGGCCTGTGCTCGCCGACGCCGGCCGTCGCCGCCCTCCCCGGCCTCCCTCTGTTCCTCTCCTCCGTCGGCCGGCGAGCTCAAGCCCCTTCCGCCTCCTCTCCTCCCTGCGTGGCCCCTCGGCTTGCCTGCTGCCGCCCGAGCTCCGGGGCCGTGCAACGCCGCCACTCACCGGTGCCGCTCGCCTCCAGGACCAGCCCGGCCCCGTCGCCCCATCCATCCGAGCCCGAGCTCCGGCCGGCCACGCCTCAGCTCCTCCTCCGATTAGTGCAGGATTTGAGCCCATCTCAAGGTGAGGTGTTGACCCCCCTCCGGTTCCTCTCCCTTGCTTCTATATTTCCTATACTGCTATTCCTTACTTCTTCTTTTCTTTCCTGTTCTGCAACCATGTGTATACAGCAGTACCAACCCTAGTGCCACCTCCTAATCCAAATGCCTAAAGCCCCTACTAGCTATAGGGTATTAGTTTTTAAAGTTTGTGCAGGGCATGGCTTTCTAAGAGATGTTTTGGCTATTCATAGGACCCTGGGTGCAATTTTTATTCCTGAACTTTGGATCAATACTGTACGAGCGGATAGAAATAGGAGTAAAGGTGTACATCCGAATGCTAATTGCTGCATGATTAGATTAGTACCATAGGAGCTGTAATTAAGCTGCATAAGGACATGAACATGTTTAACTTAGGTAATCTAATGGTGGATAAAAGAACTGCAATGTTTGAGAATGATGATTATAAGTACTTGCTATGTAAATCTATCCCTGATGAAAGGAAGCTTAAACATCCACGGTTAGACACCCATTAATCTGCTGCAATACCTGCGAAGTGAATATGAAATTTACACCATGTATGTTTTGAACGAATGTAAACCCTGCTTATTCTAAACAAACACTTACACTGGTTTGATTAGGAACAGTGCTTGTGTAAATTTGATAAGGGGTCTGGATATACTAAACTTAGGAACACTAGTCGTTGATAGCTGGTGTGACAAAGTTTGCATTTCATGTTAATTAGTATATGAGGTAAGTTGGATAATTACCTTCATGTATATTTAGGGATTTCATTTGAGCGGTGTCTCCTCTGATCATATGCATCCATCTCAGGCTTAGTCTATATTAATAATTCTTGTTACCACGCATATGTAGTTAGTATATATATCCCATGTGGTCCTAGTATGGAGTTCAGCTCTACTTTGGTTAAGTTCTCATAGCAATGCAATATTCATGCTAGGATTATCCTTGTGTGTATGCTAGATGTAACCTAAGATGTCATGCTACACGTATAGCTCGTACTAGTGCTTACTTGCACGCTACCGTATATCTATTTCATGTTATACCTTAGTTCCGTTTTAAAATGAATAGTAGGACTTGTGTTAGGGTTATTGGGTATTCGTCAACATCATGCCCTATTTCGATCAACAAGAAAGATAAATATTTACTGCGAATGTATATATAAGTATGGCATATTAGGGTAAAGCACATCCACCATGGCTGTCGAAGTTAGCTTGCTAGATTATTCCGATACCCATTGGATGATGACTAACATACTAGGCTTGGATAGCATGGGATACTAGCATGATAAGTTATCGGGGTTATGCCGTGTGGACAATAGCTAATAAAAGCGGATGGTAGCTATAGTATTCTTTGTAAAGGTATATATAGGCATATGGTTGTAGGCCAACCCTAATAGCAGAAGCCATTGATAGCCTATGCAAACCTTAATTGGATGAGCCCTAATTCTAACCATTGATATAACAGCCCTTTTCCTTCACTACCCATCACATCCCATGCATGCATCCATTCCCTAGGTTCGTCCAAGAATTAAAATGATAGTACAACTAAAACTAGGCTAGAATCTGAAATAAAGACCAACCTGCCTATGTATTTGTACACTTTATTTTAATTCATCGTAGTTGCATCCACGTCAATTGCATCCATACATTTTCGTCATTTTCAAACCGGTTTCTTAGATTTGCTTTTCCTCTGTTGGAGGTCATTTGCTTCTTACCAGCGTTTCGAGTGTTCTGGAGTTTTCACGCAGAATCCTCTTACTTCCCCAGGCAACCAGGCAAGCTCCATTGCTTGTTGATTAATCATTTCATTGTGTGTTAATCTTGTTTGGCATACTTAATTGGATTGACTTGATGCTTGTGTGAATGTTTGCTTGATCTGTGCTGGATGCTTCATTAGTATGTGTAAGTCTTGTTATTATGAAGTAGCTAAGGCTGGTACTTTAACCTGATGCCCTTTCAACTCGAACCTAATAAAGTGAGATGTGAGCGCCGAGGGGGCATGTATGTGGGATACGACTGGTGGATAGTGAGATTATTGAGATTATTGAGATTATTGAAATTGTGTTTGTGCGCCCCAGTCGGAGGTTATTCCCAGATACACTACCCTTATCACACGTGGATGAGAACCGAAAGTGCACCGAGGCCAACACTACGGTATATTGGGGATAAGTCTCAGAGACTGGTGAGAGCCTTGTGAACTCCACCAGGGTTGCACTCCTTATACCCGAAGTGGTTGAGTCGGCGGTGAAGATGAGAACCGAGGGTGTTACCGAGACCAGCACTACGGTATATTGGGGATAAGTCTCAGAGACTGCGTGGAGCCTCACAACCTCCAGCAGGGTTGCACTCCTTATACCCGAGGTGGCTGAGTCGGCGGTGAAGACCCGAGGGAAAGCGCGTATGTCACCAACGAAACGAAACTACGATATAGTTGAGGTAAGTCTCAGAGACTGGGGGGAGTAGTGTGAACTCCACCAGGGTTGCACTCTTTATATCCGAGGTTGTCGGCTCGTTGGTGACGGTTAGGCATGTGTTGCCATGAGAGTGACGGTTAGGCATGTGTTGCCATGAGAGTGGGTTTGAGGCATGTGTTGTTATGAATTGGAGTTTGAGGTACGTGTTGCCGTGAGAAAGATTGAGATTTTTAAATGGGTGTGGGCTACCCAAATAAATTGGAAATGATGACATTTGTATGGTTATATTTGTGTGTATGCTCTTAAGTTACTTTATCGTCATGTGTTTATCATTGCTACGCTATTGCTACAATGAGATTAAATTGTGTAGTTTATGTTCAGTTCATCTCAAGTATGTAACTTGAAGTTGGTATGAAATGCGAACCTTTATCACTTGTCAAACTTGATTAATACCATGTTTTAATTAATCAATAAGCAATGTCTTGCGAGTACGGTGATTGTACTCACCTAGGTTTATCCTAGGCAGGTTCTTGGAGCAATTGAAGTTGACGTCGCTGCTTGGATTTACCACTCTAGGTTTCGATTTCCTCGGGAACTTTGTTGCGAGCTGTTTGGAGGTGGTTTCCCCCACCATCTCGGGCTTTTTCCGTTTTCCTTCCGCTGCTGGTTGTAATAATGTATATTGTGATCGACTTCCGAGTCGCTATGTGTATAAATATGTATTCTATAAGTCTTTCTTTAGTATAATTTGTGCTGTGGTAGTCCAAGTTGTTACTTGCGGTTGTCCATGTACAATGCGTGTATGTGTTGAAGTATGTGGACAACTGTGCAGCGGTATTATTGCGTGCTGTGATGCGTTTCGTGATGGCAGAGGTGAGCGAACCACTAGTCCTAGGTGGCTTTGGTTGAGTCGATCCAGGGGATTCGTCCCGTACTCGCTTAGCCTCCTACGACCGTCACGCCTCGTGCTGACGGCAGAGCAGAGCTGGATCCTCCCAGAGTCGCACCTCGTGGCTAGGTTAGGTTGAGGGGATGCATATCCCGGGCTCTAGTCCTCCTATGACTATCGCGGAGCGCAGACTTATCACGCGGTCTTACCCCTTCACCGGTATCTAGGATCTATATGTGGTTTGGGGAAGATTGGTCGCTTCCCGGCCGGCTCGCACGTAGCGGGTGTCGGATCGTTTCGCCTTGGTGCGTATGGCGCAGGTACCGTGCCACCGGGCTAACGAGTCCTTCGGTCCTTGGTGACTTCGCATTCCCCTAATCATATGTGGATTCCGGGTCCGTGACAATTTTTGTCGCTTTTGAAGGTATTTTACTGTGTCTCGAGAACTTGGCTTTGAAAAAAGCTGCATCCAAAATATTAGTGATATTCCTAAAGTCCGATCTCTTTTTCTCATCGGAGTGAAAGTAAAATGCCTTGGCCCAGCTTAGAATAATCACTATGAGGACCCAGTGGTCGCTGCGTCAATGTGAACAAATGAACGTAAGCAGGCGGAGATACGAACGTAAAAACAAAAAGATTCCCATGGTGCTAAGTTAAGGACTTACGGAGGGTTGTAGGGGGCTAGTATGTACTCCTTGTCCTTATGAACGACGAATGCATGTGAAAGGTATTCTTCCATAAAGACTCGACCGTCCGGGGTCGCAGCATAGCCTTCGTTCATGCATATCGGATCGATTATTCCAATATTGGAGTCGCGTAGACGTCTGCACTCTTGGGCTTGGTAGAGAGCCCATAGCCTGACCATCGTGGTGTCGAGCCTATAGAGGTTGTACATGTTGAAGAGATCTTCAAAGTTGATGTCGAAGGTGTCCTGCTCGTTCTCCATGAAGAAATTGTATTCTCTTGGCACCTTGACCTTCCAATATTAGCAGAATGTTTGCGGATCTCTGGACATCTTTAGGTAATCTTCATGCAGTGCCTTCATGTCCTCCGAAAGATTGTCCAACTCATTCTGCGGGAGCAAGTCCTGACCTAGATAGAAAACATCTCGCCAGAGACCCATGCTACGTGTAGATAATTTGGATGATGATGCCGATGCCGAGAAGGATAAGGATTTCTTCATCTGCTTTTGCTCCTTTCTTTCCTTCTCACTGGTGTCGGCCCGTCTCTTTTTGCTTTTCTTCCTCCTGTGTAGCGGCTCAGGACTCTTGCATGCCGCCATCGCTGCTTCCAGTGTTCCGGCTAGTGTGGTGGGAGAGAAAATCTTTCCTCTGGGTTCATCCAGCCGGTCGCTTTGAGCCTCGGAGCGCCTTTCCGGTGGATCGTTGCTGGGTTCCTCCGGCACCTCCGGGGACTGCAAAACCGGCTCCCTGTACTGATCCCCGAGAAGATGGTCCTCCAGGTCTTTAAACGACGGAGGTGTTTGGCTGAGGCCCAACGGAGATCGTCCGACTGATGGAGAGGGGTTGCCGGACGAGGGGGCCCTGCGAGGAGAGGGGGCCATGCGAGGAGAGGCCGCCGCAGATAAAATAATCTGGCTCTTCGGCCACTGGATGAAGTAGTTCTTGCACTGCTCTAGCTTGGTCAGTTCCGCTTCAGAGGGGACAGGGACTAACACATCATTATAGTCATTGAGGACGACGTCCACCTGCACCTTCGCATGGTGCTCCCGCATAGGAACACAGTGCAGGATTACCCCCTCCGGCGTTGGGAAAACCTGGCCGTGTGCAACCTTGACCTTCATGCCAGGAATTTGCACCGTCAGTGTGCATCTAGTGGCTTCCTGCGAAACAAAGGATAGATGTGCCGTCCTCATTGGAGTCAGGATAATGAAATCATGATTTACTATAATTACTCGTTTAGCGGATGAAACTTACGGTGATGCTGTCGACGGGATTCAGCGAGTCAGGGCGGCCATCCGAGGCAGAAGCGCAGCTACTCCATCTAGATGGCTGGTTATCGGGAAGGATGATCGGACCGCCTTGCGCTGCGAGCACTTGCATACGTACCCACGTCTGCTCGGCAATCTCCCGCATTTGATCCCGTAAATTTTTCATGTACTCCTGACTGTCTCTCATTGGGCGGCGGCGACCCTCAGGGTTTCGGGAAAATACTTTATCCCACTTAACGCCATCCTTGACGCCTACTACACGGCCCCGATGCTTTGGTTTCTGTCGAGCCTTCGCCAGATCATCGTTCCACCTCGGGAAGCTCGTGACGGAGTCCTGTGAGCTTGCAGGCTGCTGGCTCAGGTCTGTCTACAAGTTATATTACTTGATGAGAAGATAGCGTATTTGGATGCAACGTAATTAAGTAAGAAAAGACACTGAGTTGAGACGTTACCAGCCGGTTGGCCACCTCTTGGAGTTCCTCAGACTCTATAATTGGTGACCCTGTCACAGGGTCAGAGTTTGTGTGTGCCCTCATGTACTCCCTGGCGCGTGGCTCCCTAAGATGCGCGAAAGGAGGTGCTTTCCCAGCCGCGGCTAGTTTCGCGTCTTCTCTGGCCCACTTGGGCCTCTTCCCTAGGTATCCACGGCTACCGAGCTTGTGGTCTAATGTGTTCTTGGAGCGAAACTCCTTCCCCCAGTGACTCTTCTCCTGGAATTCTGGACTCCTTATTTTAGCAACGAATTCCTCCCAGTCTTCCTTTTGTATCTTGGACCATCTTTTACTACTTTTGGTACCCCAATCGTCGTCCACGACTTTCTGTGCGTCGTATTGCCAAGTCTTCAGAGCCCTAGCCATGATGCGAAGGGCTTGTGCTCTGACTCTGTCCTTGTCGGCGGCAGGAATCTGGTACTTGTCCCATAGTTTTCTCAAGAGAGCATCTCGGGTCGACTCAGTCAATTGGCTGAACTCTTTGCATGTGATCTTCACTTGTTTGCGGACTATGCACCCGCAGGCATTGCTGAAGGTTTGGGCAGCCTTCTGTGGACTCGCTGGAACATCTTTGACGTCATCCACTCGAGTGATGATATACGTCTTGTCCGACAACTGGTTGCCTTTTCTCCTTTTCTGAGACCTGGTCGGGGCGGGAGGCACTACTTCCTCCTCGGGGGCTCATCCTCTGCAGAACCGGACTCCAAGCCAGAGTCATCATTGGAGGAGCTGGAGTCCGAGCCAGGTTGCTCTTGGCCAGCTGTGACGGCCGCCTCGGGGGTATGTTCTTTGGCCAGCTCGGGGGCAGGATCCTTGGCCGCCTCGGAGGCAACTTGGTTGGGCGCCTCCAGGGCTAGGGTGTCGATCGGTGCCGCCCGTCGAGGGGGGTCGTGCTGTCATGAACGGGCTCTAGTTGTCGGGTCGGCGACCCAGCGGGAGGAGTACTGGCGGCCATTATTCTCAACTGTTCTGGCACGTAATTGATGAAGAGAATAAATTTCAAACATAATAGTAAACTCTATTAGGAGGCCAACGCAATTGATTCGTTCAATTTAGCATATCTTTGAAGAACTAAAGCTCTAGAACCGCAAACAAAGCATTATAATATCACTCATGTCATATCACCAAATTGTTAGATTAGAGTTTAATAATATCACCATACAGACATATCAGACTTAGTTATTAAAAATTAAGGAAGGAATCTATCTTTTAGATTGACATTCTAGTGTGAACTATAAGAACTATATGAACTATAAAACTTAAAAGATAGAACTATTCAGTTATTTTGAGAAAGCTTAAAGCAAAGCACAATTGCTCAAGCAAGATAACCCACATGCTTAAAGGAATCAACACATGCTTAAAGGAACAATAACTCACAACATTTTAACTCACAAAAACCGGCCTCGAAGGACCAAACACATGCTTAACAAGAATCAACACATGCTTAAATGTAACAAGTGGATTCTCATAGCATTACCGGCCTCGAAGAACCAAACTCCAAAATAATACAAACTAGTAAATCAACGTCAATTTCAGTTGATGTAGTGGGATTGTCTCTAGGCATATCCATCAACAAAATTGCATAAGTATAGGACAAGCTCTTCAAAAGAAATTGATGTAGTGGGATTTGCTGTAAGAAATGATTATAGACAAGCTCTTGAAGGCACTATCTCTGTAGCGGTATATGGTTTCTCCTTTCTTGCCCATATGCTAGTACTAATAACTCTTGTTTAGTTCTACTTCTTCATGTTATGTGCTGAGCCTTTCTAGTTGTAGCCGTTGATTGAATCGGCTCTCTTTTCACGAACACGCACTTCACCTTTTCTGCTCCTTTTCACTTTTTGCAGGTGTACCAGCGTAGCTGTGGTTTTCTCGTGGTGATTCCCCGTTACTCTTTTGTTATCTATTTTGATACATTGGTTTCTCCAAGCAGTTACTTTTCACCTCAGATAGGCTCAGTCTGTTGAAATTTTAAAAGTAGTGATGGGTTGATAATCCGAGCAAACTGCTTCTGCAAGATGATTGCTGTTGGTTCTTCCTATCGGCCGTTTATTTCTTGCTGGGAGATTGGTTTCTAAGGTAAGAGTTGTGCTATACGTCAGATCATGCATCCTTTTTTTCCATGATATTACTCTGTCAACACAACAACCAGGCTAGAGTTTGAGAAATCAATTTCAGTTAGTGACCTATAATATGAATCTGATGAAGAGGAGCTCTCTCTAGAAAATTCATCATTATTGTAACTAATGGAATATTACTTGAGGTTTTGTACTTAGGATGCTAAGTAACTTCCCAATTGATGTCCCTCCAATTGAATAAAACAAAGAAACCATCATTACTTATTGAACTAAAATAAATGTCAACATGCAAATAAAAAATATAAGGACAAAATGCTATGTCCAGAATTGATACGTCAGTACATTGGCTTACTAGTGAATCTATCAAACACCAATGTGGATCTTTTTTCTTGAACCTTTTTTACGTAGTTGATTGGCTTGATTTATGATACCTAGTATACTACCTCCCCCATCCACATGAGATTCATTCTGCATGATTTACTAAAGTTACCCCCCCCCATCCACTCCACCTGAAATTTCTTCTTTTTCTCATCCGGAGCTCTCAGTTTCTCACTATAAGGGAGCAAACCATTCTCATCTCTTAGAGCTGGTGTGGGGCACTCAATCTCAGAATGTCCTATAATACCACAACAGAAACAAAAATAAGGCAATTTCCCATATACCACATCGTACCACTCCTTCTTTTGTCTTCTACAGGGCGGCGCCGGGAGGGTGGCGCTCGGGGAGGGTGGCGCCGGCGTCGTGGAGGCAATCGCGGCATCGGGGAGGGCGGCGCCGGCGTCGTGGAAGGTGGGGGCGGCACTCGAGGAGGGCAGCGCTCTGGGAGGAGGACGGGTCGACGGCGGAGCAGCCTGGCAGCGCCGGGACGCGAACTATCTCGCTGCTGGTTCGAATGAACGTGCGGGACTTGGCAAAATTTTCGCCTAGTCCCGCGTGTGACTTATATATGAGGGTGATCACTACTGACGGGCGCTAGGCACGAGCCCGTCAGTGGAGACTCTCCTGTCAGCGCAGGTGCGTCACCACTGACGGGCGCACGAAGGCGACCGTCAGTGGAGGTGGCAGGGTGGTTTTAATTAGGGCGCACCTACACTGACGGGCTCTCTGTGCTGATCGTCAGTGGAGATCTTACCACTGACGGGCGCCTCGTTACCGCCCGTCAGTGGTGGTTGATTTCGTTAGGGTTTCGGTTTTTTACCACTGACGGGCTCCTTGTTCCGGCCCATCAGTGGAGGTTGGGTTTTGTTTGGTTTTTATGTTTTAGGTTCATCTTTTATATATTTTAACACCTGGTTTTATTTTTGGCATATTGTATATATTGTTTTGGCTTATTGATTCAGTTCCTTTCTTTATTTAAATATGATTATGTGCAAAGATACTGAAGTTACTTAAGAATACCATACCATTATGTGCAAAGATACTGAGCTCATCTCTCACGGTAAAAACTACCTGACATGGAAATCTAATGTTTCAAATTCCACATACATACGTACGGTACACACAATATGAAATCATTCAAACCAACACATTATTATACATACACACATAGCTTGCTAGGTTTCGTCATCTTCGTCAATCTTTTCATGAATAGTGATCTTCTTTGTGTTATACGTTAGTCCTTCGGCGTGACTGCGTCTTATATATGGCTTAGCATCCTTAGTAGCTTTACTCCTTTTGGTAGGACATTTATCAACAGCTTCTGGCTCGGAGTCCAAGTCGTCGCATTGGTCATAGTCCTCTTCGTCAACTACACCATCGACTCCGACAATACTCCTTTTCCCTTTTCTGACGGCATGGCGCTTCTTTTCCTTTGGGTCTTTTATGTAGAAGACTTGCGAGATCTGTTTAGCTAATACCCATGGCTCATCTTTGGCACTAATTGCTCTGACTTGTGTTGGGTCAATAGATGTCGGGGGAGGTAAAGTCACGGTAGTGAATTTGTCATCATCGATATGGACATCTTTTGCCCATCTGACACGAAACATGGGGATCTTTGTGACGGTGTAGTCCAGTTCCCAAATCTCTTCGATAACGCCGTAGTATATGTCCTTACGGTTACCGGTTTTACCCTCTATCATCACCCCACTGTTCTGATACGTACTTTTTCTGTCTTGAGCCTCCGTATAGAATGTGTATCCGTTGATATCATATGCTTGAAATGTCAGGACCTTGCTCCCAGGTTCTTGTGACAACATTTTGACCGTCTCTTCTTCATCATTTGTCGGAGGCCTTTTATACCAGTAGTTCTTTAGCCAGTTTGCAAACTTTGCGTTGTGCTCTTTCGAGAGCCACGCTTCTCCCTTTTTTGGGTTTTCTTTTTTATCTTTACCATGTGAATCCAAAGGTAGGGATGCACCACAGTCATGTGTTGCAACACGATGAGATGTGCTCTGTCGTAGTCACCTGATCTATTCGGTACTGAATTATAGACATGTAAATGCTTTTGTCCGCGTGCATGACCTTCACCATCGAGCCTACCCGTGTGGCACGAAACAGGAAAACCAATAGACTTTTGATCAGCCAAGTAATCCGTGCAGAACTCGACACACTCTTCAGCAACATAGCCTTGGATGATGCTACCTTCCGGTTGTGACCTGTTACGAACGTAGCGCTTCACAACCCCATTGTACCTTTCCAAGGGGTACATGTTGTGTAGGAACACGGGACCTAGGTTTATGACAACGTGTAACCGAGATCGACTTCTGAGATATCGTGTTGAAAAAGTTACAAAGGTTCAAGATTGTCTTGTGGACCTCTGGCTCCATGAGACCTCTAATTGCAACAGGAAGTATTTGCGTGATCATCACATGACAATCATAAGACTTCATACCAATTACTCAACGAGTCTTCATGTCAACTATTCTCCCGATGTTTGCCGAGTAACCGGAAGAAACTTTGACACCTTGGAGGCACTCCAAAAAGCTAACGATCTCCTTTTTGCTCAGAGCGTAACAAGCAGCGGGACAGTCCATCTTGATTCTGACTGCACCCGTGCCCAACTTGGTCCTTTGCTTGGTTGCCCATAGCTTCTTTCTTATACCCAAGAATTCCATGTCAGCTCATGCCTTCGGTCCATCTTTTGTCTTGTCTAACATGTTGAGCAGGATACCAAGCAAGCTGTCGCACATATTTTTTTTCAACATGCATGACATCTATGCTGTGACGTGTGCTTAGGAATCTCCAGTAAGGCAAATCCCAAAATACGGATTTCCTTTTCCAGATGCCGTCCTGCATGGGAACAGGCGGTTGTGTCTTACCCGGTGTAACAGGGGGCATTGTGTTCACGATGTCATAGATTTCTACCTCGGTCTTCTCCCAGGGCGCCGAACGGATCTCAACAGTATGATCAAACAATTCCTTCTCTTGCCTCCATGGATCATTCTATTTCAGCCACCTTCAGTGGCCCATGAACATGATTTTTTTAGAGCCCTTTAAGTGTAAACTTGTTGTAGACTCCAAACACTTAACACATCCTTTGTATCCATGAACACACTGGCATGATTGATATTCGTACACGGGATAGTCTTGGACCGTCGTGAAAAACAACGCTTTCAGATTGAAATATTCTTCCTGGTAAGTGTCCCAGACCTGTGCCCCTAGTTCCCATAGTGTAGCTAGTTCTTTGAACAACAATTGTTGATACACGTTCAGATCGTTCCCAGGTTGCTTCGGTCCTTGAATGAGAATAGAGAGGTGTATATACTTTCGCTTTATGCACAGCCATGGAGGAGGGTTGTACATCCATAGAACCACGGGCCAAGTGCTATGTCTGCTGCTCATGTTGCCAAACGGATTGATTCCGTCCGTACTCATACCGAACCTGATGCTCCTCGGATCTTTTTTGAAATCATCGTATTGGGCGTTGATTGCCCGCCACTGCGAAGCATCGACAGGGTGTCTCATCACGCCATCATCAGTTTTTTGCCCCTCGGCGTGCCAACGTAACAGCTTTGCCTCCTTCTTGTTAGCGAATAAACGCTTCAAACGGGGAAGGACTGGAAGATACCATACAACCTTTGCTGGAGCGCCGCTCATCACTGGGTCCTCATCATTGGCTTGGTTTCTACCCCGCTTAAATCTGGATGTGTTGCACGTAGGACACTTGTAAAGCTTCTCGTGCTCCGTGCGGTAAATAAAGCAGTCATTCGGACACGCATGGAACCTCTGCACGTCCAATCTAAGAGGGCAGACAAACTTCTTGGCTTCATCAGTGCTCGTAGGCAACAAGTTCTTTTCTAGAAAAACTTTTGCAAGATAAGCCAACATCTCATCGAAGCCTTCATCCGGACAATTATGGGCTGCCTTGATCCTTAGAAGTTCCAGCGTGACCGACAGACGCGTGCTTTGGATCGGAACCGGTATACAACGGGGTTTGCGAGTCCTCAACTAGTCTCGTGAACTTAGCAGCCTCTCTTTCATCCTCAGGATCCATCACCACCTGCTCCACCATGTGAATGTCCTGCACCATATCGGCCAAATTGTTCCTCGTTTCTTCTTCGGCGTCAGGTTCGAAACTCCCCTCGTCTTCTTCGTCCTCTCCGTGTTTGGCATCATGCTGTAACACTTGATCTTCCTCCTGATCCTCACCGTGACATATCCAATGTGTATAACCTGACATGAAACCCTTAAGCGCCAGGTGTACCGTCACCCTCCCTCTCGTATCGAACATTACCAAATTTTTGCAATCGCGACACGGACAACAAATCTTCGTGCCACCTTTTCTCCTCATATCTCGCTCGGCGACATCAAGGAACTCATTCAAAGCCATAGCCCAACTCTCTGTCACCCGATTGTCGTACATCCAACTGCGATCCATCAATTGATCCCTAAAAAATGAAACTAATCAGTTCGACGAAAAAGAACAAAACACTACGTCTCGGCTCGATGACCAAAAATCACATCAAATACATATACAAAATAAAAAGAACACTAGCAAGCATTATTATTGAGCGGTAGCGATCTTTTCGGTGAGGAAATAGAGATCTATGGAGAGAGTGAGAGGAGGAGGGAGAGATGAGAGATCTTGTTGGGTTGGAGAGAGAGAGAGCTAAAAATGGGTGAAGAAAGGGGAAGGTTTGGGAAGAAAAAGAGAAGATCTAGATTTAGATCTAGAGAGATCTTGAGCTTGGGGAGGAAGAAAGGAGGGATAGGAGGAGGGTTGGGGAGAGGGGAGGAGTGTTTGTAGGTTGGGGGGGGCGGCGGCGGCGGCGGCAGCATATGGGGCGGCGGCGGCGCTCGCTGCTGGCCAGTGGGCGCGTGAGCACTGGCCAGCAGCGAGCGCCACTGCTGGTTTTATACAGTGACATCACCACTGACGGACATGTAAAACCGGCCCGTCAGTGATTGCGCAGTCAGCACTGGACCTATGGTCGCTGACGAACGAGCACGGTGCCCTTCAGTGAAGGCAGCATCACCGCTGACGGGTGCCAACCTAGGGCCCGCCAGTGACACGCCATGTCATCTGTCGCACCTATGTTCGTTTCCACTGACGGGCGGCTTAGTGGCCCATCAGTGGAGACCATTCACCTCTGACGGGCCCTTAACGATCGCCCGTCAGTGAAAACAATCCGTTGTCTATGGCTCCCTTGGTTCATCTCCACTGACGGTTGGTTTTGCTGCCTGTCAGTGGTGGTCCTCAGGTTTAGCCTTGCTGCCTTCTCTGCTGACGGTTTTTTAGTCGTCCGTCAGTGGTGTTCCCCTCCAGCGACGGTCCTTTTTGTGCCCGTCAGTGGAGAGGGTTCAGCAGAGGGTCAATCTGCAGTAGTGAAAAGGACTTCCACAAGCAAAGAAAGAGACCTGAACATCAGGTACTCGGAGAACAAGCACGATTAGGTGCTGGCGATCTCTTCGGAGTAGCCTCTCCAACGGAGACGTACCACTATGTGAAGAGCTGGGAACTTCGGTGAAAAACACACTGTTTCCTTGAGTACTTTCCTGTATTATCTTTAGCTTCCTGCTTGCTTGCTTGTGAGATCTTAGACTTATTATGTTCATCTGTTATAGATCTCCTTTATACTTGTGTTTCATTAGCTGTGTCTCAGTGGCTATATATCTTATCTCACACTGAGTCAGTTACCTGTTACACAGGCACATTGATTGCTCATCATTTACTAAGTCCTTAGAACACCTGTGTTAGGCACCTGTGTGACAGCTGCATGCTAATTTACACATCATCTGTTGCCTGTGTCACTCACCTGTCACACAGCTAGCTAACCCTAGTTCCTGTTTAAGGCTTAACCTGTTCAATCCAGTTAAAAGAAGCAATTTTTGTTAGCCTCCTATTCACCCCCCTCTAGTCGGCACCTTCGGTCCTTTCACCTGTGTTACCGGTTGGAGGGATGAGTGAGGGATCTGCATCAAGTCGAGTGCATTGGTAAAGAGGACATTGAGAGAGTTTCCTCCATCTAGTAGTACTCGAGAGATCCTGCAG
The DNA here is from genome assembly GCA_019208055.1 of Stipa capillata. NCBI lineage: Eukaryota > Viridiplantae > Streptophyta > Magnoliopsida > Poales > Poaceae > Stipa > Stipa capillata. The sequence goes on along the minus strand of JAGXJF010004926.1, from coordinate 12,402 downwards.
TTTTTGATTGTTGGTTCGACCACAATGGGGAATCATCCTAGTCGGACAAAGTTCTCGGCGCAGTCGGTTTGGTCAAAAGTGATCTTGATCACCGACCACTTAACAGTCTGACGAGGTGGGGGGATTGTGGTGAGAACTTCTCGTGCCACTGTCTTGAATTGTCTTTTGGACTCGTAAGACACCGAGCCCCCGAACATGTGGTCTATTCTTTGTTGTTTTCTCTAAATGAAAGCCTGGTCGGAAGAGCTGTTGTCGGAGCTGGTTTCTTGACTCTGATTCGTGACCTATGGTCCTTTTCCTTTGAACTTCTCAGCTTCATCATGGACGTACTTCTTGAAGAGTCGACATTGGCAGAGGTCATGCTTGTCGGTCTGGTGGAAATTGCACCAGTTCTTGCCTGAGGACCTTGTCTTTGTCTGGGGCTTTTCTTTGTTCCACGACGGTCCGGAGTGCTTGTTGGGGAAGTTGGCCATGACTTCTCCAGTCTTTTGCCTCTTGTAGCGATCTTCTCTGGAGGGTTTCTTCTTGTGTTTGCTCTTCTTGTCATGATATCCCGATTGGGGCCGCTAAATGCCTTCGTCTCTCTCCTTGATGAATTAGAGAGTTTCTTCAGCATTGGTTGCCTTGTCGGTGAACTCCATCAGCTCCTTTACTGTTTTTGGGATGTTCATGGAGAGCTTCTCTATCCACCTCTGATTTTGGCAACTTTGTATGAAATCTTGGATCACCTCGTGATTGGTTATCTTGGGTATGGTGTTTCGCATGTTGCTGAATCTTTTAGTGTATTCTTGCAAGGATTCCCCCTTGCAAGAAGAGTTGGAAGAGGTCGTTAGGTTTCCCAGGAAGTACGTACATTCCTGGATGTTTCCCTGGAATTGCCTGCATAGCTGTTACCACGAGTAGATTGATCCAGGTGGAAGATTAGTGAGCCAAGTTCTCGCCGGTCCTTTAAGGGCAGTTGGAGATTGTTCGCCATAATCTTTTCATTTCCTCCCACAACCTCGATTGTTGTCGTATAGATCTGTAGGAATTCGGTAGGATCTATTGTGCTATTGTACTTCTCGATTGTTTCCATTTTGAACTGTGAGGGCCAGTGGACCCATCGTAGGTCTGAGGACAAAGCTTGGCAGCCGTAGATAGCTCCTTGAGTTGATCCGTCGTTTGGTAACAGTGATTGCCCTCAATCTTGACCATGGTACCGAGAAGCATTGCGATTTGGGGAGCGATGTGGTGGGGCTCTCGAGTCTCTTCGCTCATCTGCATACCTGCCTAAATCCGTCATCGGGACGGGTGAATACACGGGATGACACAAATGACCTGTACCTCGAGGAGATCTCTCCTGGTTAGATCGTCTTTTATGGCTAGCCCTCCCACGAGAAGCATTAGATCGGGTTACACTTTTTGTGGTGCTGCGGGCGTTGGCCGCTTTGTGTGAGGACTTAGCTCGCTCTTGTGCCTGGAGGATGCGATATTCTATATCGTCCATCCATAGTTTACCTTCTGGTGTTGTGAGATGCACCGACAGGGGGTTTCCTTAGGTGTTCACAGATATCAGATAGACACTTAGCAGCCCTCAATCTGAATAGATCGGCATCTCATGGAATTGGGGTCTTCTCTCGAGTATATGGGTTACGTGCTTGTCATGACGCCAGGTTTTGTGGAGGAATTTCCCTAGCAGGAGTTGGATCTTCTCCGCCATTCTCGTGTGACACATTTTCCATCGCGAGTACCTCTATGGGATATTGCTCGCTGGAGGTGTACTCCAAGTCCATCATGGACCTGCCATCAGAGGATCCCTCCGGTATGTTCCATCGGCCATCTATATGGTCAAAACATGCAAGTGATAATCCCGACATGGGACTTGCACCGTTCACGTGACCACTCTAATAGTCTTGGGATTGTAGATCAATCCCGTAAGCCCTGGTGTATGCATCCATGAACTGATTTATGTCATTATCAGACTCGCCGCAAAGTGAGAGATTGCCGAGGTTGACTCGGTCTTGTCTTGGCTCCTAATCAGTTGGAGAGGTGAAGTTGTCGTAGAACTCCTTGTCTGAGAAGCCAGCCCATGCCACTACTTGTGGCGAAGTTGCTGATGGTGATTTGTTGGAATCGACAGATGTGATCCCCACGGTCGGTGCCATCTGTCGATGATCGGTGAACCGCCGATCTGATGTAACACGTGGAGGAGAGAGAAAGGAAATAGGGGGATCGTTCTGAGTAAGCTGACCCACAAATCTAGCCGCCAACGACAAGGGTTTATACAGGTTCAGGCCTCCCTTAGGATAATAGCCTTATGTCTTGTTGGTATGTATTGATCTCGAGACAGAGTCAAAGAGGGGGTGTCTAGTCCTAGATGGGATCTACAACTAGTTGGAGGTGGATGTTGGGTAGATCTTCTCTTCTACTTGCTCAGAAGTCGATTAATCTTCTAAGGCTTCTGCAATCCAAGGCAGGTTAGGTTTTTGTCTTCAATCTACTAGACTTGTCTTCTTTGAAGGCCTTCGGGATCCTTAAATAGAGTATACCATATCGTAAGGGATATGGACTTGTCCCTGAGTAGGATTCCTCTTTCCTTAAATCTCAGGATTGACTGCCTAGTTTAAGGAGTCCCGGATACCTATGGGTAGTTTCCTTATCGACATAGAGTCCTTCTCCGAGGTACAATTTTTCCCTGGTAAGTAGGATACTCCTTAGTCGTGGTGTATTTGTATATGGATAAAATCATCATATAAAGTAGTTGCCTACTATCCATCGTAATGGGTTGCCTTTCTTCAAGGCTATCCGCGAAAGTAACAATCAATTTCAATGGTCTGATGAAGCCAAGAGGGCCTTCAAGGTCCTATCTCACAAACCCTCCAGTTTTGGTTTCCCCTCCCGAAGGAGAACCATTATTGCTGTATCTAGCAGCAACACCAATGTGGTCGCGCAGTACTAGTTGTTGAATGAGAAGGGACTCAGAGACCCGTCTACTATGTAAGCGAAGTCTTACACAGATTAAAGGAGCGATACCAGAGGTCCAACAACTCCTATATGCCCTTCTGATGACTTCTTAGAAACTAAAGGGTTTACTTTCAATCTCATAACATCAAAGTGCCATCCTCCTTTCCTCTTGGAAATGTGCTTTGGTACCAAGAAGTCAGTGGCTGCATCGCCAAGTGGGCTATTGAACTTGGAGAATTTGATCTCTATTTCACCACCCATACGACGATCAAGAGCCAGACATTGGCAGATTTTTTTTTGTTGAATGGATGAATACGAGGAATTTGCCAATGATTGAGGAGCACTATGCCTTATATTTGATGGCTCCTGTGAGCCAAGGGCATACATTGACTATTAGCAAAGCATGACTCATGGTTACTCATAAACTAGGAGGGCAAATAGTATCAATGCTTCGATGAGACAATGGCTCAGTACATGGCCGAAGTGAGGAAGTTAGGAAAAAGCTTTAGGGATTCCAAAGTCCAACACGTTCTGTGCAAGGATGATTCCCACGTGGACCAGCTATCAAAGCTGGGTTCCTCATGAATACCTGTTCCAACAGGTGTCTTTCTTGAACACCTGTTCACTACTGCAGAATGACCCTCTGCTGAACCCCCTCCACTAACGGGCGGATACTTGCCCGTCGTTGGAGGGGCTCACCTCTGACGGGCACCCAGAGGACCGTCAGTAGAGGAGTCTGACTAGCCGCAGCGGAAGACCTCCACTGACGGGCCCTTAAGTTGCCCGTCAGTGGAGAAGCAACCCCGGTGCCATAAATGACGGATCGACTCCATTGACGGGCGCGTACTAACCGCTCGTCAGTGGAGATGTGGTCTCCACTGACGGGCCCTGTTCCTGACCGTCAGCGATGGTAGGTCCCGGGCTGACTTGGCACTTGTGGGTTACCACTGATGGGCTCCTTTTATGTACCCGTCAGTGGTAACCTAGCTTTAAAAGATCAGAGACGGCTCTCGCTGCTGGCCAGTGCTCGCGCACCCACTGGCCAGCAGTGAGCGCTGTCGCTGCCGTCGCCCCCATATGTTGCCGCCGCCGCCAATCCCCCCTCCCCCCCCACAAACACTCCCCTTTCCCCAACCCTCCTCCTCTCCCTCCTTTCTTCCTCCCCAACTCAAGATCTCTCTAAATCTACATCTCCTCCCCTCTCCCCAACCCTCCTCCTCTCCCTCCTTTCTTCCTCCCCAACTCAAGATCTCTCTAAATCTACATCTCCTCCCCTCTCCCCAACCCTCCTCCTATCTCTCCTTTCTTCCTCCCCAAGCTCAAGATCTCTCTAGATCTAGATCTAGAATTTCTTCCCAAACCTTCCCCTCCTTCTCTCACTCTCTCCATAGATCTCTCTTTTCTCGCCGAAAAGATCGCTAGCGCTCGGTAATAATGCTCGCTAGTGTTCTTTCCATTTGTATATTATTTGATGTGATTTTCGGTCATCGAGCCGAGGCCTAGTGTTTTGTTCTTTTTCGTCAAATTGATTAGTTTCGTGTCGTAGGTCTTGATCGATGGATCGCAGTTGGATGTACGACAACCGGGCGACAGAGAGTTGGGCTATGGCTTTGAACGAGTTTCTTGATGTCGCTGAGCGAGATATGAGGAGAAAAGGTGGCACGAAGATTTGTTGTCCATGTCGCGATTGCAAAAATTTGGTAATGTTCAATACGAGAGGGAGGGTGACGGTACACCTGGCACTTAAGGGTTTCATGTCAGGCTATACACGTTGGACATGTCACGGCGAGGAGGAGGAAGATCAGGTGTTACAGCAAGATGCTGAACACGGAGATGACAAAGAAGACAAGGGGAGTATCGAACCTGACGCCGAAGAAGAAATGGGAAACAATTTGGCCGATATGGTGCAGGACGTTCACATGGTGGAGCAGGTGGTGATAGATCCTGAGGATGAAAGAGAGGCTGCAAAGTTCACGAGACTAGTTGAAGACTCGCAAACCCCGTTGTATACCGGTTGCGATCTAGAGCACACGCATCTGTCGGTCACGCTGGAACTTCTAAGGATCAAGGCAGCCCATAATTGTCCGGACGAAGGCTTCGGCGAGACATTGGCTTATCTTGCAAAAGTTTTTCCGAAGAACAACTTGTTGCCTACTAGCACCGATGAAGCCAAGAAGGTTGTCTGCCCTCTTGGATTGGACGTGCAGAGGTTCCATACGTGTCCGAATGACTGCTTTATTTACCGCACGGAGCACGAGAAGCTGTACAAGTGTCCTACATGCAACACATCTAGATTCAAGCGAGGTAGAAACCAAGCCGATGATGAGGACCCAGTGACGAGTGACGCTCCGGCAAAGGTTGTATGGTATCTTCCAGTCCTTCCCGTTTGAAGCGTTCATTCGCTAATAAGAAGGAGGCAAAGCTGATACGTTGCACTACTACAAATAAGGTCATCCGCTATACATCATCACTGACGGGCGGAGAAAAACCCATCACGCTTCCCACATATCACTGGCGGGCACAAGGAAAGAGGTCAGTAGTGACTATACAAGATGTGTCGCTTCGAGTTATCACTGAGGGCAACAAGGGAGGCCGTCAGTAATGACATAAGCGGAAACACAAGATTTGACAGAAATACATCACTGACGGTCACACAGAAAAACCCGTCACATATGTAAACTATCATCTATGACGGTCGATTACTAGTACCCGTCAGTGATATTAAGGCGAATTATCACTGACGGTCGCTGGTAATACCCGTCAGAGGTAATGACTATATCTCTGACTGGCACGTTCTCGCCCGTCTGTGATGACTTGGGCCATGATATTGACATGTGTCACTACTGACGGATCTTTTGTCCTGCCCGTCAGTGATGTGTATTTCCATTTCACTGACGAGCTGTTGTGTATAGCCCGTCAGAGATGGTTGCTTATCGCTGACGGTTTCTTGCATGATGGCCGTCAGTGGTATGCTTTCCTATATATATCCAGCCCAGGCGCGAAAAACTTTCTGTGCCTGCGCGTCCCAAGGACCAGCTGCGTGCGCCGCCGTCGCCAGCTAAACTGCTGCGGCCCGCGCGCAGCCCTATTATCTCCCGAAGGCCCTCTTCTCTCCAGCCCGGCCTCTTGATCCCTCTCTCAAAGATTGCTAGCTATCCGGGCTCCTGATTCTCTCCTCCCCCCCTCTCAAAAGGCCAATTTTTCTCCTCCTCCAGTCCCCATCCCCCTCTCAAAGACCCCAGCTGCCTCCTTGTTAACATCCCTCTCCCCGAAGGCCCACGATATCCGTCGCTCCTAGCTCCTCTAGGGTTAATTTGAATCTCTAACATGGTAAGTACTTTATTTTATTCGCCTGAGAGAAGAAATGGCTAATTTAATATATTTATTTTATGAAATTATGTTTATTTTGCCGTAGGGATCAATTGATAGAAGTTGGATGTATGGAGATCGTGCCACACAGAGTTTCGTCACCGCTTTGAACGAGTTTCTTCGAGTCGCTCAAGAGGATATGGCGATGAAGGGAAAAGCGAAGATGTGTTGTCCATGTCGTAAATGTAGTAATATGCAAATGTTATCAACGACGGGGGAGTTGCAACTACATTTGCTGACGAAGGGTTTCATGGAAGGCTATACACGTTGGACATGTCATGGTGAAGAGAAAGAAGTTGCAAACCCGACAGAAGCGGTGGACCTCGTTGAGGATGAGCACGGCGTAGCTATCGAGGAAGAAGCTAATTCAGAATCTTCAGAGGATAGCATGGGGAATTTGAATGACATGTTGCATGATATGGAAGAAATGACTTCGACCCCGGAGAATGAAAGAGAGTTCGCAAAGTTTGTAAGATTGTTGGAAGACGTGAGAGTACGTTGTTTGTTGGATGTAAACTCGAGCATACGCGGTTGTCCCGTCTCGTTAGAACTTCTAAAGCTAAAGGCAGCGTACAACTGGCCGGACACAAGTTTCACAAAATTATTAGAGCTCCTTTCCAACGTTCTCCCGGAGGGGAACGTCTTGCCTACAAGCACTTACAGGGCAAAGAAGGTTATATGCCCTCTCGGATTGGACGTTGAAAAATTCCATGCGTGTCCAAACGACTGCATCTTGTACCGCAGAGAGTACGTAGACCTACGAAGATGTCCGGTGTGCAAGACATCCCGGTACAAGCGTACTGCAAACCAGCTCGATTGTGACGAGGACGACGATGAAGCGAAGGGCCCCCCTGCGAAGGTTTGCTGGTATCTTCCTGTTCTTCCCCGTTTGAAGCGGTTTTTTTGCCAACAAGAAAGATGCAAAACGAATGCGTTGGCATAAGGAGGGTCGAATTGAAGATGGAATCCTGAGGCACCCTGCCGATGCATGCCAATGGAGGGCAGTGGACGATGCATTTCCAGATTTCGGGGAGGAGGCGAGAAACATAAGGTTTGGGATGAGTACAGACGGGATCAATCCATTCGGCAACATGAGTAGCAGACACAGCACATGGCCAGTCCTTCTATGGATGTACAACCTTCCTCCATGGCTGTCGATGAAGCGCAAGTATATACACCTCTCCGTACTCATCCAAGGGCCGAAACAACCTGGAAACGATATTGACGTGTACATGCAGCCAATGAAGGAGGAACTAGAGACACTCTGGCACCAGGGGGCTGAGGTTTGGGACGCTGATAAAGTAGAGTATTTCCAGCTACGAGCTATGTTGTTCACTACGGTCAATGACTATCCAGCGCTCGGAAACTCGTCTGGCCAGAGTGTGAAAGGATACGAAGCTTGTGTCTCGTGCCAAGAAGAGACTGCGAGTTCATTCTTACAGAACTCGAGGAAAATCGTGTATATGGGTCACCGAAGGTGGCTGGCCAAAAACGATCCATGGAGGCAGTGCCCAATTAAGTTTAACGGAGAAGTGGAAAATCGTTCGAAGCCGGTGGAGAAGACCGGTGCACAGATATACGAGATTGTCAAGGATATCGACATTGTACCCGGAAAGACACAAGAGCTAAGACCGGGCATCTGGAAGAGGAAGTCGCTATTTTGGGACCTGCCTTACTGGCAAGTTCTACACACCCGTCACAGTATTGATGTCATGCATGTCGAGAAAAATGTGTGCGACAGCTTGGTTGGTATTTTGCTGAACATTCCAGACAAGACAAAAGATGGTGTCAAGGCACGGCTTGACATGGAACAGATGGGCGTCAGACCAGAGCTGTGGTCCGAACAGATAACGTCAAAGACAAACAAGGGTGATTTGAGAGTCAAGACGCGCCTACCTCCCGCCTGTTACACCCTGAGCAAAGCAGAGAAGAAGAGATTGTGCGAGTGTCTTGCTGGGGTCAAAGTTCCTTCCGGATATTCGGCAAACATAAAGAAACTTGTATCGATGAAGGACTTGAAATTAATTGGTATGAAATCTCATGATTGTCATGTGATGATGACACAGATCCTACCCATTGCAATTAGAGGCCTAATGGAGCCAGGAGTCCGCAAGACCGTCACCAACCTTTGTAGCTTTTTCAACACGATCTCTCAGAAGTCAATTAGCCCAGATCGCCTTCATAAACTTAAGCAAGAGATCGTCGTGACCATCTGCGAACTAGAGATGTACTTCCCTCCTACATTCTTCGATATCATGGTACATCTCATGATACATATCGCTCCGGAGATACTGAGCCTAGGCCCCGTGTTCCTACACAGCATGTATCCTTTTCGAAAGATACATGGGCATTCTGAAGCGTTACGTTCGTAACAGATATCGGCCCGAAGGAAGCATTGTGCAAGGCTATGCTGCTGAAGAGTGTGTCGAGTTCTGCACGCCGAGGGGCAAAAAAGTGATGATGGCGTGATGAGACACCCTGCCGATACTTCCAGTGGCGGGCGATCGACGCCCAGTACGATGATTTCGAAAAAGATCTGAGGAATATCAGGTTCGGTATGAGTACGGACGGAATCAATCCGTTCGGCAATATGAGCAGCAGACATAGCATTTGGCCCGTGGTTCTATGGATGTACAACCTTCCTCGATGGCTGTGCATGAAGCGAAAGTATATACACCTCTCTATTCTCACTCAAGGGCTGAAGCAACCTGGGAATGATCTGAACGTGTATCAACAATTGTTGTTCGAAGAACTAGCTATACTATGGGAACCAGGGGCACAGGTCTGGGACGCTTACGAATAAGAATATTTCAATCTAAAAGCGCTGTTGTTCACGACGGTCCAAGACTATCCCGCGTACGGATATTAGTCATGCCAGTGTGTTCATGGATACAAAGGATGTGTTAAGTGTTTGGAGTCTACAACAAGTTTACACTTAAAGGGCTCTAAAAAAATCATGTTCATGGGCCACCGAAGGTGGCTGAAACAGAATGACCCATGGAGGCAAGAGAAGGAATTGTTTGATAATACTGTTGAGATCTGTTCAGCACCCCGGGAGAAGACCGGGGTAGAAATCTATGACATCGTGAGCACAATGCCCCCTGTTACGCCGGGTAAGACACGGCCGCTTGTTCCCATGCAGGACGGCATCTGGAAAAGGAAATCCGTATTTTGAGATTTGCCTTACTGGAGATTCCTAAGCACACGTCACAGCATAGATGTCATGCATGTTGAAAAAAATGTGTGCGACAGCCTACTTGGTATCCAGCTAAACATGTTAGAGAAGACAAAAGATGGACGGAAGGCACGAGCTGACATGGAATTCTTGGGTATAAGAAAGAAGCTGTGGGCAACCAAGCAAACGACCAAGTTGGGCACGGGTGCAATCAGAATCTAGACGGACTGTCCCGCTGCTTGTTACACCCTGAGCAAAAAAGAGATCGTTAGCTTTTTGGAGTGCCTCCAAGGTGTCAAAGTTTCTTCCGGTTACTCGGCAAACATCGGGAGAATAGTTGACATGAAGACTCGCTGACTAATTGGTATGAAGTCTCATGATTGTCATGTGATGATCATGCAGATACTTCCTGTTACAATTAGAGGTCTCATGGAGCCAGGGGTCCGCAAGACAATATTGAATCTCTATAACTCTTTCAACACGATTTCACAGAAGTCGATCTTGGTTACGCGTTGCCATAAACTGCAGGAGGAGATCATTGTCATACTATGCGAACTTGAGATGTACTTCCCTCCAGCATTCTTCGATATCATGGTACATCTGATGATCCATATCGTCCCGGAGATACTGGACCTAGGTCCCGTGTTCCTACACAACATGTACCTCTTGGAAAGGTACAATGGGGTTGTGAAGCGCTACGTTCGTAACAGGTCACAACCGGAAGGTAGCATCATCCAAGGCTATGTTGCCGAAGAGTGGGTCGAGTTCTGCACGGATTACTTGGCTGATCAAAAGTCTATCGGTGTTCCTCTTTCGCGCCACACGGGTAGGCTCGATGGTGAAGGCAATGCACGCAGACAAAAGCCTTTACATGTCTATACTTCGGTACCGAATAGATCAGCTGACTACGACAGAGCACATCTCATGGTGTTGCAACACCTTACGGTGGTGCATCCCTATCTTTGGATGCACATGGTAAAGGTAAAAAAAAGAAAACCCGAAAAAAGGAGAAGCGTGGCTCTCGAAAGAGCACAATGCAAAGTTCACAAATTGGCTAAAGAACTACTGGTATGAAAGGCCTCCGACAAATGATGAAGAAGAGACGGTCAAAATGTTGTCACAAGAACCTGCGAGCAAGGTCCTGACATTTCAAACATATGATATCAAACGGATACACATTCTATACGGAGGCTTAGAACAGTGGGGTGACGATAGTGGCTAAAACCGGTAACCGTAAGGACATATACTACGGTGTTATCAAAGAGATCTGGGAACTAGACTACACCGTCACAAAGATCCCCATGTTTCGTGTCAGATGGGCAAAAAATGTCCATATCAACGATGACAAATTCACTACCGTGACTTTACCTCCCCTGACATCTATTGACCCAACACAAGTGAGAGCAATCAGTGCCAAAGATGAGCCATGGGTATTAGCTAAACAGATCTTGCAAGTCTTCTACATAAAAGACCCGAAGGAAAAGAAGCGCCATGTCGTCAGAAAAGGGAGAAGGAGTATTGTCGGAGTTGATGATGTAGTTGACGAAGAGGACTATGACCAATTCGACGACCCGGACTCTGAGCCAGAAGCTGTTGATAAATGCCCTACCAAAAGGAGTAAAGCTACTAAGGATGCTGAGCCATACATAAGACGCAGTCATGCCGAAGGACTACTATACCACCAAGAAGATCACTATTCATGAGAAGATTGTCGAAGACGACGAAACCTAGCCATGTGTATCATACTGTGTGTATCATATTGTGTGTATCGTACGTGTGTACGTATGTATGTTAGACATATGAGTTGTACTTTACTATCTTTGCACATAATCACATTTAAATAAAGAAAGGAACTGATGAATCAATAAGCCAAAACAATATATACAATATGCCAAGAATAAAACTAAGAATATATACAATATATACAAGATGAACCTAAAAGCTAAAACCCAAAAAAACCAAACCTCCACTGATGGTCGCGAAACAGGAGCCCGTTAGTGGTAAGCACCTTAACCCTAATGCAACCGACCTCCACTGACGGGCAGAAACCATGGGTCCGTCAGTGGTAAGTATCCCTAACCACCTGCACTGCAGACCTCCACTGACGGGCGTTTATGAGATGCCCGTCAGTGGAAAGTCCCCCTGCTGACTAATGAGCCTCCACTGATGGGCTTTTATGAGGCGCCCTTCAGTGGTAAGATACTTGGTATAAAAGCCGCACGCGGGGCTTGGCGAAAATTTCGCCAAGTCCCGCGCGTTCATTTGAACCAGCAGCGAGACGCTACGCCTGCCCCGACTGTCACGGACCCGGAATTGCATATGATTAGGGGAACGAGAAGTCGCCAAGGACCGAAGGACTCGTCCACCCGGTGGCACGGTACCTGCGCCGTACGCACCAAGGTCGACGATCCGACACCCGCCAGGTGCGAGCCGGCCGGAAGTGACCAATCTTCCCAAAATCACATACGATTCCATAATCCGGTGAAAAGTCAGAGTCGTTCCCGAATCCTACCACGACAAGCAAGGTCGGAGGAGCCCGGCAATTCTACCCACACCCTAACCTAGCTCGGAAGCTAGTGGGTCGCTCGAAAGCCCGGTAGAACGCCCCACACCCTGCCTGGCCGGCACAGCATCTCAGCCAGCGGGTCACTCAACCAACTCCTGCTCGACTTAGTAGAAAATGGTACGGCCTCGATCTTTCACGGCATACCCATACACTTCATATCACTCACGCATTGTGCAGGGGCAGCCCGATTAACAACTCGGATATCGTCCCAAAGCTCTACATTACGATATTAATAATAACAGTCCACGATGGGACAACATAATACATCAGTCGGTTAACACCGAAACATATCCGAGTACGGAGAAAATTAACAACAGCGGAAGCAAAATAATAGTCCCACAGCGACATA
>JAGXJF010004925.1:0-22190 GCA_019208055.1 Stipa capillata | reverse complement strand
TCTTCCTTTACTCGTGATCGGGGAACGTTACTACGAAATCAGGGAGCTTAGTCGACCAGGCCTTAGGTCTGGTCAGGTGGGGGGGCTCAGTGGCTTCCCCTATCACCTGCACACACGTTAAGGGGTCTTCCTCGCATCCCTGATGGTTGCAGCGTGGAATCCTTTCCCCTTGTGCAGATTGAATCGTTGGTACGCGCATGTGTACGCTAGTTTTTTTTGCCTAATGCCACATACTTATTCAGCCCCCGACTATCTTATTCGAGAAGTTTCTTGGATAGGCAGTTTGAAAAAATAAATATCGAGCTAGGAACTTGATATTTAAAAAACTGTGAACTGATTGAAGTATCATTTACAAGCTACTGTAAGAAAAAACTGCTTGGAAAAACTAGAAATAAAACATCATCCCCTCCTCTGGAGTTTGTCATTGGTTGCTCCAGAGACTCTCGTGCTCTTGTCGTGACCCGTTGAAAAAGCTTGTCGAGTGCGTGTGCTGGGCGGTGGCACCCGGAGCGTCTTATCATTGGCTTATTCGTAGCTTGACGACTTAAAGTTGGAGCTGGCGCAACCTGAGACGGACTGGCTTTCGGAGAGGTGATGACTGTGCGATCTTACCGAAGGTGTTTGCATGAGGAACTCTCTAAGGGGACTCCACTATCTCTTTACTGCTAACTCGAGCGACCTGGATCGGGCGACTTCTCCTGTGGAGCCGTTGTCTTGCTGAGGCGAAAGCCCTTTTTGCCCCAGTTTCGAACTAGTCGTAGAACCTGCTCTCCGACTTGGAGGGGGTGTTTTCCGAAGTCGTTACTCGTAGTTGCGGTGGAGGTCTTGCTGATGCGGGGGTGTGCGCAGCGGCGTCGGAGTCTGCTTCCCTACTCGAGAGTTGATGCTTTTCTGCGAGGTCGAGGCTACGCTTGTCGCAGAGTAGTGCTTCTTGAGGGGAGATCTTTATTGTGAGAACACCCTTTGGGCCGGGCATCTTCATGCACTGGTAGGTGTAGTGCGGTGCTGCCATAAACTTGGCCAGAGTTGGGCCTCCTAAGATGGCAGTGTATGCCATCTCAAAGTCGACTATGTCAAATAGGATCTTCTCTGTTTGAAAGTTCTTCGGTGTTCCGAAGGTAACCGGTAGTGTGACTTGCCCGATCGGCGTAGCCGACGAGCCTGGGACGATACTGTGGAATGCCTGTTTCACTGTCTGGACCGATGACCGCGGTACTTGCATCACATCGAGAGCTTTTGCGAATAGGATGTTGAGGGAGCTCCCTCCATTTATGAGCACCCAGGCCACTCGGCAGTTATTGATCATTGGTTCGACAACGATCGGGTATCGTCCTGGTCGAACACAGTTCTTGGGGCAATCGGTTTGGTCAAAAGTGATCATGACTTCTGACCACTTGACTACCCGAGGGACTCGTGGTATACTCGCGAGAACTTCTCGGGCAATCGTCTTGTATTGCCTCTTCGACTCGTAGGAAGCCGAGCCCCCGAATGTATGCTCGATCGCTCTGACATGCCTCTGGAATGGCTCAAGGGCGGAGTCATCATCGGAAGTCGTGTCCCGGCTGTTGTTTGTGACCTGCGGGCTCTCCCCGTGGAACTTCTCTCTTGCTTCCTTGAGGTATATCTTGAAGATGCGGCACTGACGGAGATCATGCGAATCGGTCTGGTGAAAATCGCACCAGAGTTTTCCTGTCTTGTCGGAGGAAGTCGTCTACTTATCCTTGGTGCGCGGTCGCCAGGTACGCTTCTCGGGGAGATCGGCCATTGGGTTTCGATGTTGTGAGCCCTGGATTAGATGAGGCGTAGTTCCACTCCATCGTGTCTTCCTCATTGGGAGGGATACTGTGATTGAGATCTTGATCGTCTGGTCGATCAGAAGTTGCAGGCGACAGTCCGGACATCGGGCTGGCCGCTCTTGCCTGGGAATCGTCGGTCAGCACCAACATTCCCCCGAAGGCCCTGGCGCACTCGGTCCTAAAGTGATCAGCTTCGCAATCTGAGTACTCGCCAGTGGCGTATCCTCCAAGATCTATGCAGTCAGTTGCCGGGTACAGATCTATCTGGTCAAAGTTGTCATAGAAGCCCAGATCTGAGTACCCGGTACGTCGCGTGAGAGCAATCGGATCCCCCGCCGAACCTGCTTCTTCCTCCTCGGGTCGAGCCGGAGGATAGTCGTGAGACAGAGATACTTGTTATTGGGTAGGGACCCCTAGGGCACAAGGCCAAGCGATCTGACGACAAGAAAATTAAACGCCCTTTTTATATAGGTTTGGACCTCCCTCAGGATAACAACCCTACGTCATGTTCGTATATATTGATCAGAAAATATCTTACAAAGGATGTGTATGTTAGTGGCTATCTTAGACCTAATCGGAGGCTACTTCGATTAGTTCCGCGGGGCTCGACTCCTTCGAGGCGGCGGGTCTTCTCGTGGGAATCACTGAGGCTTTTGGATGGCTTCAGACTTCAGGCTTCTTGGATCTAACTTGACCTCTTGGGACTTAAAAGACTTGTCCTCCCCATGGGATTGCTGATCCTTTTATAGGAGCTCCCCGAGTTATACCGGACATGGACTTATGCCCGAGTAGAACTCTGACTTCCTTAAACGTCGGGATTGACTTCCTAGTTTAAGGGGTGTCCTTCCTCCTTATGGGGGAGTTCTCCTAGGGATCCTTAGCGGATACGTATTCTTATTCCAATAGTCAAGGGAATCGTATACGGGTACCTCCTCGTATACGGGATACTATACTATTCATCGTCACTAGTAATATTATTTTTATCTCACCAATCTAAATATTATTTAACCTATTAGCAGTCAAATCACAGACGATTTTAGTGAAATATTTGTGATTAAGAATTTAGGATGACTGTTTCTGTAGTGGTATGCTTTGAGACCTCGGGAGAAGAATTAAACTAGAAAATTTTATTCAGATTTGCTATTTCTCAGTCGCTTCAAAAAATTTCTCAGTCAATCGAGCTACGCATCATCAAATCTACAGTTGTATAAAGAAAATTTGTACAACTTTAGATCTAAAAATGTGCAACTATCCTGTTATATGTCTCCAAATCTAAAGTTACTTGATAGGTTTGTACTAACCATTAGGCATCAATTAGATATGGCACTTGATTACTGGTAGCAGACATCGGAGTTCATAATTTCATACACTAACCCGGAGGGGGGTCTTGCCTTCAGAAAAAAGAAAAAGTTGATCGTATACTGACAGGGCATGGCGCATTACTGGGGTTACAAAGAGTCCAAGTGAAGCAGGCACCAACTGAAAATGGATGAGACGCAAGCTCGAAACCAAGCCATCCATGTCGTTTAGCATATATTCAAGTGATTTGGTCGAGGACGACCAGGAGATTTGCTGTCTTGCTGAGTCATCCATGTTTCCCGTGAACGCACGGTACGATCGAGCTAGACGGAGACGGACCCCGGCTGCACATTGAGTATAACTAACGGTTGGCCAATTGTTGTCATCGATGCAACTGTCCCGAACCTCCTACATGCATAGTAGTAGATCGATCTGAACATGCATAACCAGCATGGAATGTGCAATGGCCACGAGGACATTAAAGTAACAACGTACGTGCAGTTCGTGGAGTAGGTGCTAACGGGATTTGTAAAATACTTTCTCCGTTCTAAAATACGTAGACACGGACACAATCTCTAAGATGTTTTTTCTTCAACGACCCCCCTGAGGATCGCGTCTCATTATATTAAGACGAAGAAGTTCTATTACAAGAACGCAGGCCTTAGGACTGACACAAGCGCCTACTGCCCACCGCAACACACACACCCACGCAGCTAAGCTGTCTCTTCGTCAGATCAGCCGATCCGTGCTCGACGCCGCAGCCCCATGTCAGCCTCGGCCGCTATCAGGCTCGCCGTGGTAGACCTGTCGTAGACCCGCCCGTTACGCTCTAGCCTGCACACAAGGGTCGTAAGTCTCCAAACATAACTTTGATAATTATTTTTATATTAATATAATGATACAAATTAAAATAATAATTATAGAATAATAAAATATTTTTATAATAAATCTTAATACTTAGTCAAAATTAGAGAAGTTTAATTGTGTTTTTTCTATAACATTATCTATATTGAGATGGAGATAGTACTAGTTACAATCGGAGGCATATGATGATCTACCGAGGAACAATCAACCCCACCAAGACGACATAAGTTTTATTAATGGGGTCTGACGAACACATCTACATCCCTGGGAGCCCTTCTGCGGACGCTCTGCCCCCACACATTATTGCAATATGCTGACCATAGACATCTTTGGGGTACCCACGATCTGACCACATCCCCCTGCCGACCAGAGTCGCTTCACTCTTGCTCCCTCAAGTTACAACATGTGCTGTCTTCCTCTTTAAATAGGAGGCCTATGATATAAGAGTCCAATTCCTACTCTATCCGTAGCCTATCTAGACACTTTGTAGTACGCTGTTATAATCACTACTACAGAACAGACCTTCTGAGACGGGCTGAAACAAACATCCCAGACGGTTGGCCGGTCCGTCCGAAATTGGTGGTCAGTGATGACACAGCTCATCGCAGACGGGTGGGCCGACCGTCTGCGATAATCATTCATCCCAGACGGGCCGACCAATGAGTCGTCTGCGATAACAGATCATCCCAGACGGGTGTAAGTTAATAACCTGTCTGCGATGACAAATCATCCCAGACGGGTAGGTTAATAACCCGTCTGAGATGACTGATATCACAGACGGTTTTAAGTGTTGACCCGTCTGGGATGAGTGTGAACAGAGGGCATAACACTGCCTGTTTTGTGGCTAGCCTCAGGAATTGCTAGCCATGCCCTCTGAAACAGCAGATATATATATATATATTTGACAGAATATTCACATGTTTATACATTCACAGACAGTGATACACTGAAACAATCACATATTTATACATTCACAATTGCTAGCTACATATATTCACAATTGTTAGCTAGAAATGAGTCACACTGTTCAGAAATTAGAGCTCGCAATCGCATACTTCAGTGTTTGAAAGAAAAGTTGCAATAGAGTGCTTAGAACAAAGATGAAAGACAATGCTAGTCCGCTAAGCCACCACCATAGAACTCGCCATCGGGATTGATGAAGAAGGTAAAAATCCCTCGAATGCGCTTGAGTTCAGCTTCATCAAGTGTGGCATCTTCAACCTTCCACGCCTGTTGCTGTCATAAACTCAATAAGGGACTAGAAAATTACAAAATGTAAACAAACTCAAAATAATGCTTGCATTTTGGTATACCTCCTCAGCTAGTCTTCGCCTAACGAAACCCGCGATAACCTCCATGTGGTAGCAAATGTAGAATCCACATAGGTTTGTCCCTTTGGGTTGTTGTTTGCACTAAAACAACAAACAAATATACGTTAGCTAAGAAGAATCTATTATGAAATATGTCAATATGCTATATTAACATAGTAATGGATATATATGTACCGGAAAGTCAAATTTATGTCGCAGCTTGGGCCCTTTGCCACTTATCCCTCCACGAGCTTTGTAATCGATGAACGCTTCATCAAATACATCGCGAATTGGCCCAAAATCGCGTGAAGGATCTCACGAGGAATCAAGGTATACAACCCTGTTCCATTTTGGTATAAGTATGACCAAAACCAAATGGAAGCTGCATATATATAGACATACTACCAAATCAGCTTTGTGATATATGTGTAATGGTGAAATTATAAGTATTGGATGCGATGCAACACTTACTCAGGGTTGTAGGGAAATACGATGTACTCTTTATCCTTTTGGGACAACAGTGCATGCTTAACATACTCCAGAACTGCATCTTTGTTGTCGCTAATGTTTGCCCAAGTCACCCTTGCCGGGTCAATGAACCCGATAGGTTCGTTGGTAAGTCTAGCTTCCGTGTGCATGTATCTACGCAAAATGGAAAATCATGTCACGGCTTAATTAAGTTGCATAGGTATGGAGAAAATTGATTGACTGAGAAGTTATAGACTTACAATGTCCAGCATCTCAACAGGGTCTGCTCCAGGGCGTCGAGGTTGAAGAGTTTGAACAGGTCTTGAAAGTACAGGTAGAACAACCCGCCCATGTCCTGGTGGAAAAGGTGTTCCTCCTTGAAAGCGACCTTGACGCCTTGTCGCATGGTTTGGTCAGGTTCTAGGTTGTTCGTCGCCTTCATGTACCAATCATGCAACCTCTGGCATGCCAGTGAGCTCGATATGTCCTCCGGCGTGACCAAGACTTGTCCATTCACAAATCGACGAGCCAGAGGCGCGAAAGGGAGATCATCCACTCTGTCCGGATCAAACCCAAGTTCTACCACTAGAGCTGCCTTCGATTTTTTGCTGCCCTTGGAAGTCTTGGGGCCACTACTGCGACTCCTGCCCTTGCCGGTTTTGTTAGTCCCCTTAGAATAGGTGCGCTTCACCAGTGAAGGAACTGCTCTCATCTATAGCACCGCGCCCATGGAGGTAGCGGCTGCTGGCTCTGCCGGCTTGACCGGAGATGAAGCTGGCTCATCAGCCCGTTGCGCTGCCGCTACCAGCTCCATGGGGGTAGGGTTAACCTCGGGTATCCTAGCTGGCTCAGTGCGTGATGCGCTCTGAGAGGCAGGCCGCACTTGTATTCCGATGTCCCTCTTCAGCCACTGGATAAAGGTGCCAACCGTCTGACGCAGCACCGTGATCTCGTCGTTCGGTGGCATGAGAAGCGAGAGCTCCTTAAAACCTTCAACCACGTCGTCCACATGCACCTTCTGAAAGTCCGGTGCTATGGGGCCACCGTGCAGTAGAGTCCCCGCCTCCTTGGGATATGCCATCCCAAATGTAGCATTGAGGGCGACATCTCCGACTACCCTTGCCAACAACGTGCAAGGAGTCATCTCCTACAAAATACCTTGTTGATTAAGTCCAAAGTTATGTACTTGCTATTATAAAAACCCTATAAATGGCCCTTACCGAGATGGTGTCGCAGGGATATGTTTCACTCTGTCCTTCGGCGGATGCGCAGCTACTCCAAATATTTCCGGGGCTCGCCATAGCTACGTTCGAGAGTGCAAGTTGAGCTCTGAACTCCTCCTTAAATGCCTCAATCTGCCTCCTGACTTCCTCCTGAATACGCCTCTCCAAATCTTCGGAGTCTCTCATAGTCGTTGTTGACTGAGTTCGACTCCTCTTAGCGGCCTTCCTCCTCTCGTACTGCTCCTCTGTCTCAGGAAATCCCTCTCTCCAGGGAACTGCAACCCCAACACCTCTTGTGCGACCTGGGTGCTCCGGGTTTCCCAACGCTACGGTCAGGAGGTCTTTGGTCCTAGATGATTGTGCTTCTTCATCATCATCTAGTGACCCTTGCGAAGCTATCTGCACCTGCAACAACACGCGAGAGTTACATTACAAATGATACTCGTATGGTTCCGAAGAATTGTGTGTACACAGTCAGGTATATTACCATGCGATCGACCACTTCCTGGTCAGCGGGGTTTGGAAATGTAGCCGAACCACTCTGCGGATCTGGCTTGGCACGTGCTCTGCACCAGGAGGCGGCACGGCCAGAAATCACGCTGGGAAATGGAGGGTGTAGATTCCTCTCCATTGCCAGCCGATCCTGCATCTCCCATCTTGCCGATGCACCTTCATATCCTGTGCTTCGAAGCCTATGAGGGTGCTTGTTTCTTGCTTGAAGGACCTTCTGCCATTCACTCTTCGCCACTTCTTCTGGTGTGGTCTTCATCTCCACAAATCTCTCGTACACTTGGTCGTCCAAGAAGCCGTACTTCTGAAACGGGCTCTCACCTGTCCGTACGAACTTTGTCGTCAAGATGCTCTTGAACGACCTCCACGCCTTGCCCATGGTCTTCATTGCAGCCGCTCTGACATGTTCTTCGTGTTCTGGCGGGATCTCGAACCACCTTTTTACTTCAGCCATTAACTCCTCCTCCTTTGCGGCGGTAATATCCTTCCAGTTGGCAATGGTTATGTTGACCCTCTCCCGTCCAAGTATTCCGCAGAAAGTGCGGAATTTGTTCGCTACGTCATCGGGTTTCGTCGGCACACCAGACTTTGTAGACACTTGCGTGATGACCATACGTCTACTAGGGGGCTTTGACATTGCTCGGGGTTTCCGACTGCCTTTTTGCCTACTTCCTTCATCATTGCCCGAATTAGGGTTCGGCATACTTGAGTGCCCCGACGAGGAGTTAGAAGAGGAATGGGCGTCTGACATATCTGTGTAAACTAACAAAGCAAACCAAATAGGCAAACAGAAGAAACCCAACTTCGAGATAAATCTGATCATGAATATATTATGAAGTAATGAATCAATACAGCACTATGATCAACAGACGAATCAAGTACTAAAAATAGCATCTGTCCTTATGTCATATCCGTTCTTTCAATTAATTAATTGACATCTAAACACAAAATGAAGTATAGAATCTGCTCTCATTTATCAAAATACCAACTCATACAAGGACATTGCAAACTTAAGTTACATAAACATGCAAAGGTATTTTCTAAAATATTGCTGCTTCTTGCATGTGTATAAACTTGACTAATCAAAGTTCGATCGGTGATTTTTTATCAGCACAAACACAAATAGCTATGAATATCTGTGTAAACTTTGTATCACATTGGGTTAAGACAAAATCGTAGGCAATATTGTTCTTATCGGAGCTATACCTTCCTCTAATACTTTCTCAGAACTATTCATCACACAAATGGCTAGAAATCAAAAGTGAGCATCTGTTCTTCAGTTTAACAAAACTGATATAGATATATGCATATATATAGATGAATCATAACTAAACAAGCTAAATAAAATACACAATGTAATCAGACTCAATGATATCCTGGAGAGTAAGATTGAATCATCCCAGGTTCAATCCATACATTACTTGTTCAGCAACATCTAAATTATATTTGCAATCTTATATGTTCACTCAAATGGACAACAATTTACATCCAAATCAGTTTTCACATGTTCTTTCAAACAAGAAATAAGAGGTAAATATGATTACTCATGTTATCAATCAATCAATCAATCGACCTCCAAATCTATCACAGCAAGACCATAGGAGGAAGATGGAGAGGAGTTGGGACCTTGAGAGGGCAGGGGGATGGAGTCCGGCGAAGAGGCAGCCGCTGGAGTCCGTCGAGAATGCGGCCGTTGTGGTCTGGCAGGGAGGTGACGGCTCGCGGGGGTCACGGCCGATGAGCAGCTGGTCGAGGAGGCGAAGGCAGTGCGGTGGAGACGAAGGCAGCGCGGTGGAGACGATGGCAGCGCGGTGGAGACGACGGCGGCGTGCTGGAGACGACGGCGGCGCGGGAGGGGAATTAGGGATTTGGAATGTGAAGTGGCGCGGGGTTTCAAAATTTCGCTAAGTCCTCGTATATGTACTAAGCTCATCCCAGACGGGTTAAGTGAGCTTACCGTCTCGGATGACTATCATCCCAGACGGGTTAGGCCACTACCCGTCTGCGATAACACACTCATTCCAGACGGGTTAGGATACCTACCGTCTGCGATGTCACGGTCATCCCAGACGGTTCATTAGTTATACCCGTCTCGGATGACTGTTATCCCAGACGTGTTTCGGTCTGACCCGTCTGCGATGAGTCTGTACAGGGGCTATGTGCTACCTGAATTTTGGCTAGCCTTAGGAAATGCTAGCATGCCCTCTGCAAACTTTACAGCAGTGTATACACAGCAAGCAAAACATTCCAACATATTCCAACTCAGGCATGTATACACAGCAATGCATTCAAAAGCAAAATATTGCAATTAATCATGAGTACATAGCAATTCATACAATTATTTACAATACTTACTTCTTCCCTTTGAAAGTGAGCCCTTCACGATGATCGTTGCGGTAGTATGACCTAGCTCCCTCCATGGCTTCAGCCTCGAAACTCAAATCTCTGGAATAATTCTCGGTGAATTCGTTGTAATCATCCTCGTCAACAACGTTGTCGACTCCTATGATGCTTCTTTTTCCATTTCTAACGACATGCCGCCTCTTGCTTGACGGATCGATCATATAGAATACCTGATGAACATGCTTCGCGAGGACGAATGGTTCAGTACTGTAGCCAACACGGCTCAGGTCAACAGTAGTCACATCATATTCGTCGATCTTAATGTGCGAGAGGTGGGCCCAACGACACCGAAATATTGGGATTTTAAACTTGAAGTAATCGAGCTCCCAAATCTCCTCGATGAACCCGTAGTAACAGTGCTTATGAACGGTAGAATCGGTAGCATCGACCCGCACACCGCTGTTCTGATATGTGCTTTTTGCATCTTGAGCCTTCGTATAAAATGTGTATCCATTTATGTCATATCCTTGGTATGTCCGGACTGTGAAGTACGGTTTCTTTGACAACCATGTCAGTACTTCACCAGATGACAACGTGGTGGTGATCCGGTCTTAGAACCATTGGTTGAATAGGGACATATGTTGTTTCTTGATCCACGCTTTGCTTTTTCTTGGATTTTGATGTCGTAGCATTTCCATGTGTTCATCGATGTATGGCGAAACCACCGAGATGTGCTGCAAGACCATGAAATGAGCTCGAGCATGATCGTCCCGATCAGGAGTGATGGATTTCGCTCCGAGGACCCCGGTACCATGGAGCCTGCCCACGTGTCGTGATTCAGGTAGACCTATCGGGTTGACATGCGGCATGTAGTCCAAACAAAACTCAACGACCTCTTCGGTGGCATAACCTTCCACAATGCTTCCCTCAAGCCACGAGCGATTTCGTACGTAGCCCTTCAGAATTCCCATATATCTCTCGAACGGGTACATGCTTCGTAGGAACACAGGACCGCACATTTTGATCTCTCTAACTAGGTGACTCATGAGGTGCGGCACGATATCAAAAAATGATGGGGGGGAAGTACATCTCAAGGCGACATAGGCCAACCACGAGCCTTGCCTCTAGAGCATCCAGTTCAGGTATACTTATCGCCTTCTGTGATATTCTGTCAAAGAATTGACATAGCATTATGATTGTATCTCTGACATCACCAGGCAAAATCCCTCTAACAGCAATAGGAAGTATCTGCGTCATCAAAACGTGACAATCGTGAGACTTCATGCCAAATAATTTCAATTCCTGCATTGAAACTAGCTTCTTGATATTGGCACAGTACCCGCTTGGAACTTTCACATCGTGCAAGCACTGGCATAGCTCAATTTTCTCGGCTTTAGAGAGTGTGTAACATCCAGGTGGGAGGAAGGTTCTGCCTTTGTCGGTTCTATCGGAGCTAACTCAAGCCTGATGCCTAGTTTCACGTAGTCTTGACGTGCCTTCATGCCGTCCTTTGTTTTATCAGGGATATTCAGCAAGAGGCCAATTAGGCTGTCAAAGGCGTTCTTCTCTACGTGCATGATGTCGATACAGTGGCGAACATCTAGCTCTTTCCAGTAAGTCAAACCCCAAAATAGTGATTTCTTTTTCCACAAACCTTTCACTAATTTACGCCCCTTTCCAAGAAGAACGTCAGCATCTTTAACCATTCCGTATACCTGTCTCCCGGTTAAAGGAGGTGGAGCCGATCCCTCTTCGATGGTTCCGTCGAACTCAGCAGCAAACTTGCGGTAAGGATGATTTCAACACAAAAACCTACGGTGCCGCATGTATACAGTTTTGCGCGATTGCTCGAGATACAAACTGGTCGTATCTTCCATGCATTGAACACATGTTGTTGCTCCTTTAGTACTCTGGCCGGATAGGTTACCGTACGCAAGATAGTCATTGATGGTGCAAAATAGCAATCCTCATAGGGTAAAGTTCTCTCTCTTGTCTGCATCCCACGTCTCCACGCCCTCGTGCCACAATGTTTCCAGATCCTCCTTCAGCAAAAACAGGTATGTATCTATGTCATTTTCGGGTTGCTTTGGGCCTTCGATGAGCATGGCCAACATGATGTACTTCCTCTTCATGCACAATCAAGGTGGGAGGTTGTACATACAAAGAGCCACAGGCCAAGTGTTGTGACAACTGCTCATGTTACCGAAGGGATTTATTCCATCCATACTCATCCCGAACCTTACATTTCTAGAATCCGCACCAAAATTTGGGAATTTCCTGTCGATGTTTCTCCACTGGATGGAGTCCGCTGGGTGTCTAATCAAATCATCAACTTTTCGCCCCTCCACGTGCCACCGCATTTTCTTTGCATGTTCAGCATTTGCAAACAGACGCTTCAGTCGAGGAATGATAGGAAGATACCATACAACCTTGGCCGGAATGTCGTTCGTCTCCTCATTGCCCTCGATGTTATGATCCGTAGCATTGTTCTGCTTCTTGTATCGGGAAGTCTTACAAACCGGACATACATGTAGATTCTCGTACTCTTTACGGAAGAGGATGCAGTCGTTTTTGCAAGCATGTATTCTTCGTACATCCATTCCTAGCAGACAGAGAATCTTCTTAGCTTTGTATGTGCTTTTTGGCAACTCGTTCCCGTCGGGAAGCATGTCTGCCAAGAGTTGTAAAAGTGCACTAAAACTTTTGTCAGACCAACCTCCGCTTGCCTTCAATTTGAGCAGTTCTAGAACAGCTAACAGCCGGGTATATTTCTCCTTGCAACCATGGTACAATTGTCTCTCCGAGTCATCCATTAGACCCAGAAATTTGTCATATTGCCTGCCACTAAGGTCATTACCGTCAGCATCGTGCAGCATTTGCTCGAGATCGTTGTCATTGGTACGCATCTCAGCATCCTCTTCATCAGACTCAGAATCATCATCAGGGGCCTCCGGATTCAACTCTTCGCCACTCATTCCTTCATCGCTCCCCTCCGTGTGTTCGCCGTGATGGATCCAGTTTGTATAGCCAGCTACGAATCCCCTACGGATCAAATGATCTTGTAACTGAGCCGTGTTCTTGAACATCTTCTTGTTCTTGCAGTCATAGCATGGACAACACGTATGACTAGACTTCCTACTCGACATATCATCCTCAGCCGCTCTTCAAAATTCGTTCATGCCACTGATATACTCAGGGCTAACACGGTTCGCATCATACATCCATCTTCGATCCATCGGCACTATAACATACATATAAACATATGTTGATTTATTAATTATCTATTTGAGTCAAAATAAATATTAAACTCATCGCTCTCTCTCACTTCTCCAATTATGCGCAAAACCATCCAACCTTGACCTATCGGGTTCAAGCATGCGTATATATTACATCTAAACCACAATTAATAAACCATTCATCAATGCCTACAAATCTATTAAACCAAAAGTACCTTCTAATAGAACTAATTGCACTACATCTAGGGTTAGATAGCAATTAAACTAACTAAGTAGCCAAATGTACTAACCTATTGGCACACCAAATCAATTATCTCCTTCCAATCTTCTTCTCCTCCCCCAAAATCGCCTCAAAATCGCCTCAGCCACCGCCACCAGCTCGACAGACCTAGGAAACCCTAATAGAATGGGAGCACTGGTTCTGTTATAAAGGTAGAGAAATCATTCCAGACGGTTTATTCACTTGAACCGCCTTTAATGACATATCACAGACACGTGAAACACAAGGCCGTCTGCGATGTGTTGACACATAGCAGACGGTTCATAACATGTGCATCTCTGATGTGTCATCGCAGACGGTTCAACCTCGAGCCGTCTGCGATAATGTGTTCCTTCGCAGACGGGTTGCAGGATGAACCGTCTGCGATGTCTCTTTCCAGACGGTCGGCTGCGACCCGTCTTGGATGTCATATCATCCAAGACACTAGGTCCCGGGCAAAAGTCATCACAGACGTGGTTGTTCGTGGGCCCGTCTGGAATGACTTCTATCCTAGACGGGCGCGTGAACCTGTCTATGATGTGCCGTCCAGGATGATCCATTCTATAGTAGTGAATATTATAAATTTTCTTAGTTCAACATGTAACCAACTCATATATATATTCGACACATATTCAATAAACTCCATCTTGAATGTCCTCACCACCTCGAAGCCGTCATGCACGAACCTCCATGTACTATGGACTTGGGATTTCAACTGTTGTAATTCAATACTACAAACCGTCCAACAAATCTGAATTGATCTGAGACTTGTTACCTTCATAAGGTCCAATGCTACTTTCTACTCCTCCATGACCCCACCTGTAACTGTCGCTGCTACCGAAAAGTTGATCAGTGATGGGCAGAAAAAGTTCACCACTACCGCCTAGTGTCTATCAGAAACTTATCGTCAGTGGCCCTACCACCGAGGGGCACCGTGCCCATCAGTGGTGACCAAGTACTAGTGACGGGCAGATTGAGACGCCCATCAGCGCTGACTTTTAGTGGTGATGACAATAAGTCACCACTAACGGCTACATGTTAGCTGCCCGTCAGTGGTGACTTATTAGTGGTGATGACAATAAGTCACCACTGACATCTGCCCTTTAGCCACCCGTCAGTGGTGACTTATTGTCCTAGCTGGTAAAACCAGATTTGTTGGCTAGCCTCAGGATTTTGCTAGCTATGCCCTTTGAAAAACCTAGCTTCACAGCCTCTCAGCAGCCCCAGTTGCAAGGCACAAGCATAATATATATATATATATATACACACACATATATATTTATATATATTCACACAGATATATCTGTCCAGATCAGAATTTGAGGAAAGAAATAGGAAAGATAGAAAATTCTTTAAAGGGAGATAGGAAGATGTGTATTATTTGTCCTCAACAGATTAATTATACATATATATAAACAAACCAAGCAAAGTAATCTATTCTTATAGTAGACAAGCTAAAAAGACAATTTATATGTTATACCTAGTGAGAGCCTTAATTATCAGATTACATGTCTAGAAGCAAGCTAAACAGACAAGAGGAGCAAGAAGTGTAAACCTCCTTATCAAATTTACATGTGTAGAAGCAAATCTAGACTTGTAGAATAGGATAGATCAACCTAATCATGCTAATATAATAAAACAAATAAACTAAATATTAAACCTAAGCATCAGACTTGGGAAAGATGAGGCCCGGGGCTCACCGAGGGGAAGACGGTGCGGTGGTGATGGGGCAGTTGTTTAGAAGGGGGAGGGGGCAGCTCCTCCTCCACCTGTGGTGACGGCGGCATTGGGCGCGGTGGCTCCTCCTCCGCCTGCAGCAACAATGGCATCAGGCGTGGTGGCTCCTTCACCGGGCGGCGGCGGCTTCGGGTGCGGCGAGGCGGCATCGAGCGTGGTAGCTTTGGGCATGGCAGGCGGCTTCGGGCGTGGCAGCAACGACTTCGTGCACGGCAAGGTCATGAAGGCACGGGGGCGGTGAGGCGAGCGTCGGGGAGGTTGTGCAGCGCATGAGAGAGAGGGAGAGAGTTTGAATCCAAGAGTGAAACGGGAAAAAACCCTAATCACACTACACTTATCTCACATAAAGACCCATCTTAGATGGGCATTTTAGTTGAATTTAGTCACGTGAAGCCACACCACTGACGGGTAAAAGATTTACCCGTTAGTGGTGACTAGTCACATCACGGACGGTAACAAATTTACCCGTCAATGGTGACCTAATCGCTTCATCTTAAACGAGTCGCTCTATTTCCCCACGCACCACAACTACTTTAAAAACCCCATTCCTCTTGCGCCTTCCTTGCTCTAAGCTGATCGCACCGGCATAGCCATGGACTCGCCGATTAGCTAGCCATCCAACTATTCCTCGGACGAGGACGAGCCAAAGATGGTGGTCTCCTTCGATGAGGAGACTGACCTCTTTAGTGAGATGGCAGCGTTCTCCTCCGATGACCCGTGGATGGATGACGACGGCTCTCTGCCGCCTCCTGGCTCGGAGGATGAAGAGTAGGAGGAAGAGGACGAGGATATAGCGATGGAAGAAGATGAGGACAAGGAAGAAGAGGATGAGGAGGAGGAGGACGACAACAATGACTCCGACTACGATGACTCCAATGATAGTGAGACCTCCATGGCTCAATCCGACATTTACGATGCTGAAGGCCCACGAAGGAGGGGGCGTAGGTTCGTGTGGATAGCTAGGATTAAGCGGCATTTTGTTGTAATGACATGGGTTATTTTGTAAAAGAAGTTTACAATTTGAATGAAGTGAAGTTTGTTGTACACCCTCCATCATGAACATCACCGACTCATCTATGGTGGGAAATTCCTGATTGGTCACCACTAACGGTACAAATGTCTTTGATGTCCATCACTGACTCGAGCAAAAACTGACCCATCTATGATGTGAAGCTACATCACTGATGACTAAAAGATAGACCCATCTGTGATAACTATCACAGACGGATCATTTTGTTGCCCGTCAGTGGTGTCACCTATGACACAAACTTCAGCCTCATGGTGAAGTCACCACTGACGGGTAGTTTGGTAGCCCGTCAGGGGTGTCGTATGGGGATGAAAACTTGAGCTGCATGGTGAAATCACCACTGACGGTTGACAAGTTGCTCGTCAGAAGTCTATAGTAGATCTGATGGGTAGCACGTTGCCCGTCAGTAGTGACCGATCACGGATGAACTTTTCTCTAGTAGTGTGTACTTGTTTCTTTCTTTTCATCACAGTCAATGATCTAGCAAAATTAAATTCTTCTTGCATCTTGGTATGTGCCCAACTTTTCGAAATATCTGCCCAACGTCATTATACATTGATCTTGAAGTCATCATACATGAATCCAATGTCGTTGCTCATGTTGACCGCCCTTCTGAAACTAAAACTGAAAAAACCTAGCAATATCCTATGTCATCTTCGTGAGTCAAATTTGTGATTGCCTCATTTTCTAACCAACGACTGTCTTCGTCCGTGTACAGTTTCAACCAAACTCATCTCCTGGGTAGCTAGCCCACACCTCCTCAACCCTCACTGCTTTTACTTCACCAATTTGTCCCAATTGATGCCAAGTCTCACGCCTTACATCCGGACCACCAAGTACTCTTCTCCTCCAGATCACACGCTTCTCGCCTTTGCTGAACTAGGCTCCGATTCTTTAGGCCTTTACACCATAGCCTCTCCCTCAGCTCGTGTCAGTTAGACACCCTCGAAATTCGTACCTCCAATTCGACCACTTGAAATAAAACGTCTTTGAACCAATCGGGATTATGGTCTATCTTGATTCAGAGTAGAATCCATCCACGAACTCTTAACTCCACCTCCAACACGATTCCTGGTAGTTATACTTGCCACCCCCCTTTCTATTCGGCCTCTTGATCTATGCACGCACACAAACTGAATCGATCCACGACTTCACTATATTGGACACCGTAAGCCTCCTCCGATGCGAACACCACACCCCTGGGCCTACATCGATCGGCCAGTCCATCAAGCGTTATGTGCGCATTACCCTCTCGTAGCACGTGCTCCAAGCCCCTTGATTGGGATATATGCGCATGTTGTCGAGCACATTTTGCCTCCAGCCAACAGCTATCAAACTCCTACCGATTTGCACCTCCACTACCACACCTTGTCAGCGTGCAATACGTGTGGCCCCTGATCACTTCCTACTTGTTGATGACTTTTCTCACCAACATCTTTTGGACTCTCAGCTACCTTCTTGCTTTTCCCTATTGATGACGTACTCCAGCAACCCTTGAAAAACACCTGATGCCAATTTGATACACCTGATGCCAATTTGATCACGCTAACACCTCCTATAATGCTAATTCCAGGTACTACTCTTCGTTGCACGTACAAAAACTAACCAAATAGAACTTTGATCTTCGCTTTGACTCTACATGTCATACCCCCCTTCGTTCAACCACGAAGCTTTGATTAACCGAACCACCCTCCTGCACCTACCACCCTCTTCGCCCTTCTCAGCTGCCATGGCTCTGCCCCTCATGTGTTCTTCCTCCCATATTTATTAGGGCTCAACATGATATGTGGATTCTATGCTAGACGTTCGTGGCTTGAATGCCGATGCCCGTTGTGATGCTATCATGACCTCATGTGGGCTCTCACAGTTCCATTATCTGCATCCAAGAGACTAAGTTAGAGATAGTCAATGATCGTGTCATCAGAGATATATTAGGCCCTCAGTTCACAGCCAACTTCGCCTTCCTACCTATGGCAGGCACTTTTGGCAGAATTATCCTCATTGCTTCAAATTCCTACTTCACACTTTCAGACGTCCACCTAACAGCCAACACCATCTCGACAACGATTACCATGTGCAATGACTAGACAAGCTAGTCTATCATCGATGTGTATGGGCCTCAAGGTGATCATGACAAGATGACTTTCATCGATGAGCTTAAGCTGCTCCAGACGGTAGTAAACAATGAATGATTGCTTATCTAGGATTTCAACCTGATTGCAAAACTACAAACAAGAATAACCAGAATATAAACATGTGCTTGGTGCAAAAATTCAAATCAGCCCTAGACCTTCTTCACCTCAAATAGATGTTCTTTAATGGCCTTCATTTCACTTGGTCCAGCAAGCAGGAAGCCCCAACGCTAACCAAAATTGACCATATCTTCGGATCAGATGACAAGGAAATGCTCTTCCTCTTCCCCAATGCCCAATCCAAGCCTTGCCAACTATGTGCTCCGACAACTGCATGCTTTTTCAAGATGGGCAGGCTACTCGTTCCGGCAGTCCGTCCTTCAAATTCAAACTCTTCTACCTGACAATCCCCGGGTTTGTCAAAACTGTGCAACAGGCCTGAGACAAGCCCCTGTCTATCTCTAACCTAGTGAAAAGACTGCACACTAAGCATCTCCATACCGCTAAGGACCTTCGCCGATGGCAAAGGCAACATGTTGGAAATGTCAAACTACAAATTAACATAGCCAAGGAAGTCATTTGGCAGCTTGATCTTGCTCAGGAGGAGAGGCCGCTTAGTGCGGCAGAATGAGAGCTCCAGAGAAATCTCAAAAGTCATCTACTCGGACTACTCGCGGTGCAAAAAGCCAAGATACGGCAATGCTCATGCCTCACTTGGATCCAGGAGAGAGATGCAAACACCAAGTTGTTCCACATTAGATCCAATGGGAGACGACGCAAAAACTTCATCCAGATGCTGGAAACCCCCATGGGGATGGCCATTTCCAAGGAAGAGAAAGAGAAAGAAATCCATGCACACTTCCAAGGCCACCTTGGGACCATAGAGCCAAGAACTTCCTAGATCCGTTGGGAGAGCCTAGGCTATGATGGGGCTGACCTAGTTGAGCTCGATGACCCTTTTGATGAGTAGAAGATGAAAGAGGCGTTGTTCGGCTCTCCCCTTGGTAAAGTCATCAGGCCCTAATGGCTTTAGTGGGTTTTTTTCCAAATTATGTTGAGAAATCATTAAAGCCGACGTTGTGGGAGCCATTCTGCACCTTGCAAACCTCAATGGGGACTCCGTAAGCCTAATCAGTTTGGCTAACATAGTCTTGCTCACAAAGAGACTAGACACGTCCATTATTGGCGACTATAGACCTATAAGCTTAATCCATAGCATCACCAAGATCTTCAAGCTACTTGCTAATTGCCTGGTGCCACATCTCGACCAACTTGTTTCAAAAAACAGAGTGTCTTTATCAAGAAACAATGCATTAACAACAATTCCTCCACGTGTAGAACCTCCTGAAGGAGCTTCATAGGAAAAAGCTGCTAAGCCTCTTCCTCAAGCTCAACATTTCCAAAAGTTTTGACTCGCTGAATCGGGCTTACCTAATTGAGAGCTCAAACCCTGTGATTTGAGGAGCAATGGTGTAATTGGATCTATCTGTCCTTGGCCACTTCATCTTTTAGGGTTCTCTTAAATGGCTACCCGGGAATGCCCTTCCAGCATGCTCGTGGGCTACGTCAGCGGGACCCCCTTTCGGCCATGTTGTTCATCCTTGCTATCGACCCACTACAATGGATCCTTCAATTGGCCACTGACTCAGGGATTCTTCAGCCTATCCTTGCTAGGACTACTAGATTCATAATCTCCTTGTACGCAGATGATGCTAGTATTGCTGTCAATCTAGTCAAAGAAGAGCTTCAGGCCGTGATGGATATCCTTGCTTGTTTTGGACGTGTCAGTGGGCTAAGAAAAAATCTTAGTAAAACTGATATCTTTCCAATAAAGTGTGATGGCATTGATCTCCCAGACCTACTTTCGATATTCCTAGCAAAAATTGCAAGCTTCCCGAGCAAATATCTGGGCTTTTCACTCCACATCAGAAAACTCAGAAGGATCAAATTTCAACCTCCCGTTGACAAGGTGTGTGCCCGCTTGACAGGATGGAAGGGGAAAAACCTCTCTCATGCTGGTACAGTGGTTCTTACCAAGACCATGCTTTCGGCTTACGCCACCTATCATATGTTGGTCATACCCATACCTAAGTGGGTGAAGAGCAGACTCGACAAAATTTCTAGGGGTTTCAGTTGGAAAGTTGAGGATAGCGAGAATGTGAATGAGAGCCAATCTCTCATTACTTGGAAGGTGATGTGTAATTCGAAGGAGTTAGGGGGCCTGGGCATTGTTGACCATGAAAGATTTGGTTGCACTCTCTGCCGCAAATGGCCTTGGTATCAATGGATAGACCCCGGTCGGCCCTAGGTCAGAACGGAGCCTCATGTAACCAAACTGACATGACTCTCTTCAGAGCTTCCACGATAATTTCTTTGGGTGATGGGAGCAAGACCTTGTTCTAGCATGACCATCGGATCGGGGATGTGCCCCTATGCCTTCACGCCTCGAGGCTCTTTAAAATCATGTCAAGAAAAATTAGGATGGTGCAAGCTGAGCTTTAGAATGAAAGATGGATTACAGCAATCTCGCGGATCCACATCCTCGCGCAGCCCTCCCAATTCATCAGTTTGTGGTCCCTCGGCCTACACGATTCGATTCTTCAGCTCCCACCCAAGGTTTGAGCTGGCTAAGATTTGGAAGGCACACACAGAACCAAAATGCAAGATCTTCTCCTGGTTGGTTCTGCATAGTCATAACTTAACGATGGATGCCCTAGCCACGAGACGTTGGCCACATAGTCTGACTTGCCACCTCTAGCTGCGTAGTCCTGAAACAGCCATGCACCTCTTGCTCCTTCGCCGTCGCTGTGTGGTCCTTGTTAAACCTTTAGATGGGCCCTCAAGTCATCCCCACGAGACCTTCCTTCTTCCGTCAATGTGTGGTAGGAGTATATGATGTATGTTCCGCAACAACAAAGCCATGAATCCAGGAGTGGCCACCTCATGTATATCATGTGGAACATTTAGAAGGAAAAAAGTTATTGCATTTTTAACTCAAGTAGACAAATCTACAGGGAGACAATGCTCCTTGCTTTTCAAGACATTAGTCTAGGACAAATGAGCGGTGTAGCGTGGGGAGGAGTCCATCTGTGGACCCTAAGATTTCAGATCGCTCCTTTCAAATCAATCAATTTGCAATTACTACTTTATTTTTTTAATTGGAAGACGATGATTTTATCAGTTTCTCGGAAAAAAATATGATCAGAGCTAGGAAGCACTAGTACACAAATAACCATCCCAAACGGTTGAAATGTTGCATCCCAAACGGTTTTATGAACCGTCACCAATTGTCTGTTATGGATGAGGGGGGTCATATCCCAAACGGTTCTGCGGCCGTTTGGGAAGAGCGGCACATCCCAAACGGTTAATACAGAAGAACCGTGTGGGATGTCCTCGACATCCCAAATGGTTAATGAAGCAGAAGCGTGTGAGATGTCATCTACATCCCAAACGGTTAATAAAGTAGAAGCGTGTGGGATGTCATCCACATCCCAAACGGTTAATACAGAAGAACCATGTGGGATGTTATCCACATCCGAAATGGTTAATAAAGCAAAAGCATGTGAGATGTCATCCACATCCCGATCGGTTAATAAAGCAGAAGCGTGTGGGGTGTCATCCATATCCCAAACAGTTAATATATGGAAACCGTTTGGGATGTCTACCACATCCGAAACGGTTAATATGGAATAACCGTTTCAGATGTGTAGTCGTCCCAAACGGTTTCCCTATATTAACCGTTTCGGATGTGAATTTATAGCTGGAAGAAATAATTTGTTTTTTGGCCAGTAACCTGCATATGCATCAGAATTTTAGCAGAATTCATATATATGATAACATTTCATCAGAATATCTAGCACATAGCAGAACTACACATTTTATTCACATAACCATCCATCCAAACATTAATCCATTACAAAAATGCATCCACACTTGAATCAATTGCGAAATCCATTACAAGTACCAAAATGCATTACAAAATCCAT
>JAGXJF010004924.1:0-44702 GCA_019208055.1 Stipa capillata | reverse complement strand
CGCACTCGAATGCACAATGTCTATGATAGAGCAAACCATCCATCTGTAGAGTGGACTATAATGATGAAGGACAAACAGTGGGGGCAATGCCACAAAATTTTCCAACTTCTTGTCCACAGTTGTAAAAAGTAAGATACCTCTTTGACATGATGATTGGAGACAAGTTGATGCTACACGCAAGAAAGAGTTGATGAAATCTTAAGGGTATGGTATGTAGTTGTAGTATATCTATTCTCTTCTTATATACTGTCTAACAATACACATACATGCATGTTTACAACCAGATATACTATGTTGTGGATGACAATCTTAGGACTGGGTCATGGGAAGTGCTCACAAGAAATGGCGAGATTTCAAGTCAGATTTGAAAGCTTTGCATTTTTATGAGGAACTTCTTCCTAATTGGGAATGGCTTATCAATCATTGAAGAGGTGAAGAAGCCAAGGTAGGTTGTGCATCCTTAATGTCTAAACTTTGGCAGTTTTTGTCACTAATTATATTGGAATTGAAGCATTATCCATGCTGCATTTTACTTGGTAGAAATGTAGTCTACAAGGAAAACAAAACCGAGAAAGCAGAAGGTGTTGCATAAATCAGGTAGCAAGAGTTATGCCCGTGTTCGATCTGAAATGGTATATTAATGCCTTACTTGTTAACATACTCTAGCACAATCTACAGACTTAATTGAATAATATTATATATAAATGCATGTAGTATAAGGAGAATGGATATGCCCCTCGTTAGAGATGAATTGTTCATTAGAACACACACACAAGCAAAGATGGAAACTCCGGGCAGCAAGGAAGCAGCCAATATAATTGTAAGTACTTACTACAAATTAGTGTGCTTTATTTTCCACTAAAATGTGATGCCTTAATAATAGGTACTTAATGCAAATCACTTGCTATCTGTTCCTCTCTTGTCATCCAACCTCGCTGGTTAGTACTTTGTATTAATGTTTGTTGTAGAAAGCAATAGAGGATGCTAGGCATGATTGTCCAGAACTGTTAGAAAAAACCATTGAGCAAGGTGACATCTTGTCACATGTACTAGGGAAAGAGAAGAATGGGTATGTTTGGTCTATAGGACTAGGATCAAGTGCAGGAGTTTTTGGGCATGCTTGGAGCTAAAAAGCTAAAATCTACAAAGCTCCAAATGGCCGAGGAAGAGATAAAGGAAGCTTGGCAGGCCAATGCACTTCTAAGGGAGCATGTAGACCAAATTCAATGCGATACCAGTGCTAAGATTGTAGCCCTTATGGAAGAAGTGTACCAACTAAAGGGGATGATGTCACAATCTATTGCTGGAAACAATGAAGAGGTTGTTGGCACAATCTTTGACATGTTCCTGTTACAATTTTTTCTATAACAACTTGCATTGTTGTTATTCACTATGCATGGCTTTTTGCAGAATATGGGAGTTGAAGTAGGAGATAGTGTAGGAGAATCTACTGCTGCTGAAGCTTTCAATATCAATATTCAGGAGGTATGCACTACGTATCAATTACTTTCTGTTTGCCTTGGATGTTTAAATAAAATACTTATGCTTGGTTACTATTTTTTGTTCAAAGAAGCAACATTTGTCCAAAACAAGTAAATAGCACTCCATCAGAAGAAGGAAGCGGAATTCCTACAGAAGAAGAAGGAAGCAGAACTCCTACAGAAGAAGAAGAAAATAGAATTCCTACAAAAGAAGAAGGAAGCAGAAGTACTGCAAAAGAAGAAGGAAGCAATAGTCACACAGAAAAACCATCAGGTGACATTCTACACTATGTTTGTATTTCTTAATTTTGTGGAAAGGCAAAGAAGTACTACAGCACAGTTCTTACTTTTCTTTCATAATTATTTTAGCAAGGTAAAGAAGTGATATTGTACAATGCTATCGCCCCCATGGTAGCCCTGTGGCAAAAGCTACCATTCTATCAACTAATCGGAAGAAGATGGTCGGGGGTCGAGAGCTTTGCGATGAATATTGTGAAGTTGTCATCGACTATATCATAAAAAAGGATGTTATACTGCCTCGTGGTATCGGGAACGTGACAGCCATGGGACATAGCTCAAGGACGATCTATCGCATGGCCATACAAACATGTAAGCTTATGTTTTCTTTAGTTCTATTTTACCAATAGTATTATCTCATGTTTTTGACTAGTCTTTACTTCTATATATGCAGTTGGAGGTGGATCATAAGTCAATGGCAAGGCCAACCTCACAGCCACACAGGTTGAACTCCCAGGAGTAATAACAAACTTAAAAACCTGCCCACAACTTCTATATAAGATCAAGTAAGAACTGCCACACGTTTAACTAGTTTAGCAAGCCCGGTGAGGTGAGCGAGTGCGTGCGTGTGGTATTTCCCTTCTCCTCTCCCATTACTTTAGAGAGGTGTGGAACACCACCCTTATAAGGTAGCCTCCCTCCACTTCAACTAGCGATATGGGACCAAATAATTCTAACAGGTCAGTGGGACACTACAGTACAGATCCTTCAAATAAGGAACCGTCTATACAAATAGCACAATACAGATAGTTCTTGTTTGGAACTATTTGTTTGGAACCGTCTGTACAAATATAGTACAGATACAGTATAAATATAGTACAGATGGTTCATGTTTAGAATAATCTGTACAAATGCAGTACAGCAGCTCTTGTTTGGAACCATGTGTACAAATATAGTATAGATATAGTACAAATATAGTACAGACGGTTCATGTTTGGAATAGTCTATACAAATACAGTACAGACAGTTCTTGTTTGGAACCGTCTGTACAAATCTAGTTTGGAATCATCTGTACTGTAGCGTCCCGATTAATGGGTGCCGCCAGTCATCATTTTCTCAGACGATTCGTAACTGGAACCGTTTGTGATATTGTTTGCACAGACTGTTCCACAGAACAGGCTGTAGAGGGCGTCCCGCTAAATGGTTTTTGTTGTAGTGTCACTCATCACATGCTACACACTATAAACGTTCGCAATCACGATCAACATTCGTGTTACATGTACTAAATCCACATATATGTAACCCCTACCTTCTAAATGTGTAGGATAATGATTGAACAATATAGAAGGAAACACACGTAAACGCAAGGTTCCTCGACCAAACATTGTTCTGCACGCAAATGATTATAGCTGAGAGAAGACTTTGTCACTGATTACGTGCTAAACGCCTTGCTTGCTCACAGATAAGGACCTTATACTTTTTCGTATAACCAAGAGTAAGTATTGTATCTACCTATTTTACCATCCAAAGCTAAACTTATTTTCCAAAAGTAACGTAAGCTGGTTAGCCATCGAGGTTTAACTATATGCGCAAAGAGCATTGTTATTTAGACGTCAAACATTGGAAGATTTATGAACAAGTAAGCATATTTCTTAACATATAGAAATCTACCATTAACTCCTTTTGTGTTGCAATGCAAAGACCAAACTATTTGGATTCAAGTAGGGTGTCAAAGGGCTACATTAAGAAGGGAGAAAAAAGGTGTCAATCAGTCGCTTTTACACGATAAGGGCATTGGTGTATCTTTCTATACTAAATAAAAATATTCATAAATTGTCCTAATGGCGATTTTGAACTATTACCCAATTCTATATATTACTAGTGCCCACCAACAACATGGAGAACAAGCATTTATGGCTTCTATGTTTGCCATAACATAGAAATCATGCTCACTAACAGTCCAAAAAAGATCCGAAGGTTTGCCACTATTGCGATAAGTATTATCATATTTCTCTATTATAAATATATAAGTTTAATATAAATTCTAATCCACAACAGAAGGGCATCTCCAAGACGTCATTGGATTCATCCCAGCTGGACTGGATACGAGAACTTATTGTTGCCTTCTTATTAGAGAGGTTATTGATACTTATAGCCAATTCCACGCCTACGACATGGAAGAAGGTGAGTTCATCTTAGTTAAGAAGTCATATGTTTTTCTTTGGTATACTTTATATGGATATCAAATTTACTGAATTTAAGTGATATGAAGTGGATGAAATTAGGAGTTTACTTTGTGACATATGATGTTGATGAGTTTGATGAAATTTCACTTGGTAAGTCAATTTATGTAGTATATATCAATTTCTATGCTCGCATGTGATTCAAATCTCATTACTGCGAATGAGTGATATGAGTGTATGGATATATATGTGTGTGTGTGTGTTGTGTATTTTGTTTCTTGCTATAGGGAACCGCCTGGGATAAGTGCAATATCGCAGGTGATTGGCATGTTATATGTCCTCATACAGGCGGTTCCTTATAGTGTGTGTGTTGTGTATTTTGTTTCTTGCTATAGGGAACCGCCTGGGATAAGTGCAATATCGCAGGTGATTGGCATGTGATATGTCCTCATACAGGCGGTTCCCTATAGGAACTGCCTTTGATGTGTTCTCATCACAGACGGTTCTATAACCGCCTGTGATGAGAGGGGCTCATCGTAGGCCCTTGCTTACAAGCGGTTCTGGAAACCACCTGCATTGGACTTTCCGTACCATCTGTAATGGTCTATTCTATAGTAATGTTTGATGACCTCAACAATTTTGGTTAGTATGCATGCACTGAAGGGAACATTGGTGTCTCCATGCAAAAATACTATTTGACACCTGATATGGACCGTGCATGTGTCCTCAAACAGACCTGAGTGTGCCGCGTTGTAAGATAAGGGTGAGAACTTGTGTAATTAGATTTTTTGTTTGTTTAATATGTTTTGTGATTAACACTAGCATTTTAACCTTGTGATCTATTTGTGGCATGTATCTTAGAAAGGGAGATGCACACGGGATCAATTTTAGCATTAACTTGTGTTGGTTTCCGCAATTAGAGTTGCATGTCATTTAGAGATATAACTCTCTCTGCTCTTTAATTATACTGCCACATTAGCTTTTTGCTCAGTTGATCTGTTTTAGATATAACTGATCTCATTGCATGGGGACTACCTGTAACATCCTAGATATCAACTACCTGGAATGCTATCACTCTAACCCCTAATTCTACTAAGTCTACAAAAGTTATAAACTTTCTACAAAGTTTCCTTTGTTTGTAGGACATTGATGACAGGAAATTAACATTATAGCACCAGAGTTTCCTTGTTTGTAAGGCTCATACTAAACAGTTTTATATGTAGTAAAGACACCAACTAGCAATTATGATATGAATGAATAATCATAAGACTAAGCAATTATATAGTATATAAATGTGCTACTCCGTCCCACACATGTTATTACTACGGATACCCAAAAACCAAATAAAAACCAACAAAGAAAAACAAGAGTGAGTAAAGGATATTTAGCCAAGTATATTTAGAGCCCTTAAACAATAATCATAATTCTACAAGTTAATACCCATATGAACTCCAATTTCCTACAAAAGGCAGCGAATACCAAAGCGAAGAAAATTCAGGAGCATCGCGGGGTAGCCATTATGACTGTTCTCACCGACCAAGCTCAAGCACAACAGATTAGTACACATGTAACGGTCTTTAACCGACCTCACCAGAATAGACAACATGGGACTATTCTCACCACACCTATTTACAACACTTGAATGTAGGAATACCAAATAAAACATCAACCAAGGACACGAGAAAAACCAACGACAGGCAACCATACAACAAGATGGATCATCATGTGGTTGTCTCAAATTTGACGATCTACTCGAAAAATTACCCTCGACACCGGAAGTTCCCAAACCTATGAAAACCCCCCTCTCAGCACTACCTAAAGATACACATGATGATTAGAAGCTATAACTATAGCTGTCTCTCAGCTGACACTAAATCGAGCTCTTAACAAAATATGTGATTAGATCCGAGCTTCCAAGCAGGACCGTGTGTCGGATCTCGCACCCCTTGCCAAATGTCACGCGACACCAGCCTACAACAACTGCTCCGGCACCAACAACAACTGCTTCCTTGACGTTGTCGGTGCTACTTCACCCGATCATATGACTTCAAGCCCTACAGGAGCGTCCCCACCCCCACTACCAAGTAATAAATGGTTTAATTTTCTTGTAGTTGGTCTTTATCATTTTGATTCCATTCATGGTAGAAAAAGGCCAATGCCGAACTGACTGGGAAGTTAGCTATGAAGGATAGAATGCCCAAAAAGATTTCATACTGCAAACAGAGATGTCATTGAGCTAGTATCAGTACTGAAGTTAAACAACCTTTCTATCCTTTAGTCCAGAAGACCAAGTAAACGTTGATATGCTAGTTCCATCCATGCTCTTCATCAGCATATTTGTATCATTTGCTTGTTGGTGACTTGTTAGATGAAGATAATTGAACATTTTAGATGTGGTAGAATAAGATGCAGCTTTGCATTTACATGGACTAATATGTTTCTGAAATACTCGAATTCATAAGTTCTAGAGGCAACATAAAATATCACAAATCACTTATTCGATGTCAGACGTACTTGGGATGATGATCTTGTAGCAAAGGTTCATGGATAAAAGTATGATGGAACTAGCATATGGTCAAATGTGATGCTTATTTAGTTGTAGCCGATGGTTATTATTTAGCTCACATATGGTCTTGATTATTTTAGCTCATATGGTCTTCATACTACAAATGTATGTATGGTAAGAAGTCAATACTTTGCGAGTCAGCCAAGATGGTATGCCTACTTATGTCTGGTCAAGCTGGAACTAACCTTTTTGCCAACGGAGGTTTGTATGGACAGATAATTTGCCTATGAAATAGTATGCATACAAATTATTCTTTTGTTGTAGGAAGATGATGTATTCTTGTACAAATTAGTCTTCTGTTGTAGTAATTTTTATCCTCTCCTAGTATATCTCAGTAGGTAAATATAGTTTTTCATCGCAGAGCTACCTTGGTGCAATAGATGGCACTCATATTCCCCTAATAATGACAGGCAGTGAGGCTGGGCCTTATAGAAATAGAAAGTGGACTCTTTCTCAAAAAATCATGGTTGCTTGTGACTTTGATCTAAATTTTGTCCATGTTCCTACTGGTTGGAAAGGGTCTACATCAGATGAAGATGTATTAACCTTTGCTATCCAATCTGGCTTTTGAGTACCTACAGGAAAGTACTATTTTGTCGATGGAGGGTATGCAAATACACCTAACTTTCTTGCTCCTTACTGAGGTGTCCACTACCATCTTCAAGAACAAGGTCGAAGGAACTGTCGACCAAAGGACTATAAAGAGCTCTTAAATCTTCAGCATGCCCGCCTA
This sequence comes from Stipa capillata, assembly GCA_019208055.1. Classification (NCBI taxonomy): domain Eukaryota; kingdom Viridiplantae; phylum Streptophyta; class Magnoliopsida; order Poales; family Poaceae; genus Stipa; species Stipa capillata. The sequence goes on along the minus strand of JAGXJF010004924.1, from coordinate 37,502 downwards.
GAGAACCATATAGAGCGTGTAATTAGAGTCTTGAAGATGCGGTTTTCTATATTAAAAATTGGTACGCACTACCCAATAGAAACTCAAATGAAAATTCCCGTGGAACAACTGTATTGCATAATATTATCAGAAGCAATAGAGGTGATGAAGAATGGCTCACTACCCAAACAAATCAAATTGATCCTTGTAATTTTTTCACTCTTCCTAGTGGAGACGAGACACCTCTAGATATCTATAGCATTAAATAATCGGTCAAACTTGGGTAATGCTATGAGAGATGATATAGCGAAAAAGATGTGGGCTAATTATGAAAGAGCAGGACCAGAAGAGTGCAACAAAGGTCCGCTCAAAGAGCATTTCATGTTGTTTTTATTCCGTTTGAACAAATTTATTGTAATATAGCAAAAAAATTGTCTTTTGTGCCATTGTTGAACCTTTTTGTGATTAATATTAGTCCTGATTGTTAGAGTAACATATTTTTTTTGTTTTGTTCTAGGTTCTAGTGGCACAAAGAGCAAGGTGGACATCCAAATATGAAAAGGGATTGGTGGGTGTCCTTATAGAATACAATCTCCCTCATTACCATGGTCAGAATGGATGGTGTTCAGAAGGTTGAAACCGGATCATGAAAGAAGTGAGCAAACTTTTCCTTGAAGTAGGATTCATAGTCTCTAATTCAAGATAAAGAAGATCAGTTGAAGAAAGAGTATAAGGTCATAAAATCCATTATCAAGCGAAACGACATTTCATGGAATCCAATTACTTGCATGATTAACATTACGATGGAGAAGTGGGAAGAGATCATAGAGGTAAGCTTCCAACCCTTCTAATCCAGAGTTTTCTTTTCATGTACCCAACTAACTTGATCTCTTGATTAAATTGGTAGGAGAACTCAAGACTAAAAAAGTAGAAGGCAAAAGCTTCCCGTTGTATGAGGCATTAGACCGCTTCTATGAAGGCAATATTGCACAAGGTAAATTGCTTTACATCTAATTAACCTCTTTGTGTTGGAAATACAAGCCGTGATGTTGGAGGAAGGACCAAGTCACATCCAAGCGCGGGTAGGAAAAATCCTAGGGACGCAAATCAAAGGTTGGAGAATTACACTGTTGAAGATGAAGGGCATAACTCTTTTCACGAAGTTGAAAGAATGTAAGCCATTGGAATCGACATGATGAAGATTTTGTCCCTGAGGATGATGATGCATATGAAGAAGTGCAAAGAAGTGGTAATCCAAGAAATAGGAATGATGGAGCACAAGGAGTAAGACCCAAGAAACAAAATTGTACCACGTCGATACCATGTATGGAAGAAACAATGTTGGCTTATGTTGATCTCAAAAGAGAACAAACAAGCATGAAAGAACAAGTTTCAAAGCAATATTCTATCACAAACTGTTTGGAGGTGCTCATTGCCATGGATGATGTGTCCGATATGATCAAGGTTCTTACTAGTGATATCTTCAAGAATGCAGAGAATCGATAGCTTTTCTTAACCTATGACTCAAAACTTCATGGTTTGTGGTTGAAGAAGTGGCGAAGCTCGGAACATTTGCAGTTGAGTGATCATGTGGTGGTGGCCCTATTTTGGCACCAACTAAGTGGACCCATAAAGATCCCAAAATTCAAAGGTTAATAGATGATTGCCCTTGTTTATGCTTGACTTGTGACAAAAGATAATCAATCCACTCCTGTATATATTTGGGATGTATTTTTCTTTCTTTAAGGATCGATTTTTTTGGATACTCACATGCTTTTTCTTGTGAATACTAGTGTTAATATGAGTTTCCTCCGCAACCTCAACTATCTGTGTCTTGGATAGACATAGTAAAACATGCATGTGTACTATATGTATTGGTGAATACGCCACTTGTATGAAAAATGCTTCTATAGTTGGTCTATTCTGCATGTCTGGTTATATGAGCACTAGCCTGGTGGTTAGGCCTTCTTATTTTTCATCGCTAAAATGCATTTGTTCTTTTACTCATATGCTTGTATCCAAATTTCATTTACCATGCCTTGTCATTTTGTTTACCGGTTCTCATTTTTTCCAAACATGAGGGGTATTACAACCTTTTTAGTTAATTAACTGTAGAGCAATGGGTGTTAAATTCACTGGGTGTATACTTTTCAACATGTAAATTGCTCACCTGCCTTATTTCTCAAGATAGCATTTGGTGGGCCTTTTTGTTCCATAATCTGTTAATGAGCTTATGGCGTGTGTTAACTTTTGTTTCATGGTCCAATCTGGGAATGACTTTGGTTTATTTTTGTTTGGTTTCGTTAGTTGTATTGTTGGTGGTGACCTTGGTTGAGACCGGAGGTGTGTGTGGTTAAGCCTCCACTATTACTACTTTCGGAATCGCGTAGACATGCTTCCAACTGATGTTGGTCTGTAATGCAATACTGATCTTGAGCGGCATTGACGGCTGAATGGCACTGATGCCTGAATGGCCGATGCACCATGGTAGTTAGGTCTTGATATTGTTCATTTCTTTTGCAAATTGTGTCCTTCCAAAACTCTGTTGAAGTTAGGCAGAGCAGTCGTAGCATCTAATATGACTTGGGCATGTCTTATGGATCATCTATATATGGTGCAAACTCAATTTAAGTCCTACTATGTATGGAACCAACTGGGATCCTTGAGATGAACTTGTGCAAGTAATTCACCCAAATAATTTTTTACAAAGAAGAGATATCTACTTGTATTTTCTTATAATGTGTTTATAAGGGTATTAATTTTTAAGACTCCCAAACAGGCCTTAAGGATGTAGAGGCGAGGAATAAATGACCTAGTAGTTGGAGCAAGATGGAGTGGCCGACGATGTTGATTTGCGGCAATGGCGGCAAGAAATCAGCAACGGCAATACTATCAGGGAAATGAGAGGAGATTTATAGGAGAGCCTGACAAGAGAGGAGAGAGATAAGGGGTGCACTAATCTTGAGCAAATTCGACGGTCAGAGAACTGTTCATTTAGAAAATAATGTTGACAGCTCGTTTTCCTTAATAATGTACTAATCGCCGTATGAATTATCGTAAACAGTTCGACATTCCTTTTTTTTAAATTAGTTCCGCGTTCATTCGGACATTCATTTTCGTGTTGCTCAGCTTCGGAACAAAATGCTTTCGCTGCACAATCCACACAGAAACGCAATAAGCCAGGGCTCCTGGGCTCTGACCGCCCTAGTAACCCACTCGGCCACTCTGCATGGCACAGTAGATCATCCCAGGCAGGGGGTCACCGGCACAGGACGAACCACACGCCCGGCGGCCACAGTTTGGCGCAGGACCCGGTGCTCATAGGAAAAAGCTGCCTGCGAATCCAGGAACAGTAGCCGAGCGCAGGTCTCCCAGTCACAGCCGAACAAATCATTGTGAGGACCACCGCACCACAACACACGACCTCCGGTCGTGCCGGGCCCCCGCGTACCGACGCGCGCGAGGCGAGGCAGCAACTCCATGACTTTTTCTTGTGCTCCAGCGACGCAACGCTTCCGGACTCTGATGGCCTTACCGCACCACACCACCCGCTCCCATGGACGCGCGGGGTGGGTCCATCGGATCGGGGCTCATCCTGTCATAAGCCCTGGCACATTGTTTGTTTGGTACCGCCGCTCGGCTGCGGGCTCCACCTCCACCGACACGCGGGGCCCTCTCCCTGCCTCGTGTTTATTGATTGCCCTGTCAGGTGGTGGAGCCCGGCCCTCCGTGGCAGGCGATGGCGCTCCTGCGTCTACCAAGCCGTGTCGCGCCGCGCGTAGCTGTTGTCACGTTGCGCGGGGAGGGGGGTGAAGGGGGAAAGCAGGGGAGTAATGGCGCGCAGAGAGGAAAGCTCTCCTGCCTGCCACCGCCCGCTCGCGCTGCGTTGCGCTTTGTACAGTACCACGGGTCGTAGCAGCGGCCCTGTAGTAGGGAAGAAAGGAAAAGACCACACGAGCTCACGCTCAGCGCGGTGCCTCTCTTTCGCTTCTCTGCTCCTGTTTTTGATAACATAAAAGCAGGCCCCAATCCGGAAACCCAGTCCAAGCCCCAGTCTGCGGTGCAGCGGCAGCCGTAGGAGGAGGAGCAGAGGAAGCGGGACGCGGGGCCTACTTCCCATGTCAGTATTGACCGGTCAATGGCGTCACCCCCGCTCCCCAACAGTCGCACCCACCGACCCACCACCTCACGCACGTCCACGCAGCTCTATCCGAACCTGGCTCCAGGACAGTCGCCTCAATGACACCAGGGTTCCTACCTCCCCTGGACCCGGCGCTTCAGCGAGAGTAGCGCGGCACCAGCGAGGGCACGGAGGCACAGCGCAATGCGGTGCGGGCCGTATGGTCTCTGCTGCTGCCGCTGCCCAGGAGAAGGTGGGCCGGCGTACGAACGGAAGGGGGCCCAGCCACAGAGAACATAGAGCACGTACATGACCCCGCTTGGCCTGCCGCGTTACGCTGCACGGCCGTCACAGGCATATGGAGGCATGCATGCATGCATAGATGGATGGATAATTGAAGTGAAGTCGTCGACATGCCTGCTGCTCTGCTACTACCAGACCACCACCACCAACACGACGACGCTCCGTCAAAGGGGAAGCCAGAGAAGAGAAAAAACACGGAGAGAAAGCGTACGTGCCAGCTGCATCCTGGAGATGGACGACTACTACTGCTACTACCTCTCTGACAACAATGGAGGCATCGGATCCTTATTTTGCGTTCAACATAGCATGTGCACTCTTCGGTATCATATCACGATATCTACCTGATTTTACCCTTGGAAACATTGTCCGCCAGTGCTTGTTTCAATTTTTGAAGCTGCTGAGAGAAAATATTAAATGGCTATGCTTCACTAAGCAGGAGTGCAGTTCGAATTTATAGAGTATTTTAGTATTAAAAAATACGTCGAGTTTTCTTTTACACTTCATGTGAGTTTGAACTGCTGGTTCGTGCGCACAAAGAGAACCAAGCGAGCATGCGGTACATCAGTGGTGTCCCGCCGGCCCGGTTAGCTGGCTTGCGGAGTCCGTGTCTGGCGCGACTGGAGCACCTGGAATCTCATCGCTTCCGCGCATCTCTGCCGTGAGGCGGATGAGGTGTGCCACTGCATCTGCATGGATGTCTTTTTTTCCTAAATGCATAGTGGGAAACAGTGCCTTAAATTGGCATTTTAAGATGGCTCAGTTTAGGAGTGATGCTTTTCATGTTCAGATGGAAAGGTAGTGCCATTACATTTTGTTTTTGGTAATTAAGAAGGTATGTCAGTTCATCGAACCTGCGATTCAATAGCATGCTCGGAATATGTAATGCGAATTAAAGGTAGCCTCTTTGTTTATGTCTTTTTTCTGAAGGGGGTTCGGAACGAACCCAACTCTGGTATTTCTAAAAAGGAGCCTGTGTCTTGCTGAGAAACGTAACTACACTCGTAGTGAGAAGTTTATATATTATCTGCATCATACAAAGTTTATATATTATCTGCATCATACAATCTGTTTTTAAGATTTATATTAAATTTTGTAAAGATATCAATTCTTTATTATGTAGCACATTTTATTTTACAAAAGACCCCCGATCAATCTTTTCTAATTCTCAAGTCCTCCACTCTTTCCATCTATTCATCCATTATCTCCTCTCTCTTTAGCATGAGAACACCTAATTAATTCATAAACAATAAACTATTGTAATACTTAGTAAAATTCGCTAGAGATTTAGTTCATCTAATAGTGTTCATGTTCAAACACAAAATATTGTATTAATAATTTTTTTCCAAAACAAAATAATCAAGAAGAAAACGTTTTTCCCATGATCATGAATCAAAATTTTCACGTGGATGAATAGAGTATCGTGTTCATGATTTTTTTTATTCATGCACAAAAGTCATAAACAAATGATGCACAAAAATATACTCTATCCTCTTTCTCTCTAAAATAATCAAGAACAGATTATTAAATCACAAAATGGAAGGGGTGTAAACACAAAATAAGCGTTAAAATCTCCAGCACAAATTTTGAAGCTCACTCATGTCTTGCTACAGTTATTTAAAAAGTCATGTTACATGTCTGCAAGATTATTTAATTAGTTTTACTAAACAAAGTCAAGTGGCAGGTGGCAGTCACACCTCGATGTAGGTCGTTGGCGGTAAATCAGACAGTTGATGTAACTTCAAGATGAATGGACCATCATCACTAACTGATTTTTTAATGGGAGTAAAGATATCACAAACCCATTTACGATACAGTTTTTATAGAAAGGAACTTAACAAATAGAAAATTACACATAAATTGTTCCATTTAGTACAGAGAACCTTGGATAAGAAATAGGAAACAAAATCCTGTGCGTAAGACCCGAGGGAGCCACCGCCGCGCGTGAGTAGTCGACTACCACCTTGCCTTCAAAACGATATTCAGTGTCTTCGTTTGGAGTTAATGCCCAACACTAGACAGTTGTACATCCTTAGAGAATCTTTAAACCCAGATTTGTAAAAATGCAGGAACAAAAATACGTAAGATGGAAATGTCATGGCTTCTTGGACCATATAAGAAATCAAAACATCAAATTTGCAAACATGGTTTTCTAATGCAAGATATAAAGAAAATTTTCTATAAGGTCTGATCTCTACTAAGAATTTTATGGAATTAAGGTGTAAGAAAGCAATAATCATGAATGAATATGGTTAAGGACAAGTAGAAATGTGTCCGTATAGATATATGCATAGGCCCATTAGTTTAAGTTATCATACTTAACGCATATAAGACCTGTATACGCATCCCCTGCAGTAATGATAACAGTTGGGAAAAATGCACAATCTCACTATCAGAGACAACCAAATTAATGGTTTGAATTGAAATGAAATGCATGATATTATGTATGCAAACATAGTCTGTCGTTAAAATTGGTATTTTGTGCGATAGCACGCACAAGAAAAGCTGCATGTCCGTTTTTTCGTACAAAGGGCGGAGTTAGTTATGTTAGGAAATGCAGCTTGTATACCCATGAGTCATAAGCCCGTATGTATGGTAAAATATACAGAAAACCCCTTATACAATGGGGATATTACATAGCATATATATATAGAATCTATAACACATCCTCAAATTCATGGTGATTCAGTAACACTGAGTTTGGAGAGATAAAAACTATGTATGAGTTTGTGTCTTCGTGAAGAAGTCTGTTAACTAAAACTCTGAAGGGATATACTAAAAGACAATAATTTGATCCTATACATGTGACTGCATATAAGAAGTATCAATACTGATATGCTTGGTGAGCTCATGCATCACCTGGTCTCGAGCAATGCCGATAGCACTTGTACTGTCAAACAAAATACGAGCGGGTGCAGAAACAGAAATACTAAAATCCTCAAGTAACCACCGTAGCTAAGTATCCTTCACTGTCAAAATAACAATAGCTTGGAACTCAGGCTCTGCACTCAAACGAGAAATAATTGTATGCTTCTTAGACTTCCAAGCAATGAGAGAATCACCCAGAAAAATGCAGTAAGCCTAAAGAGATTGGTGGTCAAAGTGATTACTACCCAGGTCGCATTAAAATATGCCTGGAGCTGAAAAGAACTGGAGTGAAGAAAGAAAAGACGACGTGGGATAGTCCCACAAAGATATTAAAAGACACAAAGAAGGTGACTACAGTAGAACTAAGTGGGAGCAGAGACGAACTGACTCGGGAATATGCACTGGATATGAAATCTCAGCACGATGATAAATGACGAGTAGGATCCTCAAGAGGCTCACCATCAGTGGGAAAAAGATGAACGTTGAGCTCCATTGGAATCGCAGCCGTGCATTGATTAGTGAGAGAAGCTCGATCAAGAAGTTAATGTATATACTTCTCTTGGGACAGGAAGAAGCCTTCAGGCAAAGAAGAAACCTTAATCCCAAGGAAGTAGTGAAGAAGACCCAAATCAGACATAAGGAATTTCTCACTGAGACGTGACTTCGGTAATAATCATGTCATCAGCATACAGGAGAAGAAGAGTCTGACCACAAGAGGAGGTGTGGACAAAGAGAATAGGATCAGGAGTGAAAGGACTTCAGATGCCGACTAGAGGGGGGTGAATAGGAGGCTAACAAAAATTACTTCTTTAAACTAGATTGTTTAGATTAAGCCTTATGTAGAAACAAGGATTAGCTAGCTGTGTGACAGGTGTGTGACACAGGTAAGTTGCGATGTATAAATTAGCATGCAGTTGTCACACAGGTGCCTAGCACAGGTGGGCTAATGACTTAGCAAAATGATAAGCAATCAAAGTGTCTGTGTAACAGGTAGCTGACACAGGCGTGAGATATGATCTATATCAACTGTGAGACAGCTAACAAGACACAGGTGTAAAGGTGATCTAAGCAGGTAAACAGAATATCTATATGAGCATACAAGCAAACAGATATAGCAAGAAGCAAGGAGTAAAACAACAAGTACTCAGGAGACAGAGTGTTTTTCACCAAAGTTCCTAGCTCTTTGCAGAGTTGTACGTCTCCGTTGGAGAGGCTACTCCGAAGAGATCGCCAGCACTGAATCGTGCTTATTCTCCGAGTACCTGATCTCAGGCCTCTTCCTTTGCTTGTGGAAGTCCTTTTGCTTGCAGCAGGAAGACTTCAATCACCCTCACAGACTACTGGTCCAGCCCACACAAGCTTGGGTGGTACCAGCAACTCCTACGCCCGTCTAGGAGTAGATACTCCAAGAGTAATAGATTCAGCAGTAACAAATCTTGGAGGAACCAATGCTCTTTGCTCAAGAACTCGAACCCTTGCCGAACTGACACTTAGAAAACTTGGCTTTCATTCGGTGGAAAGAAGCTTTGCAATAGTCGAATGTGAGTTACTGATTGGCTCATTGGTTCAGGTCGAAGACCTCCCCTGGTCCCCTATATATAGGGTTCACAGGCACTTGACCGTTACACTGTTGCCACGTAGGATTAAGTGAATCACCGGTGTCAGCCAACGGTGACACAGCCAATCACTCCGCCCAACTATAACCGGCTCAAGTAGACCGATATCTGTGTCACCGGTGGCACACACAGGTAAACCCTAAACTGATGTAGCCGCACTGCCCAGCCCGGTCTTGGCACATGACATGCCCTCAGCGCACACACTCTCTAAAACCTATAAGGAGAGAACCTCCGACAGCCCTCCGACTCAGCAGACAAGCTATCGCAGCGCAGGTTCCTTAGCGTTTACAAGCTCTCCCCTGGTACAGAGATGTACCTGAGTCATAGAGCGTTAGACCACCTGTGACACCACTGTGTCACACCGGTGACTCTAACCCCTAGGGTTTTCTACTGCTAGCACTACAGAGTGCCAGCTCCAACCAGTTTCATACTTATGCAAAACTGCTGACACAGGGCCACTAACCTCAAAGCATTAGTGCCACTGTCCAACATCCTGAGCATTGAGCAACTAGAACCTCCACAGATCATCACTGCTTCATCCCTCTTGATAGTACGGGCTTTTCCTATGGACTCAAAGAAACTAGCAAATCTAGGCTTTACCTGCCCACCAACTGTAGTCACGGCCCTTGACGCATCAAATCACCATCACCTTGCTTGCAACTCCTTGCACAGCACCGGCTTCTTCACAGCTGTGGCACAGCTACCTAGCACAACCATTCCTTAGTCCTGGAAACCACCCTTGTACCCTTTTTGGTGGTCATCCTTTCCTTGATGACCCTTCTTCCTGGAACCTACAAACCTGCTTACACTCACTGTAAACGTTAGATTCCAGTTTCAGTTGCCATTAACCATCAAAACCAACTTGGGGCATAGATGCTCTTTCAATCTCCCCCATTTTTGGTGGTTAGTGGCAACCCATTCAACAAATTCGCATATCAATTTGAATAGAAGGTATATGTACAGGTTGTAGAGAATACACTCCCCCTGAAGCTATGCACAAGAGATTTGTTTTTAACTTGCCAATGCACAGATTATGATTTTGGATATGGGCAGCATTTTCTTACAACTTACACTCTTATCAGTTCAGAACAATAAGTGTATCAGAGAATAATGAGCTGAACTGAAATATTTTTCTCTTGATGCATTTGCAATGACCAGAGCATATGAAAATGTGTCAGAGCATCTGAATATATATCTTAGAGCATGTGAGAATATTAGAGAGCAGATTCACTATGGACATATGTATCAGAGCCAAACAAATTACTGGTCATATGTATCAGAGTGCCAATGGGCATATATATCAGAGCATATGTTTAATATGAATATGTGAATCAGAGCATATGTTTAATATGAATATGTGAATCAGAGCATATGTTTAATATGAATATGTGAATCAGAGCATAAGTCAATGAGCATAGGCTAGACATGAATCAGAGCATAGGATTAATCATGAGTATATGAATCAGAGCAAGCAGACTAATCAGAGCAAAAACAGTCTAGACCTATGCATCAGAGCATTGGACATATGCACAGAGCAACACACTTGGCACACTAAAATATTTCAGCATTAGAGTAAAATGAGCAAGATAAGACTCAGTATTAATTGTAATCAAGGCAGAAAAATTAGAAATAGAACAAGCCTTGAGTACACCAGAAAATAATTTTCTTTCTCCCCCTTCCTCTATTCTCTCCCCCTTTATACAAATCTCTCCCCCTTTGTATGAATCTCTCCCCCTATGTATGAATCTCTCCCCCTTTGACACTAAAAAACCAGAAAGGGGTGAGGAAGAGACACAATCAGAGCTTTGACTTCAACAGCTGGAGAACTTCTGACATCTGAGCCTGCAATTGATCAACCTTTGATTGCAGACTGGAGACTTCTGATCTGAGCTGAAAGTTCTCTCGGCGCAGAGCTGCAAACTGTGTTGGCATCACTTTGTTCTGATAAGCTCTGGCTGCTGCTTGAGACATCAGAGAGGAGGACAGAGTACCATCTTCAGCCACCTGTGTCACAGATACTAACTCAGCTGGGTCAGCTGTGGGAGTATCAGCGGTGACACCGGCGGGGACTTGGACTTGAGGCACAGGCACGAGGGAGCAGGCGCTTGAGGAGCTGTTGGAGTAGCTGTGTCACCGGGAGATGACACAGCTGATTCAGGAGATTCTCCAAACAAAGCTGGAACATCAACCTCATCAGGATGGTCATCAGCCTGAGGCCTGAGCTGGGTCTTGATGGTCTTTACTGTCATGTCAAAGTTGGAATCCAGAAGACCTGTTCTCTGAAGGATCATGTACATGATGTACGATCCATACCTCAGCTTAGCTTTCTTGTCCTTCTGTACAGCATCTATCTCATGGAATATATATCTGGCCACATCAAAATGAATGTTCTTTGCTATGTGCACCAGCACTTGCCATACTGAATTGTATACTGCATCTGTATTTCCTCCTTTGGGCTGGAGGGTGACATGAAGGATCTTGACTAGATGCTTTGCTGTGATTGTGATCCCCTTGAAGTACACATGATCTGAAGGAGCATTGGCAGGGAATGTAAAATTCCTTGGATAGAATCTTCTTCTGTCAGCATTGGAGACAGGCTCTAGCTTGAACAAATTTGGCATACCAGGCTCTATTGGTGCATGAAACAAGATGTTGAATTCTAGAGCTGTGATGGAGAGCAGCTGGCCTCTTGTCTTCCATAGCATGACATCTTGATTTTCTTGATCTACCCAGACAGTGGCATAGATTCCTTAATGATTTCTGGGTCATAATCTTGTTGAAGATTGCATATGAACTCCAGACCTGAGCCTTGGATGAGAGAGATTGAAGATTCCTCAGTCTGGGATCAGTTAGAGCAGACCAGTCTGTGGCCTTGCAATCTACAAATCCCTTGGAAGCAAGGATTTCATGGTAGACACCCCTTTGAAGATTAGTGTGAAATCTAGGGTCTGAGCAAGATGCATCCTGAAACTCCTTGTCTAAAATGGAACCCTAATCTAGAGGGGTGAAACCCTAGATTAGGAGCAAAGCTCACTATTAGTCTTAACAACCAGTCTAACTCTAATTATTGTTTGGGTACGGGTATTTATAGTCCTAACCCTGTAACCCTTGGATACATGGGCCGTAGCCCGTTTTACTGCTCACAGGCAGAATCCAGAGGGTCCGGATTGAGGCCGGAGTGGCCGGAGGGTCCGGCCGAAGGGTCCAGGTTGAGGTCCGGGTTTTCCAGAGGAGATCCGGACACTCAGCCAGAGTGTCCGGGTTTGAGGTCCGGGTTTTCCAGAGGAGATCCGGATGCTCAGCCGGAGTGTCCGGTTGAGGTCCGGGTTTTCCAGAGGAGATCCGGATACCCTCCCGGAGGGTCCGGGCTGAGGTCTGGCTCAGATCCGGAGGGTCCGGGCCTCAGCCAGACAGTCCGGGTCTTCACTTCTAGTGCACATCCAGGGGTTCCGAAGCAGCAGTCTGGCTGGGGTTCGGCTTGGAGCTTGGGGACTTGATGCTTGGCGTCTCTTCCTCAGTCCCATTGCTCGTCAGCTGGTTTTTCCACTTGGTTGCTCCTTCATGCCTGAGCAAGCAAAGAATCAAAGCATTAGGTAGCATACCATTCATACTCAAATCAAGTGGAGATGTATCAAGGAATAGAGTCACCTCATGTTATATAGCCTTGGCTTGAGCCCTTGTCATTGGTCCAATAGGTTTCAAAGGTGGATTTGGGCTCTTGTCATCCTTGATGGAGGTGATGTCCGCATCATTCCCCCCTTCTTGAAAAGGAGTCAACCTCGACTCCAACACGTTGTAGCCATGGAAGGGTGAAAGATCCGTGATGTTGAAGGTGTTGCTCACCGAGTATTTGGCCGGTGGAAGATCAATCTTGTAGGCGTTGTCACCGATGCGTTGAAGCACTTGGAAATGTCCATTGCCACGGGGCATGAGCTTGGATTTGCGTTCTTCGGGAAAACGCTCCTTGCGGAGGTGAACCCACAAAGATCACCGGGGTCAAACACCATCTTTTTCTTGCTCTTGTTGAGCTTGTTGGCATGTCGAAGCACTTGTTGTCTCATGGAGCCTCTTGATGAAAGCGGCGCACTTGGAGGCATCCATGTTGACTCGTTCATGTAGCGGTAGTGGAAGAAGATCGAGTGGTGTAGAGGGGTTGAAGCCATACACCACTTCGAATGGGCTCATGCTTGTAGTAGAATAGACCGCTCGGTTGTAGGCGAACTCCACATGGGGAATGCATTCTTCCTACTCCTTCAAGTTCTTCTTGATCATGGTGCAGAGGAGAGTGGACAAGGTGCGGTTGACGACCTCGGTTTGCCCATCGGTTTGTGGGTGGCAAGTTGTGGAGAAGAGAAGCTTGACTCCCAACTTGGCCCACAATGTCTTCCAAAAATAGCTAAGGAACTTGACGTCGCGGTCGGAGATGATGGTCTTGGGCACAGCGTGAAGCCTCACAATTTCCCTGAAAAACAAATTAGCAACATGTGAAGCATCGTCGGTCTTGTGGCAAGGAACAAAATGTGCCATTTTTGAGAATCTATCCACAACCACAAAGACCGAGTCCCTCCCCGCTTTGGTCCTAGGCAATTCTAAAACAAAGTCCATGCTAATATCCTCCCAAGGTGCACTAGGAACAGGGAGTGGAGTATAAAGGCCATGAGGGTTTAGCTTTTACTTAGTTTTGTGGCATGTGATGCATCGTTGGACGAATCTCTCCACATCTCTTCGCATTTTCACCCAATAATAGTGGTTGGACAGCATCATGTAGGTCTTGTCCCACCCAAATGTCCCATCATGCCGCCGTCGTGAGATTCCTGCAAAAGTAGCAAACACACGGACGACTCGGGAATGCATAGTTTGTTAGCTCAAAACAAAAAGCCCTCATGCACATGATATTTGTCCTAACCCTTTCCTTCTATACAATTAGCAAAAGGGGAAGCAAATTCAAGGTCGTTAGCATATAAATCTTTCAAACACTCTAAACCCAAAACTTTAACTTCGAGTTGATTCAAGAGGGTTATTTTGCGGGAAAGAGCGTCCGCCATAACATTTTCTTTACCCTTTTTGTATTTGACTACATAGGGAAAGGTTTCAATAAATTCAACCCATTTTGCATGTCTTCGGTTCAATTTAGCTTGGCCCTTAAGGTATTTCAAGGATTCATAATCGGAATGAATAACAAATTCTTTTGGCCAAAGATAGTGTTGCCAAACTTCTAGGACACGAACCAAAGCATACAATTTCTTATCATAAACCGGATAATTGAGTTGAGCACCGTTCAATTTCTCACTAAAGTAAGCAATCGGTTTACCTTCTTGCATGAGCACACCCTCTATACGGATTCCACTAGCATCACATTCAACTTCAAAGGTTTTAGCAAAATCCGTTAAAGCAAGCAAGGGTGCCTCAGTTAAGCATTTCTTTAATTCTTGAAAAGCGTTTTCTTGAGATTGCCCCCATACAAAAGGAATGTTCTTCCTAGTCAATTCATTCAAAGGGGAAGCAATAGCACTAAAATCTTTGACAAATTGATGGTAAAAACTTGCTAGGCCATGAAAGCTACGCACTTGACTCACATTGACAGGGGTAGGCCAATTTTTAATTGCTTCAATTTTGGACTCATCTACCTCTATGCCATGAGTTGGAACAACAAAGCCTAAGAACACAAGTTTCTCCGTACAAAAGTGCATTTCTCAAAATTAGCAAACAAGTGTTCTTTCCTAAGCACTAGTAGAACTTGCTTAATGTGGACAACATGATCATGCAAAGTTCTACTATATATGAGAATGTCATCGAAGTAGACTACCACAAATTTACCAATGAATTGGCGTAAAACATGATTCATTAAGCGCATGAAAGTACTGGGAGCATTGGATAAACCAAAAGGCATGACAAGCCACTCATACAAACCAAACTTAGTTTTGAAAGCGGTTTTTCCACTCATCTCCCTCACTCATCCTTATTTGGTGATAGCCACTCTTCAATCAATTTTAGAGAAAATGGTTGCGCCATTAAGCTCATCAAGCATGTCATCTAAGGAGGAATGGGATGGCGATAACGCACGGTGATATTATTGATGGCTCGGCAATCACACACATGCGCCAAGATCCGTCCTTTTTAGGGACAAGAATAACGAGAACGGCGCAAGGACTTAGGCTTTCGTGAACATACCCCTTGTCAAGTAGCTCCTGTACTTGACGTTGAATTTCCTTGGTCTCCTCGGGGTTGGCGCGGTAAGGTGCCGGTTGGGAAGTGGCGCTCCTGGATGAGGTCGATGCGGTGCTCGATGCCTCGAATGGGTGGAAGCCCCGCCGGGATCTCATCGGGGAAGACATCCTCGAACTCCTGCAAAACACGAGACATAGCTAGAGGAAGTGGGGTTGAATCATTAGTCAAAGCAACCATATCTTTGTATACAAGTACAAAGTGTAGTGTAGGTGGGTCATTCCTCACTCCTCTCATCTCGGATTTGGTGGCTAGCATCATTAAGCCTCTACTCGCTTCCTGACTCTTTTCTCTCATTTTGGGCTTGTGGCTCTCGCTCACCGATTTGTGGAAGTCACTCAAAGTTGTGCTCTCTCGCTCATCTCTCTTCTTTTCTTCTTGAAGCCTTGTCAATTTTTGAGCATTGCCGGCGATGATTTGGCTTGGCGTCATGGGGCGAAGCACATACTCCTTATGGTGCCACCGAAAGATGTACTCATTAGTATGGCCGTCGTGACGCGCCACTCGGTCGTACTGCCATGGGCAGCCCAACAGAAGGTGGCACACCGTCATGGGTACCACATCACACTCCATCGTGTCCTGATAGGCTCTAATGTTGAAGGAGACTTGCACCATATGTTGTATCTTGACGGTGCCGCTGTCACTCAACCACTGCACATGGTAGGGGCGTGGGTGCTTCTTATACTTCAGGTTGAGTTTGGAACAAGCTCTTGACTGCCAAATTGTGACAACTCCCTCCATCGATGATGACTTTGATGGTTTTTGCCGTCGATTGTGGTTTTGGTTTGGAAGAGGTTGCACCGTTGTTCAGGCTAATCTTGAAGTTGGACAGTGAGGATCTTCTTGGTGATAACGAGGGATGGACCCGACTCGGTCTCGCAATAGATTCGCTCTTGTCCATCTTCATATTCTCCTTCTTGTTCAATCCGGGCTACTTCATGGATGGCATCAATCTCGCCCTCGCTAGCAGACTCATACTCGCCTTCTTCAGTGATCACATACTCATGCATTGGGGCACTCTCTTTGCATATGACCATGCCCTTGGCACTTGAAGCATACGATGTCACGAGTCTTGCCCGTGGAAGCCATTGAAGAAATAGTGCTCGGAGCTCGGTGCTCCCTTTGAAGAAGAGGTGGTAGGACGGTTTGTGTTTATCCATTAGCGCACACTTGTACTTCCTCCTCCCATATGAACTTTCTGTCTTGGTTGATGTAGCTCTTGAGGCAACTTTGCACTCGGAGTGGGGCGAGGAGCAACCACCGGGGCACGTGAAGCATAAGGAGTGGGGCGTGTGGTATATGTTGAGGACTTGGAGTAGCGAGCATCCTCTTGCACCTGGTGCTCGGCCTTGATGGCTTGATGCACTAACTCCACAACTGTGTTGTAGGGTTGGTAGTCGGCGATGCGCTTTATTGGGTGGTTCAGTCCGGCCAAGAAACGGGCCATAGTCTGCTCTTCAGTCTCTTGTACATTAGTTCGGATCAAGGCGGTTTCCATTTCCTTGAAGTATTCTTCAACTGTCCGACTGCCTTGCTTGAGGTCTTGAAGTTTCTTGAAAAGATCTCACTTGTAGTACTTGGGCACAAAACGGGCCCGCATTTCTCTATTCATCTCTGTCCAAGACATGACTGGCAGCTCTCCATGTTCGCCTTGCTGATTTTGCACTTGTTCCCACCAAATAAGTGCATAGCCATCATACTCAAGTGAGGCCATAGCAACCTTCTTCTCTTCGGAGTAATTGTGCATTCGGAAGACCTTGTTCACCTTGAGCTCCCATGTGAGGTATTCTTCGGGATCCATTGCATCACCGGAGAACTTGGGCATTGTGAACTTAAGCTTGCCAAACTTTTCTTCCCCATCTCCTGGTGGACCCCTCTGCCGGTGTTTTGTACCCTCATCATGATAATTCTGCCTTCTGAAACCTGGGTCTCTATCTGGGCGTCTTTGATGTCTTTGGTCATTAGGTTGATAAAAGCTTGCTCCTCCTTCTGATGCACTTCCCTCATGCCCTTCACGTCCTTGGTGGCTCCTTGCCCGACCATGATTGTGTGGCCCAAAGGTTGGGTCTTGGGTTCTTGATGGAGAAAGGGGTGCTCGGTGTCTAGCTGTTCTTCAAGTTTGGGCACGCCGTGCCGCCATCTCGGCATCGGTCTCATCAAGAGGATCCTCTTCATCAATCTCTGCTTTTGGAATTTGGCCTCGAAGTGCTTGCACAACTTCCTGCACAATGCTTGTCTTCATAGATTCCATCTGCCGGGTCATGTCGTGCCTCAAATTGTCCACAGTGTCATGGAGGCTCCGTTGGAGGGCCAAATGTTGCCCTCGAGTCACACAATCTTCATTGCCACTCGCTCCGTGTGATCCTTCCCTAGACATGGTTAGCAGACACAAATATGGATGGACTATGTGGAAATTAGACCTCTCACCTCACTCACCACCGAAGTCCTTGCCTCCTTGGATAGAAAGATCGACGGGCCGTGGATGGTAAAAGCGACCCTCAAGAGTAGGTTGAAGGAGTCCCAAGTTCCAAAGCACTAACTCAAACAAAGCTTTTAGTGGATCTTGGAAGGATTAGCACAATACACTAAGCAAATGGAATAACGAGATTTTGCAAAGTTAGTAATAATCTACAATGAAACAATGCAATAAGAGTTGATCTCAAAGGATATAAGTGAAGCTCAAACAACTCACGTGCAAAGATAATGGGATTTGTGCAACCAAAGAAGTGAGCTAGTACAAAATGTTCCTAGCGAAGACTATAAGCTCGTGTTGCACAAATACAAAGAAAGACGCTAGCTTGATGATTGCAAAGTGTAGGGTGAAAGATTTACACACCCGGCTACTACTCTACCTTGGGTTCTCTTCCAAGCTCTGCGCTTTCCTACAAGATGGTCATGACACTTGCTTCTTCTTTTTTGACTCTTTTCTTTTGATCTTACTTTTCTTCCTCTTTTTCTTGGTGCCAAGACCTTACAAGACTAACGATTTTCAAATTACTTGGGACAGGGTGTTCTAAGCAGCACAAGTATACAAGACCCTAGCAATCATCAAAGAGCTAGTCTTCATAGGTTCAAAGTGTTCGCAAAAGGATGAGATGTTGGCTCACAAAGAAATTGCAAGGAAAATGGACTTGTCGGAGATTATACCTTGCTTGTGGAGGTTGGTGTTGATGATGATGACCTAGAGCTCGTCGTTAGCTTTCCAACGAGTCCAAGTTCGCTGAAAATGGACACCAGGTGTGGAAGATATGCCCCAAATGGTGAAGTGTTGCGCCCTGTTTCTGGCCAATCCGGACTATCCGGGTTAAATCCGGAGGGTCCGGCCGCCCGGATTGTCCGGCTGGAATCCGGAGGGTCCGGCCGAGGAACAGAGGAGCAGATCTAGGGTTTTGGGCAGACCGAAAACCACCAAATCGAAGGGGCAAACGATGAAACCGGCCAAAGCAGTGTAAAGGAAGGTTAGACCAACAAGTATAGCAAAGATCTAATGGATCAAAACCAATCAAAGCTCACCCAAACCTCCAAATTGCATCTAAAACTCAAATCGGGCTCTTTTTGTGAGGTTTTCGAAATAGACAAGAAAATCAAAACAAAGCTAGCAGTTGGGGTAGGGGTAAAGAGGGATGCAAACCCAAATCGTGGAAACTTAGAGCTCTGATACCAAGTTGATACGGAGGGCTCCTAATCTTCACGATTTGGATTAGGGTAACTAGAAAGGCCTAGATGAAATTCCAAACCAACAACAAAACCCCAACGGCTTAGCCTTTGGAACTAGGACTCAAATCAATTCCTCCTCTCAATGGATGCCTCGATTACCATCCGGGGGCACGCGCCAGTCCTTACAATCCAAGGGAGATTACAAGGCCTAAGATACAACCCTAATCTAGAGGGGTGAAACCCTAGATTAGGAGCAAAGCTCTCTATTAGTCTTAACAACAAGTCTAACCCTAATTAGTGTCTGGGTACGGGTATTTATAGTCCTAACCCCGTAACCCTTGGATACATGGGCCGCAGCCCGTTTTACTGCTCGCAGGCAGAATCCGGAGGGTCCGGATTGAGGCCGGAGGGTCCGGGTGGCCGGAGGGTCTAGGCTGATGTCCGGGATTTCCAGAGGAGATCCGGACACTCAGCCGGAGGGTCTGGGTTGAGGTCCGGGTTTTCCAGAGGAGATCCGGACGCTTAGTCGGAGTGTTCGGGTTGAGGTCCGGGTTTTCCAGAGGAGATCCGGATACCCGCCCGGAGGGTCCGGGCTAAGGTTCGGCTCGGATCCGGAGGGTCCGGGCCTCAGCCGGACAGCCCGGGTCTTCACTTCTAGTGCACATCCGGGGGTTCCGAAGCAGCAGTCCGGCTGGGGTTCGGCTTGGAGCTTGGGGACTTGATGCTTGGCGTCTCTTCCTCAGTCCCGTTGCTCGTTAGTTGGTTCTTCCACTTGGTTGCTCCTTCATGCCTGAGGAAGCAAAGAATCAAAGCATTAGGTAGCATACCATTCATACTCAAATCAAGTGGAGATGTATCAAGGAATAGAGTCACCTCATGTTGTATAGCCTTGGCTCGAGCCCTTGTCATTGGTCCAATAGGTTTCAAAGGTGGATTTGGGCTCTTGTCATCCTTGATGGAGGTGATGTCCGCATCATTCTTGGCCACAGCTCGGGAGATGAACTGCATTTGATTCGCCTCAGTCCTCAAAGCATGAGAGAAGATGTAATAATACTTAGTTTCCAGATCTTCTTCTCCAACTGAGAGACTGGGTGAGCTATCTGCTTGTTCAGCCTCTTCCTCCTCTTCGTCTTCTTCAGCTGATTCTGCACTTGGTGATGATCTCTCAGCTTGGTAATCTTCATCTGAATCAGCTCTAGCTCCTCTCGGCCTTGGAGGGATAACAGACACACCTCTGCCATCATCCGATGAGCTCTCAAAGCTTTCTTCTTGCTCAGCTGACTTACTTGCCTGTGCCACAGGTGATGACACAGGTGCTTGAACTGAAGGGGCTGGGTCAGTTGGCGGTGGCACAGGTGATTTAGACAGGTGAGGCTCTTGGGCCTGAGCTTCTTCTGCCCGTGACATAGCTGGTTGAGACAGCTGTGGACTTGTTGGTTTGGCAGCTTCCAAAGGCGTCACAGATCCAGCCTTTGGTGATGGGAGCACATGGGCCTCTTTGTTGTCTGTTCTTTGGCCTCAGACACCAGAAATTGGGATGGAGACATCTGTTTCTGGACATCCAGGGAGGAAATGGATTCTACACTTGTAGAACTTTGAGATTTTCTGCTTCTTCTCTGGTATGTCTGCAGACTTGACTTAGCTGGGCTAGCCACCGGTGACACCGGTGGTGGCATCTCCTTCTTCAATTCTTGAATGGCAGATGACTGTTGTTCAAATTGAACTTGTAAGGATGGCTTGGAGCTCTGAGTTGTCTCTGAAATTATTTTGACATCCGCATCTGGCTGCCTCTTGGCTTGAGGTTCATCACGGATCACAACAGTTTCTGATCTTTTCCTTTTAGGAACTTGAGCAGGAGTAGCAGCAGGAGGACTTGCTTCAGGAATCTGGAAGGTTTCTGTAGGCTGCTCGACATGAGCTTCAGTCTGTTCTTCCACTAGGCTTCAGGTTCTCTGACTACGATGCAAATAGGCTGAGAGGCTTTAGCGACTCTTGCTGCTTTCTCTTGTCTAAACATAGCAGCCTCTGACAAGGCTTTCTGCTTTCTTATACCAGCAAGAGTGGCAGTTCGGGCTAGAGCCTTGCCACGTTCTTCTTCGGAAGCTTGCACTGCTATGAGAGTTTTATACCTCTGAAAACTCTTTTTGTTTTGCCTCGAGCAGCTTTTAGTTTCTTCAATTCAGCTGTTCTCATTTCCTTTTGTTTGAGAAATTCTTTAAGCTTTGCTTGGCTCTTTCTTGCTTCTTCATAAATTTCTAGCCTCTCTAGGGCTAAGGCATCGTGTTTGGCCAATTCTTCTGAAGAAAAGATGGTCAATGGGCCAGCTGAAGTTTCTTTTTTAGCTTGCTCTTTTGCATCTAGCTGTTTGTCAAGCTTTTGAGCTTTGATAGCTTCCCAGTGTTCTTCAGCCTTTTCATCCTTAGAGTGGCCCTGAGCCCTATTGGGATGTCATCCCCAATATCTAAATCTGAAAGGGTTGCTTGAGAGACTGGTGGCTTTGAACCTCTCTTAGTTGGTTGCTTCTGCTTCTTAGCTGCTTCCTTTCCCAAGGATGTGTGCTCAATAGTAGCTGAGGATCTTGTCCTCTTGGGTGGAGCACACTGAGCTGAACTAGATTTACCAGCTTGAGAAGCTGATTTCTTTACAACCGCTTTCCTCTTCCTGTATGCCCTTTGGCTTGCCTTTCTTCTTTCAACAACCTCTGCTTTCTGTCTCAGTCTCTCTCTTTCCTGATCTGAATCTGAAATATAATCTCAAAGCTAGATGCTTCTGGGTCAGACCACTACATCCCACTGTCAGCTTTCTCAGATCCTGAAGACATCTGTAGAAACCAGATAGATAAGACAGAATATAGGTAAGAGGTGTTCCTGAGATGCAAAGGTAGTAGCTGTGTGAGACACCTGTGTGAGAACGGGGAGACACAGGTGAGGACTTGGTAACAAACCGAGGTCTCAGCCTATTGAATAGACTTGCCTGTGTGACAGGTGAGACCCTAGCGGTGACACAGCTACGTGCGGAGGCGGACGGCAGATTTTAGAAATCTAGAGATTTACTGGTTTTCGGTGGTTAATTTCGAGCAATATAGGTTCTGAAGGATTATCAGGAGCTAAACCAACCCTAACAGCTAACAATGCGCTAATGGATTAGGCTTTAGAGCAAAAACATAAGCCCTAAGAAAGAACAGGTGCAAAGTAGGGCTGGCGGAAGCTTACTTTGAGCAAAGATTGATAATGTGCGGATGAATTGATGCTGGAGCTCTTCAGAAAGCTTTCTCCGATGCTTCGAAAGATTTCGAGGGGTGGAAACATTGATTTCGTCAAGAATTTGGAGTTTTGGCGCACGGCGGAAGTTTGGGGTTTTAACGTAGAATGTGGGTTCTGTGGAAAACGTATCGACGTCTTATATAGGCCGAAGATGTATAAGGTGGCTGTGTCACAGCTGACAGAAGAACCTGTGACACAGGTGAGTAGATAAGATACCCTAGGGACCTACGGAAATCAAAAGCATTCACCTGAGACATAGATGGATAGCTCAGGTGACAAGTATTTCATTCATAAAACACCTAGACAGAGAGAATTTGATAAGAGAGCAAGCATATGGGCACTATCAGGAGATCCTTATGCAATCTTCCCAATGTCAGTTTGCCAGAAAATCAATCAAGCAAAACTAAAACTGACATGAGTCGATTTTGAAAATAGGTACACAATAATGTGCACAGCACAGCTGAAAGATCTCTACACTGTGCATAAAACACATACACCTGTGACACAGGTGATCGTGCATAAAATACTACACCTGTGACACAGGTGATCACACATATGAGGATGTAAGGCATATAAACGGTAGAACATATGAGCTAGACACCAAGCCAATCCCTTTTAATGAAGATTAGAGATATCAATGATATTCAATTCACTCCTCAGAGCACAGAACCTAGTCTCATCTAAGGGCTTGGTGAAAATATCAGCTAATTGTTTTTCAGTCCTTACATGACACAGCTGTATATCTCCCTTCTCAACATGATCTCTCAGGAAGTGGTGCCTCACTTCAATGTGTTTGGATCTTTGGTGGTGTACTGGGTTGTTGGCTAACTTAATTGCACTTTCATTATCACAGAAGAGGGGTACTTGATTAAAAGATACGTTGAAATCTTTCAAGGTCTGCCTCATCCATAATAACTGAGCACAACAACTACCAGCAACTATATACTCAGCTTCTGCAGTGGAAAGGGCTACTGAGTTTTGTTTCTTGGATGACCAGGACACTAAGGAATGCCCTAAAAATTGACAAGTACCAGAGGTGCTTTTTCGGTCAACCTTACACCCTGCATAGTCACTATCAGAATAGCCAACTAGCTCAAAATTTGCACCTTTAGGATACCATAAACCAAAGCCTGAGGTTTGAATCAAGTATCTCAGTATCCTTCTTACTGCAACTCTGTGACAGTCCTTAGGATTAGCTTGAAATCTAGCACACATGCATACACTCAACATAATGTCTGGCCTAGATGCACATAAGTAAAGCAGGGATCCTATCATGGATCTAAACTCTTTCTGATCAGCAGACTTACCTTCGATGTTTAGGTCCAGATGACCATTTGTTTGCATGGGAGTATGAATAGACTTTGCATCCTTCATGCCAAACTTGGTGATGATGTCTTTGGTGAACTTTTTCTTGTGAAACGAATGTACCTTCCTTGAGTTGTTTGATCTGAAGTCCTAGGAAGTACTTGAGTTCTCCATCCAAAGACATCTCAAACCTTTTGGTCATCATCTGGCTAAACTCATCACTCATGGAGCGGTTAGTACTGCCAAATATTATGTCATCGACATATATTTGGCACACAAATAAATCCTTTCCATTTTTCTTAGTGAATAGAGTTATATCTACTAAGCCCATTTTAAATCCATTCTTGATCAGAAATTCTTTCAATGTGTCATACCATGCTCTAGGTGCTTGTTTTAAAACATAGAGTGCTTTGTGTAGTTTATAGACATGGTGTGGTTTCTTATCATCTTCAAAACCAGGTGGCTGTTCAACATAAACAAGTTCAGAGAGTTTACCATTCAGGAAAGCAGACTTCACATCCATCTGATAAAGCTTGATGTTATGATGAACAGCATAAGCAAGGAGGATCCTGATGGCTTCAAGTCTTGCTACTGGAGCAAAGGTTTCTCCAAAGTCCAGACCCTCCACTTGTGTAAACCCTTGAGCCACAAGTCTGGCTTTGTTCCTTACCACTTGTCCATTTGTATCTTGCTTGTTCCTGAAGACCCATTTTGTTCCAATCACATTATGATCATTGGGTCTTTCTACCAGGGACCACACTTGATTTCTCTCAAACTGATTCAACTCTTCATGCATAGCATTTATCCAATCAGCATCCATGAGAGCTTCCTTTATGTTCCTGGGTTCAACACTAGAAACAAAAGAGTAATGTTCACAGAAATTAGCAATTCGAGAACGAGTAGTCACTCCCCTACTAATGGCACCGATGATGTTGTCTACAGGGTGATCCTTCTGTAGCCTGCTGATCACAAGGGGTTCGGGGTCAACCACCGGTGTCACAGCTGATGGTGTTGCCTGTGACACAGCTGGTTCTTCCTGCGACACAGCTGGCTGAGACAGGTACTCTGCATCCAAGAGATCATTGGCTGGGTTGTACTCGAGCTCGATGTCTTCATCTCCAGTGTCTTCATTCAGTGATGGAGAAGGTGGTTCTTGATCACTTGGTGAGACAGGTTCTTCCTTGACAGTAGGTCTGATCTCACCAGTTGACTCTTTTGAATGTCCACATTCCCTACATCATTAGCAACTTGCTCTCCTTGGGAGCCATAAGACTCATCAAAGTTCACATCTACAGATTCTTCAACAACCTTTGTGAGAGTGTTGAATACTCTATAGGCATGAGAGTTAGTAGCATAGCCAAGGAATATACCAACATCAGATTTAGCTTCAAACTTAGTAAGGCGTTTGTCCCTTCCTAAGGATGTAGCACTTACAACCGAATACTCTGAAGTATGAGACATTTGGCTTTGTGTTGGTGAGCAGCTCGTATGGAGTCTTCTTGAGTAGTGGATGTAGATATATCCTGTTGATGGAGTGGCAGGCAGTGTTGACAGCTTCAGCCCAAAATCTTGGTGAAGTCTTGTACTCATCTAGCAGTGTCCTTGCCATCTCTATCAGGGTTCTGTTCTTCCTTTCCACTACTTCATTTTGCTGTGGAGCATATGGACTTGATAGCTCATGCTTGATTCCATGCTTGTCCAGAAATGCTTCCACCTTTGAGTTTTTGAACTCAGTCCCATTGTCACTCCTGACCTTGACAAGGTTTACCTTCCACTCATTTTGTACTCTGACAATGAGGTGCTTGAATTTCTTGTAAACCTGTGTCTTCTCCTTCAAAAAGAACACCCAAGTATAGCGAGAAAAATCATCTACAATGACAAATCCATACTTGTTACCTCCCAAGCTCTCATATGTAGTGGGACCGAAGAGGTCAATGTGTATGAGCTGAAAAGGTGCGGTGGTGGTCATGACATTCTTGGGACGATGGGCAGCTCCAACTTGTTTGCCGGCTTGACATGAGCTGCAGGGCTTGTCCTTCTCAAACTTCACCTTTTTCAGGCCTATGACATAGTCATGTTTGCTCAGTTTGTTGAGAAGCTTCATCCCTGCATGTCCTAGCCGCCTGTGCCACAGCCAGCCAACACTGGTCTTGGCTATTAGGCACCATGGAGCTGCTGCAGGCTGTTCATTGAAGTTTACAGTGTATAGTTTTCCAGACCTGCATCCTCTGAACACTTGAGAATCATCAGATAGTTTGGAAGCTATAACCTCATCAGGATAGAACGTGACTTTCATACCTGTGTCACACAGCTGTGACACAGACATAAGGCTATAGCCTATCTGATCTACAAGCATTACATTAGATAAAGAGTGATGTTCAGATATGGCAACTTTACCAATGCCATTTACCTTTTCCCTTGGAGTTATCTGCATAGATCACATGTTTACTTGGAAGATTTTCATGTGTGATCTCTACAAACTCCTCTCTGCCTCCAGTCATATGTTGTGTACATCCACTGTCCACAACCCATTCAGTTCCACTGGAGACAGTATCCTGCAAGATTAGTTATGGGGTTTAGGGACCCAAACTCGTTTGGTTCCCTTTGCAATTTTACCATATGCAGAAACAGCAGTTAAAGAGTTAGAAGATCTGTTCTTATAGTTGATAGCCTGAGCAACAGATGATATGACATGAATTCTTTTAGGCTTGCTATCACCTGCAACCTTAGACAGAGAGGTTAGTTGGCTGTGTGAGCTACCGGTGGCACTGGTGTTGCACAGCTGTGTAAGACACCGGTGACACAGGTAACTGTTACCTTTGGAACCCAGATCGCAGGCAACCACTTTGTCAAGTGCCTGCGACAAAAAATACTTAGCCACAACCTTCCCTTTTCTGTCCATCTGCAGTACATAGGATGGGTTGGATGGAATGTTTACTGCATTCCCATTACCCTTCTTATGACCAACAAACTTGTTGTCATATGTACTTGTCTGCCTCACAAATTTTTCTGCAAGATTAAAGTTAGTAGCAGCAGGCAGTTTATCTTTATGAGCAGAAGGAATGTAACCCAAGCCTTTTCGGCCATCATTCTTTCTGAGCATCTCAGCTTTGATCAGCTGATAATTTTGCATGCCAATATTGGCAGTGCATAGGCCTTTCCTCATTAGCCTTTTTAGCTCTTCGAGCTCCTCTTTGAGCTTGTTGTGCTCATCTGCATCCACAAGGTTAGTAGTAGTAGAGGTTGATGCCTCTTTTGAATCATCAGTGACTCCACCTGTGGATGTTAGAACATTTATACGGCTAGCACAGTTCAGGCATGATTCAATAACAGTAGGAGCAGGCAAGGGAACATCAGTGCATACAGTAGAAGAAATATCAGTGCACAAAGAATGTTTTTCCTTGAGCTCCTCATGCTCCTTTATCAGAAGCTCATGAGCTGCCTTGAGCTTTTCATGAGCTATTTCCAGGTTTTTCTGGTCAAGCCTGAGGTTTTCCCTGTCATCAGTAACCTCATCATAAGATTCACTCAGCTCCTGAGTTTATCCCTTAAGGATATGTTCACCTTCCTCTCCTTGCCATAGGCCTTATTTGTTCTTTCAAGGATGCCCATTAGTTCAACATAATCAGGGAAGTCATCCTTAGTAAGTACCTTAGAACCTTTGGCCATGAGACACAAAGGGGCAGAAGTGGATGAAAGATAGTCAGCTTCAGCACTGGACTCGGAGCTGTGTGACCTGGCTGTGTCACAGCTGGGTATGTCAGCCATGCTGATGGCAATCCCAGTAACTTGATCTTCTTCTTCAGACTCCTCTTCTGAGCCTGAATCCTCAGACACCCAAGCCTGTCCAACATAACCTCTGGCAGTGGCCTTGTTCTTGGAGTAGGTTGGATGCTTGCTGTGAAGGTCTTCTTCTTCCCATGGAAGTCCTTCTTCTTTCTGTACTGGCTGTTGTCCTTTCTCTTGGTTGGACAATCAGCAGCGAAAGTGGCCTTCCTTGCCACACTCGAAGCACTTGTTATCTTTTGACAGCTTCTTCCCTTTGAATCTGTCACCTGATCCAAGTTGTTTCTTCTTCTTGTAAAACTTTCTGAAGTTCCTTGTGACGAGGATGAGTTCCCAGCTCTTTGCAGAGTGGTACGTCTCCGTTGGAGAGGCTACTCCGAAGAGATCGCCAGCACTGAATCGTGCTCATTCTCCGAGTACCTGATCTCAGGCCTCTTCCTTTGCTTGTGGAAGTCCTTTTGCTTGCAGCAGGTAGACTTCAATCACCCTCACAGACTACTGGTCCAGCCCACACAAGCTTGGGTGGTACCAGCAACTCCTAGGCCCATCTAGGAGTAGACACTCCAAGAGTAATAGATTCAGCAGTAACAAATCTTGGAGGAACCAATGCTCTTTGCTCAAGAACTCTAACCCTTGCCGAACTGACACTTAGGAAACTTGGCTTTTGTTCGGTGGAAAGAGGCTTTCCAATAGTCGAATGTGAGTTACTGATTGGCTCATTGGTTCAGGTCGAAGACCTCCCCTGGTCCCCTATATATAGGGTTCACAGGCACTTGACCGTTACACTGTTGCCACGTAGGATTAAGTGAATCACCGTGTCAGCCACCGGTGACAGAGCCAATCACTCCGCCCAACTATAACCGGCTCAAGCAGACTGACACCTGTGTCACCGCGGCACACACAGGTAACCCTAAACTGACACAGCCGCACTGCTCAGTCCGGTCTTGGCACATGACATGCCCTCAGCGCACACACTCTCTGAAACCTATAAGGAGAGAACCTCCGACCGCCCTCCGACTCAGCAGACAAGCTATCGCAGCGCAGGTTCCTTAGCGTTTACAAGCTCTCCCCTGGTACAGAGATGTACCTGAGTCATAGAGCGTTAGACCACCTGTGACACCGCTGTGTCACACCGGTGACTCTAACCCCTAGGGTTTTCTACTGCTAGCACTGCAGAGTGCCAGCTCCAACCAGTTTCATACTTATGCAAAACTGCTAACATAGGGCCACTGACCTCAAAGCATTAGTGCCACTATCCAACATCCTGAGCATTGAGCAACTAGAACCTCCACAGATCATCACTACTTTCATCCCTCTTGATAGTACGGGCTTTTCCTATGGACTCAAAGAAACTAGCAAATCTAGGCTTTACCTGCCCACCAACTGTAGTCACGGCCCTTGACGCATCAAGCCACCATCACCTTGCGTGCAACTCCTTGCACAGCACCGGCTTCTTCACAGCTGTGGCACAGCTGCCTAGCACAACCATTCCTTAGTCCTGGAAACCACCCTTGTACCCTTTTTGGTGGTCATCCTTTCCTTGATGACCCTTCTTCCTGGAACCTAAAAACCTGCTTACACTCACTGTAAATGTTAGATTCCAGTTTGAGTTGCCATTAACCATCAAAACCAACTTGCGGCCTAGATGCTCTTTCAAGGAGCACTGCAAAAACCTAGCTGCAAAGATCACAGAAGAAATGCTCAAATCAGGCACGAGGGGCTTGTTTAAGCCTATAAAGAGAGCGACAAAGATGAAAACCATACCCTCATGAATAGACACGTCCTCACACAACTCACCATTAAGAAAGATATTCTTGACATCAAGCTCAGAGATGGACCAAGCACGAACAAAGGCCACGTCAAGGAGTGCAAAGAGTGGTCATGTGAGCCACAGGACCAGAAGATCATCATAGTCACAGCCATGCTCCTGCTGAAAGCCACGCACCATAAGACGTGCCCTTGTAGTGCTCAAGAGTACCATCAAATTGGGTGTTAACTGTTGGGATCAGTGACTTTCGACAGAAGGGTTGAATGTCAGTTTCAAATTCTTCTGAAACAAGAACACAATGCAATGTATTCAAATTAGAGAATGCAGCGGAAAACCCTTGACAAAAAACAATCAAAATCAGTGGAGCCAAAACCAACATATCAGAAGTTCCGGAGTAGAAATACCGGAAGTTGTGACCTTACCAGAAATTCTGAAGTGACCCTATTTGTAAACTCCCTGGAAAAATCAGAACTTCTAACTTCCGGGTCAGAACTTCCAATGTGGATCGGAACTTCCGGAGCAAGGAAGTCGGAGCTTCCATATTGGCAAAACCAGCAGACTATCGCTCGGAAAACGTTCACAGATTTTGATCTACGAAACGGAATTGAACGAAATTTTGCACAGTAGTAGACCACGAGACTTACGAAGCTATTCCAATTGGAATCATGTGAAAAGCTTGTTTGTGCTAAGAGAAAAAACCAATTTTCTATCTGTTTGTTTTTCTAACTTCAAAAATCAGCCCTAGCTAATAAGATGAACGAAAATCAAATCCTTGATTCCTAGGACCTTGTGAGGTATGTTGATAAGGAATTAACACGAAATCATGTCACATATCCTAGCAGCATATTCCCAGCCCCAAAAGATGAGATTGAAACCTCAAAGAGAATCAAAATTGAAAACCCCAAGAACTTGTTTTTCCTCCAATATAGATCTGAAATCAAGATGGGAATGAGAGATTCTTTGGGTATGCTAGGATGGAATTAACATGAACATGATATTTCATCACTAACTTACCATATCTAAGAGATCTCAAAAAGACGAGGCAAGAGAACAAAAATTCAAAGAGAGAGAGAGAAAACTCAAGAACACGTACGCTCTTTTTGGAACTCTTCTTGTATTGATTTTCTTGATGTTTAAAAGCCTCTCAACTTAGGTCAAAACTCTCCTGAGCAGCTCTTCCAAAAGATTGTCCAAAAAGAGTTAAGGTTTTACAAACCCACCATCTCCTATTTATAATGGAAGGGGCATACCCCTCTCCACTTGGGCCTCAAAGCTCACCTTAGGGCATAGGGCTCTTAGCACTCATCCAAAGCATCTAAGCCACCTATCCACCCTCAAACCTCCTTACCACCGCAAGCCTAATCCTAAACCGCATCATTGGCCGCCGCCGCAATTTCTTTAATTTTGCTTCGGTAGTGTCTGCACTTTTATAAAAGTGCCCTCGCACCAACTTGGTCCTCACGTCTTGTCTCCACTTTTGCTTGTCCACTAAGACTCCGTCTTGAGCCGCCCGATGTCGTCACCACCAACTTGATCGCATCTCCGCCCTCTAGGTGTCACGTCGATTCTTGTGACCGAACCACCGTCGCACTCATTATCCTGCACACTAGTAGACAAACAAACTGGTTGCGAGCACAAGTTTTCTACAAGAGAACAATTCCATCAATTTTTACGAGACAAATTGACCAAACTCTAATTGATCAGAAATCACGTGGACAAAATGTTTTCACTACCGGAACATCCGGTTTCTGGATCAGAACCTCCGATTCTCCCATACGCGATCTGAGAGCCGAGTCTAGACTCTGAACTCGGTCCCTCCGGAATTGTAAGTCGGAGCCTCCGACTTCAATTCTGACTCCTTACATACAATCTGGAAATCTGCTGGGCACTCACAAACGCCGAGTCCAGAACCTGAATGCAGAGCCTCTGAAAATGAAAGTCAGAGCCTCCGAAATGGAAGTCGGAGCCTCCAACTTCAAGCTCAGAAATTCCGACTTCAACAATGGAACTTCCGAATCACCTCGAACCATCCGGTTCGCACAAACCTCGGAGCTTCCGGAAACCTCGGAGCTTCCGGAGATGAGGTCCGAACCTCCGAATTCAAACTCGGAACTTCTGAAACACATCGGACCATCCGGTTCGCTCAAAGCTCGGAGTTTCTGGAAAACCTCAGAGCTTCTGGAAATGAAAGTTTGAACCTCCGAATTCAAACTCAGAACTTCCAAAACACATCAGAATTACCAATCATTAAACCGAAGACTCCGTTTTTCCAGAGCGCTAAAAACATAGTCGAGATCAGATCTTCCGAAATACATCGGAAGTTCCGATCAGAATGCCAGAACATCCGATATACACATTTCAAAATGAACGTTGAATTCTTACAACCTAACATTCAACTCCAATAACAAACTCTGTGGCAAAGTATTCATCATCTGAAACCTAGAGAAGTAGTACAACTCCATCTAGGTTCTACAATCTCCCCCTTGATGAATATATTGCCAACATCTCAAATCAATCAAATTGGAGTTGGTTTGGGAATTTTTGGAAACAAACATGTTGCAAGAATTCACACTTGGCCAAAGGAAATACAAAACAAGCACCAGGCCAAGTGAATGTCTGAAAGAGTAAAATCCAAATATATAAGTGCAGGCAAAAATAATGTCTCTAGAACTCCCCCTCACTCCTATAGATCTTACGCATTTGATTTCTACTCAAAACTAAATGTACACACATGCCTATCTTGCAAGGATATGCCAAAATTATGATGAACTTTCTCTCCCCCTTTGGCACTATAGTCATCAAGAGACTTCACGCCTCCCCCTTTGACTATGCAGTGGATGAATATCAAGCATAAGCATGTATGCATGATGTGGAATGGACATTTTTTGATTTTTCAATTTTTAGCAAGCTTTGAGAATTATCCAAAATAGACACAAGAGGCATGCTACCATTTCTGATGAACAATAACATCACGATAAGAAGTCGGCTCAACAAAAGTGATGCCAGCAAAACCATAGTGGTTAGGAGGAGGAATCCTATGAGCTTGAAGGGTATAGCAAGGTGAAACCTCAGAAGAAGAAGGGAGAGGCTTATCAAAAGAAGATGGCTCGTCAAAAGAAGATGTCCCAAGAGGAGAAGAAGGCACAATGAAGAATCCTCAACTCGTGAACAACAAGTGTAGTAGAGAGGATAAGAAGGAATAGTGCTAGGAAGGGCCTCAGGGGGAGGCACTGGTGGTAGAGACACAATGAAAGGAGGCACTGGTAGAGAAGGCACCATTGGAGACGGAAGCACCGATGGAGGAGATGCCATAGGAGAAGACGTCGACGGTGAAGATAGTGGAGGTGCCACTAGAGAAGGCATCAGGAAAGAAGGTTCCATGGGAGAAGTCATCGGTGGTGAAGAAACAGAGGTGCCACTAGAGAAGACGCTAGAAAAGAAGGCACCATGGAAGAAGGCACCAGCTGTGATGGTGACACGGAAGTGATGGGAGTATCAAGAGAAGTCAGGAAAGAAAGTGGCATAGCAAGAGAAGCTATAGAAGAACTAGGAGAAAGACGATGGTAGAAGGGATGAGATTCATCAAAAGTAACATCTGGAGAAACTTGCATTCATCGGCCAACAGGATCCCAACAACTATATCGCTTATGCTCAGTACAGTAGCCTAGAAAAATGACTCAATAGATTGAGCAGTCAGCTTACTGCACTCATGAGGTGCAAGAAGCACATAACACACACAACCAAAAAGATGAGGACCAAAATAATTAGGCATCGTGCCACAAAGACGCTCGGTTGAGATCCAACCTGAAGAGCAAAAGAATGCTGAATATTAGTCAAATAATTGGTGATGTGAGAGTCCATCTAGCCCCTAAGTGTGGTTTTAACTATTGATGACAATACCTATAGACTTACATGTTTCGTGAAGATTAGATATGAGGTTATGTCTATAGGTGATGCATGAAGAACATTGGATGGATTCGGGAAGAATGCCGTAAATCAAAGATATGCTTCAAGAGGAAAGCTCAAGAAGAAGATAAGGTTGACCACGGTCCAAATCCAAGGATATATTGAATATGGTCATCACATGTGCATGAAGAGAATGTCACTTGAGATGGTGTAGATAAGTGGTCATGCATGAAGAAGTATGAGCAGGATTTGGGATGAACCGTCAAGTCAAAAGACCAAGGAGTGGACTTAAGACAGTCAGCACGTGAGCAAAAGGAATATGTCACTTGAGATAGTATGATGAAGTGACTATGGTGAGATATTCCCATATTGCCTCATATGAACTAACCTAGGATATCTCTATGTGAAAGAGTATATGTGCGGGTTAGGTGCTATTCATGGGCATGAAATGAAGAGTCAAGCTCATGGAGTCCAGTAGAAGATGACATCAAGATGATAGTCATCAAGACGAGAAAAGCAAGTTCCAAGTTATGATCTACGAGAAGATATGAGCTTTGAAGCTTGCAGTCCATCTAGTGAAGATGGACAAGTGAAGATGAATACAAAGAAAAGTCTCCCGCAAGGATTTTGGGGGAGCTACATGCAAGACTTCAAGAGACAAGCATGATCAAGATGCTTTCTAGCTTGGAGCAAGGATGACGGTCGCCATTGAGCTCAAGAAGAAAGCGCAAGGCAAAGGTATGCCTAGCTAAAGCTTTCTATTTTACCGGTCTCTAAGTGTTTGGAGAGAGACCGAATTATAGGTTAGATAGCCGTAATATTAAGAGGAGTTATCGAATGATTAGCTTGTCCATGTCGTGTGTCAAGTGCTCAAGTCTTTGCATATGTTACATTTCATCACATTATTTTTGCGTAAGGTGTGCTAGAGCTTTGGGTTCTAGTGTGTCCAGAGATTCCGAGCTGTGAGTGCTCGAAGGCATCGAACCGTTTTGATTTTATGTGAGTTTTGCCCTTGACTTTGTATCTCGGCGTGAGATTGTTTCTTGACCTCTGTGGTCGAAGTGTTAGAACTAGGATCACAGGCTCTAGAAGGTCCATTTCCCAAGTGTGTGGACTAAGGTGAAAGTCCTTGGGTCAAGGCTTGCTCGGATTTTGAGTTCCCGGGAAAAAGGTGCTGGAAAACAAGTGTTTCTCAGCTTGATTGTCCAGGGCGGTCTAACCGGCCTAGGAGGGCGGTCTGACCGGCTTGGTCAGACTCGTCCGGTCAACTCAGTGTCTGATGTCAAGGCTTCGGAAGTTCCGATGACTACCGGATGTTCCCATAATGTCAGATGTTCCAGAAAAGTTTTTTCGGATACTCTAATATTCTTGAAAGTTTCAAAGTTTCCTCCTTGTTTTTCCGGATACTCTGACTTCATCGAAAGTTTTGAAATCTTCCGTGTTTCAAGTACTCTAGAAAAATCAGAGTATCCGACCTTGGATTGGAAGGTCCGATGTGGTCTTCATTCAGTGAGTTCAAATGGTCGATTTTCGTACCATTAGGTGTGGGCGGTTTAAACCGCCACCCAGACAACTTTCTCCAACGGCTAGTTTTTTTAGGTTTTGGGTATATATACCCCCTTTGGACGGTTGGGGAATAACGTTGCTGCATCCAAACTTCATTCTTGAACATCTCTAGGAGCTTCCTCCCTCTCTAAAGCCTCAAGTGCATGTGTTGCCATTTGTGAGGTGTGAGGGAAACCATTGTGCATAAGTTGCATAAGGCGTGTGCATAAGTTTCATAGTTGAGCACCCGGTGTTGACCGTGTTCGAGCGAGAGTTTGAGTCTTTATTCTTGGAGGCCACTGACTCCTAGAGGGCTTGGTGGTGGTGACTGATCTCCTCAAGAAGCTTGTGAGGAGGCCTGGGAGATTGTGAAGTGCTTGTGGAGCTCGCCATCTCCGGAAGTTGAGGAAAGAGCTAACCATAGTGATCGGGGAGACTTCAAAAAGTCCTCGAGAGGAAGCGGCTTGAGAGAGAGCCCACCTTTGATCAAGCGTGATCGGGTCCTCAAACGGAGACGTAGGATATCGGTGGATATCCGAACTCCAGGTCATACGTCGTTTGTCTCTTATCTCCTTTATTTACACATTTCATAATTGCAATAGATCACTTGTATATTTCTTATAGAAGTTGAATTGCTTGCTTGTCACGCTAGGATTACAAACCTTGATATATTCACATAGGGTGCTTATGCTGATATGAAAGACTAGGATATTAGGATTTGAGCTTGTGAAAATCAGATTAGTATAATTTCGCATTAGGATTAAGCCAAATCCGTAAGTAATTTTTAAAAGCCTATTCAACCCCTCTCTAGGTAACATCTTAGTCATTAAGATCCTTTCAATTGGTATCAGAGTTAGGTCCCTCTTTTAGGGCTTCACCGCCTAGAGAGTAAAGATGTTGACTAGTATGTTTGTGCACATTGATGCACTTCTATTAGGTGGCACAAATTACTTTTGTTGGAGAACTCGCATGCTTGATAGATTTTGGACCATGGGTCCCACAATTCGTGTGAGTTGTAGATGTGAGTTTTTCTCCTCCAAGTGATTGGGATAGTGACCTATCAATTGAGGAAGAGAAAAACCTACATCTCAATGCTGAAGCTACTAATATCATATTTGATGCTTTGAGTGTTGAGGTGCTAGAGTTGATTATTCCTCTTGAGGATGCTCACGAGATTTGGATCACCCTCGAAAAGAGGTATTGGTTCAACATTGTTGAGGATGATCTTCTCTCGGAGGACTCAATTGAAGATTGCTATTGCCTCCACCTCTACTTGCATGAATATCACACCATCACCCACTTCACCAACATGCAACAAGGCAGAAGGTATTGATAGGGTAAGTGGCGATTGCTTGAGTGGTGATACCATGCTTAGCTTTGATGATCTATATAGCATAATCAAGAATGCAAAACTTATCATTGATAAATTGAAAGAAAATTGTGAACATTGGAAGAATGGGTTTTCTTTCAACCAAAAATTCACTAGAAGAATTAACTTGCTCTCATGTGCTACTTGAAACCTCAAATAATAATCTTACCAATTTTCATGAGGAACTAAAGTAGAACATGAGAATCTAAACGATGCTTACAATAATCTTTCTCTTGTCAATACTAGATGATGATGTGCCTAACATGCCATGTTGCTCAAATAACATTGCTTAAGGTTCCTCTAGTTCTTGTGAGACTAACTTTGTAAAGGAAACCAACAGCAAGATGGCTCATGATCTTGGTGGAAAACTTATTAAAAGATCAAGGAAGAAAGCTTCACCAAGAAGAAGATAAAAAAGGAGCAAGGCATGCAAAAAGTGTCACAAGCAAGGACATATTGCCGTGGAGCATCCAAACGTTGGACTTGAAGAATCCACCTCTTTGAGTGAAGAATCTTCACACTCCGATGCACCCAAGTGCCTCATGGCAAAAGGCACTAAGGTATCACCTTCCAAGATACCCTCTCTAGAAATTCTAAATGATACTAGTGATCTAGAAAGTGATAATGAGGAAAGTATGCTTAATGCTAAGTTTTTAGGTTCCTTGAACAAAGACACCATGCTTAAGATCACTCAACTGGTATCAACCATAGAGGCACAAGAGTCCACCATAAATGAAAAATATGAGACTCTAGATAAACAAGAAGACATGCTTATTAATAAATTTAAAGAGCTAAGAGCTTTAAATATTGAGCATGATAAATTAAAAGAATCTCATGACAATATGACTATTGTTCTTGATGAACTTAAAAACGATCATGCATCCTTGCTTGAAAATAACGATGCCATATATGTAGTGGACCTAGAAAGACAACGTCCTAAATGCAACTCTTTATCTAAGGACAATTCTTCTAATGATGCTTGTACGACTAACTCTACATTATGTGAAGCATCCATTATGAAGGAAAGCTAACTAGTAATCATGGGGAACTACAAAGAAATCACGAAAAACTTTTAAGCATACATAAGAATCTTGTAATCTCTATGATGAACTAAAGTTAGCTTATGAGGCTGAAATTACAAGGTAACATCAAAGATGCCTCATTTGGACACAAGCACTATTTCTACTCAAAATGCTATACTGTCATGTGCTAGTCCTAAAAATTCATCCATTCATAATGTTAATACATCTTGTGATGAATTGCTTTGAAAACCTGTTACTCTAACAAAAATGCTTCCATATCCTCTAGTACACTTGTTGATACTAACATTGTAGAGGAACTAAAAGAGATCAAGTATCAAGTCAATTCTTTGAAGAATGACTTGAACAAATGCTTCAAGGCCAAGACAACTCTTGATGAGATCCTTTGTGACCCAAGACATCCTCATGACAAGAGTGGACTTGGTTTCAATTCCAATCTTAAGAAACCCACAAACATCAACAAGAAGGGTCATAGTCAAGCAACTAGATTAGATCCTATTGTTTGCTTCAAGTGCAAAAAGGAGAGACATCATGTGAGAATATGTCCAACAAACAAGAAGCACTTAAGTGAGAAGCAAAAAGGGAAGCGACCTCAAGTCCAAGTAAGGACACAACAAGTGAGGTCCCAAGCAAGTGAACACGAAGTTGACAAGTTCAAAAAGAAGAGATGGGGAATCAATAAGTGCTACATATGTCATGAAAAGGGACATATGGTTGCATCATGTCTCAAAGGTACCTTTCCTAAGCCTATCATT
>JAGXJF010004923.1:0-238945 GCA_019208055.1 Stipa capillata | reverse complement strand
TCTCTCAACAAAATGCTTGTTAGAAGGATCTAAGGATCAAAGGAGTCTATCTCACACTGATGCCAGAGATAGGCATCTAATTCATCAGATAGAAGAGCTACAGAAGAAAGTAAATTCTTTGCCCAGTGGCCTTGATAAACAACATCTATTGGCTGAGATCAGACTCAAGAGAGGTCAATTATCTTCAGATTTCAGAAAGCCTACTTCTTCAGGTCCAGCACAAAGTATTCAGAAACCAAGACTCAGTAGGGCTGATGTTGAAAGAATTCTTGCTCAGGAGATACATGAGTTGTTTGCTAAGATCAGAATGATGCCACCAGGTGCTGAGAAACAAGCTTTGTGTGCTGAGCTCAAGACCAAACAAGGGATGCTCTCTGGTGCCATTCCTATCCCTCGAGCTGCTGTTCCCCTAGCAATAACTTCAGCTCCATCTGCCCCAAAGAGAAAAAGGTCTGATACAGTGGAAATCACTGAGGAGCCTCCTGCAAAGAAGCAGCCTGAACAAGAACCAGAGGTCGAGATAATCTCAGAAACAACCCAGAGCTCCAAGCCATCTCTCAAAGATCAGTATGATCACCGAAGCAAGCTCTTCAAGATTTAAAGAAGGAGATGTCACCACCGGTGCCACCGGTGGCTAGCCCAGCCAAGTCATGTCTGCAAACATGCCAGAGGAAAGGCAAAAAATCTCAAAGTTCTACAAGTATTGAATCTCTTTCCTCCCTGGATGTCCAGAAGAAAATGTCTTCATCTCAGTTTCTGGTGTCTGAAGCTGAAGAACAAGTTGCAACGAAGGCCCAAGTGCTTTCATCCCCAAGAACAGCTTCAGTGGAGTCTCCAGTAGTTGCAAAACCATCAAGCCCAAAGCTGTCTCAACCAGCTGTGTCTCAGTTGGAGAAGAAGATCTGGAAGACAAGTATCATTACATCTTTTCTCATGCTCTGATGATTGAGGCAAACCAAATGCAATTTATCTCAAGAGCTACTACCAAGAAGCTTCCCAAAGGAGATCCCAAGAAGTCAAGAAGCAAAGTTGCCTCCATGAGCCCAAGTGCTTTCATCAGAATGAGGTCAATCTGCCCATACTTCAGTGAAGACAAGGAATTTCAAGAAGATTCTTGCACA
Source organism: Stipa capillata (assembly GCA_019208055.1). Taxonomy (NCBI): domain Eukaryota; kingdom Viridiplantae; phylum Streptophyta; class Magnoliopsida; order Poales; family Poaceae; genus Stipa; species Stipa capillata. Next base: position 237,824 of record JAGXJF010004923.1, on the reverse strand, counting down.
GACCCTAGATTTCACACTGATCTTCAACGGGGTGTCTACCATGAAATCCTTGCCTCCAAGGGGTTTGTAGATTGTAAGGCCATAGACTGGTCTGCTCTAACTGATCCCAGACTGAGGAGCCTTCAATCTCTGATCCAAGCTTCAGGTCTGGAGTTCATATGCAATCTCCAACAAGAATATGACCCAGAAATAATCAAGGAATTCTATGCCACAGTCTAGGTCGAGCAAGAAAATCAAGATGTCATGCTATGGAAGACAAGAGGCCAGCTGCTCTCAATCACAGCTCCAGAATTTAACAGCCTGTTTCGTGCACCCATAGAGCCTAATATGCCCAATTTGTTCAAGCTAGAGCCTGTCTCCAATGCTGACAGAAGAAAATTCTATCCAAGGAACTTTACATTCCCTGCCAATGCCCCTTCAGATCATGTGTACTTCAAGGGCATCACAATCACAGCAAAGCATCTAGTCAAGATCCTTAATGTCACCCTCCAGCCAAAAGGCGGCAATACAGATGCAGTATATAACTCAGTATGGCAGGTGCTGGTGCACATAGTAAAGAACATTCATTTTGATGTGGCCAGATACATATTCCATGAGATAGATGCTGTACAAAAGGATAAGAAAGTTAAGCTGAGGTATGGATCGTACATCATGTACATGATCCTTTAGAGAACAGGTCTTCTGGATTCAAACTTTGACATGACAGTGAAGACCATCAAGACTCAGCTTAGGCCTGAGGCTGATGACCATCCTGATGAGGTGGCTGTGCCAGCTTTGTTTGGTGATTCCCCTAATCCAGCTGTGTCAGCTCCCGGTGACACAGCTGCTCCTACAGCTCCTCAAGCGCCTGCTCCCTCCGTGTCTGTGCCTCCAGTCCAAGTCTCCACCGGTGTCACCGCTGATCCTCTCACAGCTAGCCCAGCTGAGTTAGTATCTGTGACACAGGTAGCTGAAGATGGCACTCTGTCCTCCTCTCTGTTGTCTCAAGCAGCAGCCAGAGCTTATCAGAACAAAGTAATGCCAATCCAGTTTGTAGCTTTGCGCCGAGAGAACCTTCAGCTCAGATCAGAAGTCACCAGTCTGCACTCCAAAGTCGATCAATTGCAGGCTCAGATGTCTGAAGTTCTCCAGCTGTTGAAGACAAAGTTTTGAATGTGTCTCTGCCTCACCCCTTCTTGGTGTTTTAGTGTCAAAGGGGGAGAGATTCATACATAGGAGAGTCAAAGGGGGAGAGAGTTGTAAGAGAGAGATAATAGAGAAAGGGGGAGAAAGCAAAACTATTTTCTGGTGTAATCAAAGGCTTGTTTTATTTCTGATTCTTCTGCCTTGATTACAATTATTACTAAGTCTTATTTTGCTCATTTTGCTCTGATGTTGAAATATTTTCAGTATGCCAGTTGTGTTGTTCTTATGCATATGCCCAGTGCTCTGATGCTTATGTTTAGATTGTTATTGCTCTGATTAGTCTGTTTGCTCTGATTTATATACTCATGATTAATCATATGCTCTGGTCATTGCAAATGCATCAAGAGAAAAATATTTCAGTTCAGCCCAGTATTCTCTGATACACTTATTATTCTAAACTGATAAAAGTGTAAGTTGTAAGAAAATGCTGCCCATATCCACAATCATAATCTGTGCATTGGCAAGTTAAAAGCAAATCTTTTGTGCACAGCTTCAGGAGGAGTGTATTCTCTACAACCTGCACATATATCTTCTATTCAAATTTGTTATGCGAATTTGTTGAATGGGTTGTCACTAACCACCAAAAAGGGGGAGATTGAAAGAGCATCTAGGCCCCAAGTTGGTTTTGATGGTTAATGGCAACTCAAACTGGAATCTAACGATCACATGAAGTGTAAGCAGGTTTACAGGTTCCAGGAAGAAGGGTCATCGAGGGAATAATGACCATCAAAAAGGTACAAGGGGTGAGTTCTAGGGCTAAGGAATGGCGGTGCTAGGCAGCTGTGCCACAGCTGCGAAGAAGCCGGTGCTGTGTAAGGAGTTGCAAGCAAGGTGATGGTGGCTTGATGCGTCAAGGACCGTGACTACAGTTGGTGGGCAGGTAAAGCCTAGATTTGCTAGTTTCTTTGAGTCCATAGGAAAAACCCGTACTATCAAGAGGGATGCAATTAGTATCAGTTGTCTAAGGAACTTTTGCTCAATGCTCAGAGGGTTAGTGTGTAAGCGGTAGAAACCCCAGGGGCTAGAGTCACCGGTGTGACACAGTGTGTCACAGGTGGTCTAGTGCTCTAAGACTCAGGTACTTCTCTGGACCAGGGGAGAGCTTGTAAATGCTAAGGGAACTGCACTGCGATAGCAGGTCTGGTGATTCAGAGGGCTGTCAGAGGTTCTCTCCTTATAGGTTTCAGAGAGTGTTGTATGCTGAGGGCATGTCATGTGCCGAGACCGGGCTGAGTAGCTAGGCTGCGTCAGTTAAGAGTTCACCTGTGTATGCCGCCGGTGACACAGGTGTCGGTTTGCCCGAGCCGTTATAGTTGGGCGGAGTGGTTGGCTGTGTCACCAGTGGCTGACACCGGTGGCTCACTAATCCTACGTGGCAACAGTATAACGGTCGGGTACCTGTGAACCCTATATATAGGGGACCAGGGGAGGACTTCGTCCTCAACCTTGCAAAAACCTGTGAATCACATACGACCGTTGCAAAGCCTCCAACCACCGAACAAAAGCCAAAAGCCTAAGTGATAGTTCGGGTGAGTGTGTGAGCTTTGAGCAAAGAGCAAAGGTTCCTCCAAGAGATTGCTGCTGGTTCATCTGTTACTCTTGGAGTGTCTGCTCCTAGACGGGTGTAGGAGTTGCTGATACCACCCAAGCTTGTGTGGGCTGGACCGGTAAGTTTGTGAAGGTGATTGAAGTCTACCTGCTGCAAGCAAAAGGACTTCCACAAGCTAAGGAAGAGGCCTAAATGTTAGGTACTCGGAGAACAAGCACGTTTTAGTGCTGGCGATCTCTTCGGAGTAGCTTCTCCAACGGAGACGTACCACTCTGCAAAGAGTTGGGAACTTCGGTGAAAAACACCCTGTCTCTCTGAGTACTTACTTACATTGCTTCTGTTTACCTGTTAATTGCTTGCTTGTGTGATCTTAGTCTTCATCTGTTCATCTGTTAAAAGATCATCTTTACACCTGTGTTACTCTAGCTGTGTCTCAGTTGCCATATATCTTATCTCTCACCTGAGTCAGTTACCTGTTACACAGGTAGATAGATTGCTACTTATTTGCTAAGTCTTAGACCACCTGTGTTAGGCACCTGTGTGACAGCTGCTTGCTATTTAACACCTTATATCATACCTGTGTCACTCACCTGTCACACAGCTAGCTGATCCTAGCTTCTTTCTAAGGCATAACTTAATCAATCAAGTTAAAAGAAGGAATTTTTATTAGCCTCCTATTCACCCCCCCCCCTCTAGTCGGCACCTTCGGTCCTTTCAGTGGGCCTTTTATAGACGAAATCTGCCCGTTGGGGTTTTGCGTGCATGGTCCGGAAGTTCATCCGGAACCTCCGGACCCAACCTCCGGACCACCCGGATTCCGGGCTGTCCTCCGGACAGCCTTCCAGGCGAGTCCAGATGCTACTGGACTCGTCCGAAACTCCATCCAAAATCTATCCGAAAACAAGGTCACCCGGAGGTTCAACCCGGAACCTCCGGACCCAGACTCCGGGCATACTCGAATTTTGGGCTGTCCTCCGGAAAGCCTTCCGGGCGAGTCGAGAGGCTACTGGACTCGTCCGAAACTCCATCCGGAAACCATCCGGATTCCGAGCCACGCGGAGGTTCTATCTAGAACCTCCGAACCTAGAATCCGGGTCCATATAGAGAGCAAAAGCAGGGTATAAAATGAGGCTTCTCACTTGCTCTCTCTTGGGGGTTTTCTCGAACATGGGTTGTAGATGAAAGATCTCATAGGAAATTTGTTACCACCCTCTTGTTCATTACTTTGCCCCTCTTAATAGTCTGACTTTCCTATGACTCAAGCATAAGATAAAATTGCATAAATTTAAATACGCCGTCTTTTTCTCTCCTTTTTGCTTAGGGGGTCTCCGACCACCTTTGCTTATCAACCTTTGGACTAACACCTGTTCATACACTTTGTAAATGTAGTTAGTCCCCTAATCATTTGTCATTTACACCAAAACCCACTTAGGGGCTTAGATGTCCTTTCATCTTTCTCGATCACGTGTCTCGGAATCCTTTACTAGGTTAACTCTTTAACCTTAAGTAGCACGGCCATGCATTTCTGGATCCGATCACTCGAGGGGTCCTGAGATATCTCTCTCATCATAGAGAGGGGCAAATCCATCTCGATTGACCATGGCTCGCATCATGCTTCACGACAAATAAGAAGGCAACTGTAATACCCAAATTCGGCAACTAGGTTTTTGCCTTGCATTCATGCATACATGTCATCATTCCCCGCAACACCTTGCATAAACCTAAATTTATAACAAGTATATTTTATAGAATATATACATATCTCATCCTCGGTGGTTAATTCTGCAAACACCAATCAACTTATTTGAGTTAACAAAACATTGAAGTCGTCAATAGTAGGTAGAGGAAGATTGGGATCCTAGTGGGATTACCCCTCTAGGGTTCCCCTTCCGAAAGTTTCAAACCTCCCCAGCTCGACGAAGACGTTCAGATTCGAAACCCTATCGTAGCAGGATTAGGGTTAGGGGTTCAGACAATGCTCCTATTGTTGAAAAGCTCCCCCAATGCTCAAACAGCCATGAGATTGAATACTCTAGCCACATGTGAAATTTCAAAATTTTTGGAGGGACATAAAACCTAGTTGAAGTTTAAACTCCGAATTAGGTCAAACCTGAGAATTGAACTAGGGACCAGTTCAAACCAGCTCCAAATCATTTCAAATTTTTACAGTAGGTCCTATAAATCATTTTGAACCTCCTGTCAAAATTTCAGAATTTTTGGAGCAAAAAAATTGCACATAAAATGACGCCAATACTAGCTCTGTTGCCATATAAAAAGAAAAAGGAAATTTTTAAGAAGAAAAAGAAAGGGCCGAGGCCCTTTGGGCCGCCTCGGCCGGCCCACTCCATCCTGCCGGCGCCTTCTCCATCTCCCACTGCCGCGTGGGCCCCCCTGTCGGCGTCTCCCTCTCTCTCTCTTCCTCCGGCCGGGGCCCACCTGCCAGCTCCTTCTCCCCCACGTCGCCACCGCTGGTAGGGGAAGAAGGGCGGCGCGGCCACCGTGGCTCCGACCGGCCGCCCTATTTAAGGCTCGGTTCCGACCAGTCGCTCCTCCCTGCCCGAAAACCCTAATCCCCCCCCCCATTTTTCCTCCGGTGCCGAGCGCTCCACCCACGCCGCCTTCTTCTTCGGTTCCGGCCGCTGCTCCGACGACGAATCAACGCTGCTCCGGTGCACTGAGGGCCCCGATTTCTTGCTCCTCGGCTCCTCCTCTCCCTCCCTGACCACCTTCTCCTTCCTTTCCTCAGGTCTGCATCCGGAGAGCTCCCCGTGCCACCGCCCGAAGCCCCCTGCCGTTCATCTCGCCGTCGACCTCGCCCCCGACCTCCTCCGTTCCCCGGCGCCACCGAAGCCAGCCCGGGGTGAGCTCCGTTAGCCTTGGCCGCCTTCCCCGAGCCCGGAGCCCCCTCCTTGCCGCCCAGGGCATCTCCGGTGATGCTCCGGTGAGGGCACGGCCATCCCACCCGAGAGAGAGAGAGGAGTGAGAGTGAGGAGGCCACGTGGCCTCTTTTTGTTGGCCACGGGTGCACCTGCGGGTCCCGCATGTCGGTGGGGTTTACTTAGGGTTAGGGCTAGGTAGTTGGGTGGATTCTCGGGTGTGCTCAGCATTTTTGTTTCCGACTTGTCAGAGAGGCTTTGGATGAGTTGGGTACGCGTAGCATTTATGTTTTCGAGAGTTAGGGTTAGGTTTTCCGATGAATTTCAAACAGGCGTAACTTTTGATCCGTAACTCTGATTGGGATAAATTTTATAGTTCTGAAAACCTTGTGAAATTATCTACAATATGGTTGAAACACAAATTCAAAATTTGGAATGCAGATCTGAGCCAAATAGAGTTTAAATTAGTTCCTCGCGTTTCGGACGATGATTTTCCATAACGCGTAACTTGATGAATATAGCTCCGATTTCGACAAGTTTTATATTTTTGGAAACCTTGCGAGATTTCCTACAACTTGGTACAATTAGGTTTCCAGTAGTGGCACATGCACGGTAGGTCATTGTAGGGTGTGAGTTGTTAGTTCCTTTTATTCGCCGTACGTCGATAAACCCTAACTCGACGATTTTAGCCCTGAATCGAGCAATTCCAATTGCGTAGTCTCGTATTCCAGAGCACTTTCATACGATAAATATTGCAGGTCATGACCATCCCTTGTGAGTAGTAATGTTCAAACCCTAGCTTGTCATCTGATAAAACTTGACATGCATGTATGTTAGGGTAACAACTTAACTTTCATGAGTTCGATTTGAGGAACCCTCGCTGCCATGGATTCGTAACATCAGTGGGATTGTTCTAGAGATCCATCCCTTACATCATTCATCATGCATTCATGCTGGGTCTCATTACTTCTTTTCTCGTTTGTTTCCGGTGTCGTGTGTTGCTCGAAACAGAGCCCGAAGAAGGAGACCACCAGGCTCTCGACTCCACGCAAGACCAGGAACCCTACGAGCAAGACAAGCAGAGCTTGTTGCATTTTTACCTTCCGTGCTTATGTGTATGCCCTGTTCATGTGTGCTTATGTGTGGATGTTTGCTTAAATGTCATATGTGAGGTTGAGCACACTAGTATGTGTAGGATGTGTCTTACGTTGAGAACATCTTATGGCTCTTCAACCAAATTATTAAGTGAGTTGGGAGAGCCGAGGGCGTGCACAATGGGTACGGTTGGTGTTAATTGCAGTGTGAAGGCGACCCAGGAGTAAGTAGAGTTTTGTCGTCACACCAACCTTATTTTCAGCGTGTCACAATCCCTTATCACCGCGGGAACGTTAGCGGGAACCAACACTGAGGCATAGTTGAGGTAAGTCTCCATGCCCCTTGGAGGCTCACTACCTCCAAACGGTTATGCACTCACTATACCTGCAGTGGTTGAGTTGTCGGTATCGGTCCGAGAGATTAAATGAAAATGTGTATATGATGGATCAATTTGGATTTGACATATGGGCTGCCCCAATTGATTTGGAATTTGTTAAATGGATCAATTTGGATTTGACATATGGGCTGCCCCAATTGATTTGGAATTGGTTAAATGGATCTTGTGGTGATTTGACATTGATTGGATCTTGTGGTGATTTGTCTATGATATGTATGTAACCTGATTAGTATGTTACCTACCTTGTCTTTCCTTCATACTGTTAATGCTATGTTCTTAATTTGTATATTGTTACTCTGAGAAGCATCATGTTTACTCCTGTTCTAGTAAATCCATGTGTAGGACATTTAATCAAGCACGAATAAGTCTTGCGAGTACTTTTGTACTCATTTAGGTTATTCCTAGAGCTTGCAGGTGAGCCGGTGGTCGAGGACTTTTTCGACGACGCTTGAAATTGTGTTTCCTCGGTAGTGTTCGACTCATGGGGTCATTGTGGGAATGTTTTGGACAGTGGTTGATGCGCCGCTGTGGGTCTTGCTTATTTCATCCGCTGCTACTCGTTTTACTTTATGGATTCGATTAAAACTTTCGGTTATAGCCGAGTGATGTAATATTTGTTCACAATGTGGACAGCTAGCATTATTATCGTATCGTAGTGCTTTGTTGTGATATACAAGTTGTTATTGGGGGCTGCTCATACACCGTGCGTGAATGAGATGAAGTGTATGGGTATGCCGTGAAGAATTAAAGTCGTTCCTCTTATTACTAGGTCGAGCAGGAATCGGTTGAGTGACCCGCTGGCTGAGATGCTGTGCCGGCCAGGCAGGGTGTGGGCGTATTCTACCGGGCTTTCGAGCGACCCACTAACTTTCGAGCTAGGTTAGGGTGTGGGTAGAACCGCCGGGCTCCTCCGACCTTGCTTTGCATGGTAGAATTCGGGAACGACTCTAAACCTTCACCGGATCAGGGAATTGTATGTGGTTCTGGGAAGTTTAATCGCTTCCGGCCGGCTTGCGTTGGTCAGGTGTCGGATCACTCCGCCTCGGTGAGTACGGCACAGGTACCGTGCCACCAGGTCGACTGGTCCTTCGGCCCTTGGCGACCATTCGTTCCCCTAATCATATGTAATTCCCGGGTCCGTGACAGCAACCTTTCTAACTACCCAGTTACGGAGTAGTGTTCGGCAACCCCAAAGTAAGTCATTACACATATCAAGCACATACGACAATCTCAGGTCAAAAGACATAGCACACACATTGTATCTTAAGTTGGGTCTGTCCAACCCCATGTTCCCTAACATATGCTCATACAATTTGTTCGACATCTCTATGTCCATGACCCGTGCAACATGGTCATCAACTAATACATATGTTAGTCTATTATTCATATGTGTCCACACATGAGTTCTGACTAGGGACCAATTTAGAATAATCATTCAAGCTTAGTACGGAGTTCTACAAACAAGTCACATACTTGCCAATCAATACAAATGATATTATTCAAGAAACATTTAATAAATCATGGATGCAATAAAATATGATCATTCATATGATTGCCACTATGACATATTTCTAACATGGGCGGTGGCCGGAGTTCGAGCCGACGGACCTTGGGAAGGAGGCACCGCTCTCCCCGGTGCACTTGTTTCAGGGAGACGAGGATGGCGTCGTGCCGGTGCAGCTGCAGCGGCACATATGCCGCCAGCTTGGCTGGATCAACTACCTCGAGCTCGCTGGGATGGGGCACTTCCCTTCGGCGGTGCCGGGGCTCGGAGACAGGATCGTCAGGATGCTCCTGCCAGTGCTGCCGGGTAACATCTCAGACAACAACGGCGGCGTCTCCGTGTCTTGAAAGTAAGTACTGATCTGCTTTAGATAGAAAACTGTAGAAGCAATGCTGGAAAGAAAAACATTGTGAGCTCAACTCTACTGTACCGTACAAAAAAAATGAAGATATATGGCATATAGGTATATCATTAGAGGGTAATTTGGTGCCATTTTACATAAATTTTATCATCAGAATTAATAATAAATACACAATCGCATCCAAGCCCTGTAGTTAACATACAGCTACAAAGAACGTAACTGACTAGTGATTTTCAAGCTATGATCTAGACTCACAGGAACATATGACATGACACAATGATTGTAACCCAGTGTTACAATACAGTAAAAACTACGGCAGCCAAAAGCTGCAGGATCACCAATCACCAAAATCTTGGCTGTAAGTAGGAGAAAAAGAAACACAGCCGGGGAGGTAAAAATAACCGCTGATCATCTCCCGCATTGAGCTGCTATGAATCCAAATATATTCACAACCAGGAAGGAGAAAGTATCAAGCATTGATTTCTGCATTGCACTGCTGCTCCCTGTGGCAGCTTCTTCGACTCCAGAACATGCCTGAGCAGGTGGTCCGGTCAAGATCCTGCTCTCCTCTCTTATCCATCTCCGTACTTGCGCTGTGGGAGGGCCGAGGAGATTGCACCTCGGAGCCATCCTGTGTTTCTGTAGAACTGCATGGATCATCGTCACTGCACCTGCAGGTTGGGAGGGCGGACGAGGGAAATGGGCTGCAGGTGAGTGGACACACTAGCTCGGAAGAGACAGCTGCGACACGGTTACGCCTGATTTCAGCTTTGCAGACAGTTGCTGGCGAGTCTACAGATAGGGTGTTTAGCATGCATGGATTGCAGAATGTGAGTGCTGAGCTTGATTTAAGACCTTCTGTCGGTGTGCTCGGTAACTTAGTGAATGACATTATTCCATTCCGACAGAGAGGGCATGGGATCGACCCAGGTGGGCCTGTGAACTCAACATGGACATTGCTGGTTGAGCAAAGATAGAGAGCGCATTTGATGCAGAACTCATGACCACAGCCTGAAAGAACATAATGTAATGTTAGGATACCACCATTACATTTTTCACCTGGTGTTGTACTGTAAGGTGATGTACATGAAAACCTACTGAGAAAACCATACAACTTCATGAAAGCTTAAAATCACTCCACATAGGCAAGGTTCAGTTCATGAAAGCTTAAAATCACTCCACATAGGCAAGGTTCAGGTTATACAAGTGTCATCAGTGCTTTGATATTTGGTTTCACTTCTCTGCATTATCACTGTTTTCTAACATTTTGTGAACTAAGGTCATTCACGAAAGGATGGCATCATATGCACTTGAGCCTTCACTATGTACAAGTAGTTGTTAGGATATAGAAATTTGAGCTTCCTTTTCAGATTACTATGCCATTGAATGATCGCCTAAATTTATCGCTACAACAAGGTATATTTGCCAAAGCAATCCCCACGATTCAGTGTTTTGGGTTCGTGATTGAATAAAACAATCCAGGTGTTCTTACCAGGTAGAATAGAAAATTACAAGTGCTAAGATGCATAGTGCTTTCCCCAACAAAAAATGTAAGGATAGGGAAGATGAAGCATAAGTGCATTTCCAAGCTTAGACATTAGATACGGATACACGCAATATTTCCAGAAATAGATGGATCTTACATTAGATTAGACAGGACCATGTCCATCTCCTGACAAAATTATTACTTTAAAAAGTTATATGAGCATCAATAGAGCATTCTGCATAGTATATATATATGTGTGTGTGTGTGTGTGTGTGTGTGTGTGTGTGTCCTTAGTTAAGGAATGAAATAATCTTTATGCAAGTGTGTAATGTGAGCACAGCTCCACCTTCAGCAGCTACAGAGCAAGACCTCTCCAGGCAAACTGCACAAAGGTCACTATCATCCACAGCGGATATGGTGTGTTGCAACCCAAATTCTCTGCAAAGAAACATAGGTGAAAATCTATAAGCAAAAGATCCAAGAAATGCATTTTTCATTTTGAATCTTTAACATGAAGCGTCTATAATTGAGAAAATTATATAGTGAGAGAACACCAAGCACTTCCTACAAAGGTACCCGACAACATACTTCAGTAGTTGCCATATTCAGGTACCTTTCTGAAAGTAACCATTGCAATTGGTATGCAGAATGAAACTGCTTTCATTGCATCCTTGTTTGCTTTATCAAAAAGCATAGATTCACATATCAAAAGTCAGCAGTTATTATTGTCCGGCAAAGCATGAATTGCCATTATATTTTACTTACAACAGACGAAATTGATAAGTAGTGAGTGGTGAGTTTTCAGGCATTAACCTGGCTATATTAAGTATGCTCATGAGTGGCAAGGCAAGATAACTAGATGGCTGAATTGCAGGGATAATCGAGTGTGAATTTGGAGAAAGTAATGGCTCCAAGCAGCGACGTCCAAATATCCTAGCAACATCAAGGGGAAGCCACCTAAAGAACAAGATACATGTTAGTACAAAATATAGTCGATCAAGTTATTTTAATCAATGGCTATGATTGTACGGTCAATCAAGATTTTGAAATACCACTTGGCATTATCAATTACACAACAAATTCTTACCCATTGCAATTGAGTGTCAGCCTGCTAGCACCTTTTGAAAGAAGTAGCTGCGACAATGGCATTAACAAATATCAGAAGACAACAATTCATTATGTGACAAGTACAACCAAGAAATCATAATTGTCCAATAAAGCAATGCTGCTTTATGACAGTAATTTACCTGGCAACACTCTTGACTCCCCCCACCAGCCGCGTAATGCAAAGGAGTACTGCCAGCTCCTGATCCATAAACGCATAATTAAAAAACTTGTTTGAGATAAGAAAATAGCATTACTTCTGCATGTCATCTGAACTAAGAATCATCACTTGCCTATCAAATTTGATGTAGTTCCGTAGGGAAATGTGACAGCTGAGACATTTGCACCTAATTCAATCAACAATTGCATGCAATCAAAATGACCATTCAAGGCTGCCATGTGGAGAGCTGTAACACCGCCATCAGCAGGTTTGTTGATGTACCTCACACGCGCACTGAAACAGAGACGGTATACTAGTAATTTCAAACAGAAAAATCAACAGTAGCTTGATACTTGAAATTACATACGGTTCATTAAACTTCAGTCCCAATGAAGAATTGGGACTGCTGCCGTTATTCGTCTGACAATCACCACCATCTGCCACCGAAGAGGCACTATCCTCCAAGGACACACTTGGGACAAAGTCAGCAAGTAAAAGCATTACACACCGAACAAGTCCATCATGTGCTGCAAAATGCAATGCCGTTCGACCACTCAAGTAATCCGCCCTGGTAACCTTCCAAGCAACCCAAACACAAACAGCAGTCAGCACCTTCCTTATGTCAGGGCAGAAATGGAACACACCTAAAACACCATATTACAAATGCCTTACATTGCATCTGAAGAGCAGAAGCATCTGTACCACCTCCCAGTGTCCATGCCGACATGCATGCATCAATGCAGTCTTCATCCATCCATCCAAATAAATGAAAACAATCAGCCAGATGTTTCAACTAAGATAAAAATTGTAGAAAACGAATCAAAATGACATATCCATCCTATGGCCAAGCACGGAGCAGGACACCACAAAAGCACTAAAAGAACTCAATTTTGGTTCGTCTCCTGATTGCAAGATCAAGTCTTTTCATCACATCGCTAAGCAGAGCCTAAAACTGAATCCTCACACTACTTTTACCTTAAACATGAGACAAGAGCTGCCAATTTCACTACGTCTACATGACAGATCTTAAATTTTGTTTGATTTCTGCGCATGAAAGAATACTCAAACACAAAGATCTACCTGACCGCAGTAGTTCCGCGCGTTCACATCCGCACCCTTCTCCAGCAACAGCGTCACAATCTGCACATAGACCAAACAAACCACCAATTCGTGATCAAATCGAACTGGAAACCACCAAAACAACAGAAAGGCGTAAGGAAATTGAACGGACGTCGAGGTGGCCCTTGGCGGCGGCGAAGTGGAGCGGGGAGTTGAGCCCCCCGAAGGTGGAGTAGCGCGCGAGCGCCGGGCTGAGCTCCAGCAGCATGCGCGCCTCCACGGCGTCCCCGTCCCGCGCCGCCGAGACTAGCCGCTCGCCTGACGCGGAGCACCCCAGCGAGTTCCCCATCGCCTCCGCCTCCGCCGCCCCTCGCCGTCGCCCGCGAGCGGTGCCTTCTCAGTCTCGGTATACACCACAGGAGCGGGCGCCTCGGGCCAACGAATCGCCAGACCGAGAATCGGTGAGCTCGCCGGCGGCGAGGGGCGCGTTTGTAATTTGCGGGAATTTAGGGGGCAGGTGGTGGGTGGTCTTCGCGTCTTCTGTTCGGGATCTCAAAATTTTCCGAACTCCGGAGGAGAAGTGGGGAGAAGGAGAAGGCTTTTTATTATCTCGCTTTATATACTCTTGGTTTAAAATGTTTGGATTTAACCGGGCTTTTTGGCATGGCTCATGTGCCATAACAGCCACCTAGGAGCAGCTTGTGTGGATGTGATCATGTTAGTTGTGATTGTGCTTAGTGACCGACAGATTTGGTTTAGATTATAGCATTCACGTGCCAAAGTTTCTTTTTTACCTGTGATCAATTTCAGATGAACTTGGTAGTTCGCTCCTCATTCGACAAAAGAACTTTAAAAAAAAATGGTTTCCTGGAGAATGTGTGAAGGATGAGCCACAAAATTTAAACTGTTTCACTTCTTTTTGTCTTAAATTTTAGAGTCAAAAAAACTGGCACTGACGTCTGATTGAAAATGCTACCTAACAAATAAGTTGATGAGCTGATATATGAACACCCAAAATGATTTAGAGTGATGTGTGTTTTAATGAATTTTTTTATAAATATTATTTTTTTCCGTAAATTGCAGGAGTACAATACGAATCGGAAAAATTTCAAAAATGGAGACCGGTCGGCAAACCAAAAAGCCTAGTCGGCAGCCCGTGTGCCGATTTGCTGCAACAGTCAGCAAGCCGTTGGCCGACTCGGCTCAAGTCGGCAACCCGTTTGCCGACTTGGGCCAAGTCGGCATTTACGGCCCCGACTCGGTCCCCGCACAACGCACACGCACACACCTGAGGGTTCAGGCGAGCGGCGGCGGCAGCGCGGCTTGAGGGGAGGGCGGCGGCCGGGGGCGCGGCGAGGTGAGCGGGGAGGCCGGCGGCGAGGCCAGCGCGGCGGCCAGCGGCGGGGCCAGCGTGGCGACCGGCGGCGAGGCCGTGGGGCGGCGGCGCGGCGTGGGAGCGAGAGGAGAGGAAGAGAAAAGAAGGAGGAGAAGAAGGAGGAAGAAGAGAAGAAGAAAAGGAGGAAGAAGAGGAAGGAGAAGAAGAGAAGAAGGAGGGAGAAGAGGAGAGGAAGAGAAGAAGGAAGAAGAGGGGCTTCCTCTGCGGAATTTTTCGTCGGTCAGGTAAACCCTAATTTTGAAAAAATTTGTCAATTTAGCTTATTAATTACAAAATTTTGTGTTATGTAGCTTAGTATTAGCATGGTAGCTTTGAGGTAGAAATATTATTAATATGTTACGTATATTAATCTATCTGAGGCGTTCTAGAATAATGTAGCTGCAACGTTTTAGAAATTGAATTCCATCTATAATCGCATATGTCACGATTTGATCATACAGTTGATGATATTAGGAAATAGTTATGCAGAACTAGAAAAATATGGAAAAAATAGAAGTAGAGTACGATATTATAATATTGTTATTATAGATCAGTTGAACATATGTAGCTACATATTACGAGTCTCCTACATTTTGAACATAGGTAAATTTTACGAAATGATATTATGGATGACAGGAATGTCTGATATAGTGAGATTCAAGATTTTTTATGGTCCTGGAGAAGTGAAGACGAACTCAAATGGAGTTGATCTTAGTTCATTCAGTTACACTGTATTGCCTCTGCAAAATCCCGAGTCGATGAACATTAGAGAAGCTAAATACTGGTTCACCTGTAGCTTTGGTCTTGATACGGACAAGTATAGCGTCAGCATTTAAGCTGTGTTTACAATGTCCTTAAGTTCTATGCGTTGGGATCTGATGTCTGTTGAAAGAACGAAGGTGTGAACTTCTTGGCTTAGGGTCTGTAGCGGTCGTAAGGATGATCCTGTTGCTTTGGTGCAAGCTGTTGCGAAAGATCAAAACGGGTATCATTGTACAGCGTATGAAGAAGATCACATAAGTGCATCAGCGCAAGGGGTAACAGAGTATGGAGCCGGAGATCATTTTGAAGCAGTGATTCCGGGAGTCCTACTGGGCGGGCGGACAAAGCTGAGGAATTCGAAAAGTTGGTGGAGGCTATGGAGCAGGAAGATCTAGCGGACGTTCCGCAAGATGACGACGAAGAGGCCGATGATGAAGATAGTGCCGAGGACGAGGAGATTTCTGATCATCAAATTCCTAACGGGTGGGATCAAGAAATATTAGGTGGTATGCGTGTGACAGATGGGCATGAGTCATCGTGGGAGTTCAGAAGCAATGAGATAAAACATGGCATCATATATCGCAACAAGCTCGAATTAAAAGATGCAGTTGCTCTATGGGGTATGTCCACGCAAAGAACATTTTACGTTCAGGTGTCTACCCCGACCCAGTACACCGCAAAGTGCAGCAGTATTGGTTGTCCTTGCTCTGTGCATGCTCACGTCCCGAAGTACGAAGTGACTTGGATTGTTAGTAGAGTAGTGCCTCATAACTGTGTTCAATCCAACGTCCTCGCAGAGCATCATAACATGACTTCAAGTCTAATTGCAAGATTGATGTTCGCCAAGCTAGTGGAGAAGAAAGATATGGAAGTGAAACATATTCAAGTAGCAATAAAGAACAAGTACCAGTTCTCAATCAGCTACAGAAAGGCATGGCGTGCTAAACAGTAAGCAATGGAGATGCGATTTGGGAATTTCAGAGATTCATATCACAACATTCCCTACCTGCTGTGGACACTACAAGGCAGTAACCCGGGCACGTATGTCGACATCAAGTATACTTTGTCATCCGAGTCACCAGGATTTAAAGAGATGAACCGGGCTTTTTTCTCCTTTGGAGCTTGCATTGAAGCATTTAACCATTGTCGACTTTTGCTGTGTGTTGATGGTACATTCTTGACAGGCAACTATAGGGGGCAAATTCTTACCACTATTGGAGTGGACGGTAACAACCAAATTCTTCCACTGGCTTTCGCATTTGTTAAAGGCGAGAACTACGCGAGCTGGCTATGGTTCTTCAGAAGACTGAAGCGAAGTGTCGTAATAAATTGACTGAACTGTTGCATACTCCATGACAGGCATCCCGGTATATTGAAGACCGTGAAGACTCTTACAAACCCCGAACTGGATGAGCTTGAACCCTGGGTTAATATGCAAAGCCACTGGCACATTCGCCATCTAGGGGCAAATTTCTACCGGTAGTTCAGAAACAAACGTCTTATGAATCTCTTCAAGAGGCTATGCAAACAAAATCAGCAAAAGAAGTTCTACAAATTGTGGGCTAAGCTTGATGAATTCACTAAAACAGAGTTAACTCAGTAGAGGAAGAAAGTCGCGGCAATTGCAGTAGCAGCGGATGAGGAGCCGAAAGAACTGTGCACTCTACCAGGTATTAACCCGCCAGGTGTTAAGAGGAAGAAGGGTGGACGAATCAAGACCTTCTCCGAGTGGATTGAGAATGAGCCGAAGGAGAGATGGTCCTTGCTCTTTGACACTCACGATGCGAGGTACGGTATCATGACAACAAACCTGGAGGAGGTGTACAATTGGGTACTTCGTGGACAACGCGGTTTACCTTTAGTTGCTATAGTCGAGAGCATACTTCATGGGACAATTCGGTACTTCTAAGAGAGGTATCAGACAGCTGCATTGCACATGAGCACCTACATTGAAACTCCTTTCAGCGCGACTGTCATGCAATACATGGAGCAGAAGATAGCAAAGGGGAAAATGCACACCGTCATAAGGATTGGCAACCTGCAACATAGGTACGAAGTTCGACTACGGGATAAGACAGGTTTTGGAACCGCAAAAGAGGTTCGGACTTTCGAGGTTGCTTTCGAGTGTGAAGAAATTCCAACCTGTAGCTGCACATGCAACAAGCCTTTTCTTCTACACAAGCCATGCTCACATGTGCTAGCCGCGTGTGGGCTAATTGGTATGGACTCTTCCTCTTTCATGTCACTATTTTATTTAAAGGAGTCCGTCCTTGCAACATGGAGCGGTGAAATTACTGGATTCCGTGTTGTCGATAACTTCACCACAGTGTCACACCCTGTTTTCAAGTAACCTGATTTCCGAAAACCTAAACCCTAATACGCATATATGCGTATATGTTTCGATCGTGTTGCATGTCCATTTGGGTTTTCAGTTTTTCTCGAGGCATGTCATTTCATGGAAGCACTTGAGTCAGGTTACACCGTCAAGCAACGAACCCAAGTCGTAACCCCCTTTATCGCATGTGCATCAAAACCCTAATTTGAACACATGCACCGTATATGCACCGGCACTTTCCAAACCCAAACCCTAGCGGCAAGTCCACCAAAGCTATTTTCCCCTCTTCGAAGGAGAGTTCTAAAACACCTACAACCACCCTACCCACCTTGCCGACCCAAAGCTCTCAAACCCTAATTCCTCGGCCATTTCCCTAATAAGGTTTCTATTCAGCAGAAACCCTAAAATCCATATCGTATGTGTTTTCTTCCACCTAAAAATTCTAGAAAAATCTCAGAAATTTCTTGGAACTATTTTTCACCAATTTGTGAAATAATATTTGAGGGTCCAGTTCAAAAATTCTTGGTTACATCCAAATTTGTATGTTGAGCAAAACCTAACTTTGAACTACAACCCATATAATTAGAGCTCAAAAAATTTTCAGAAAATTCTACAATGCTTATCTAAGAACCAATAGCTCAATTATACAAAAACATGTGTGCCATCTATTTAAAATTTTGGCAGAAACTCTATCGAGCACCTTTGCTCGATTCTACCTCTCTCATGAAAGCAAGACTCAAATCCTTTCCAAAACCTTGCCAACACTTCTACTCCAGCCAAGAACCCTTCCCCACTCTTTCTCCTTCAGTGAACACTCCAAATCCACAGGGTTCAACCCTAGGGTCACCTCATGCCGACATTGGCATGCCCCTTAGTTACTTCCTCTCTGCACAAATTGCTGCTCCACTTCCTCTCTGCACAAATTGCTGCTCCACTCCCCCAATCTTCCTCCCTTGGTTTGCCTCAGTGCCAGTGGCACGACAGTGCATCCCCGACAGGCTCATGCGCTTGCGTGCACGCGTATGCCAAGCCAAGCGTGTGCTGACCGCGCTCTAGACGCGCCCTGTATGCACGCCAGCGGCAAGCACACGGCAACAGCATGCCATCTCTCGCCCCCTGGCTGCTAGAGCTCGTTGCCGCGCACCACCGTAATTCTTGCCCCCTCCGCCACCGCAGGGCCCCAACCCTTGACCTCCAGACTAGTCGCATCGTCAAGCACGGCACCTGCAGCGGCTGCCGCCCCATTGCCTCGGTGGCCGGCCTATTAAAGGCATGCCGAGCCCCCCTTCTAGCTCATCGCCGTGCCTCCACCACCCTTCCCGAGCACGAGTTAAGCCCCAATTAATCTCCCCAGGCTTTTCCTGCCGCCATTGCTTGGAAGTTCCTACCATTCTGCCTCCACGAAATTCCTTCAACCTAGCTTCCCATGGCAAAAGCTACTTCCCTCAGTGCACTCACCATTCTCTCCCGAGCTTTTTCCCCACTTTAATTTCCTAAGAACCGGATTCCAGCGCCCAGACCGCCACCGTCATCGCCGGCGAGAGCTCACCCCGGTGTGGGACTCACCCGCCCCGGTCGGCAACCGAGTACTTACCCAAAGGGGGTAAGCCACGGCCACCGACCGGTGGACCCTCCTTGAACTCAGACCCGCACCACAGAAAATAGGCCACCAGTGCATGGGCCTGCGGCCCACCCGAGCTGTATTCCCGCGCAGCGGAAGACGCCCTGGCCTCCCTCCGTCTTTGCAACTAGAGGGCGTAAAGCCAATATGAAGAAGGCGTAAAACCCAGAAAACCCTCCGGTTTTTATTCCAGAACCGGTCCTAATCTTTGGTTCGACCGGTTCAGCACCAAGAAGACCGGTTCTCAAGAAAGTTCCAAAAGAAAAATTGCTCCTAAAAATATGTAGCGACTTTTGGTTCAAATAGATTTTCAAAAAACTCAAACTTTTCTTGCTGTGCAGAGGATAATTCAAATTTCCTTTTGAATTCAAATGCTTTTTGAAAATCCATTTGAATTTGTGATCCATTTTTAAATCCCCAAACATGTTAGAGCTTTAATCTTCTGAACCCTAGCATAATAACACAAATATATATATGTGCATTGCCTGATTCAAATCATGAAGAAGGCGTTTATAAGACCGAAAACCCTAATTCTGATAAACATCTATGCGCATAAAATATGAAGTCAATTACATCCCCTTCCCTCGATTTATTCTTGCATATCAAAAGCATGGCATATGTGCTGCATTGAGTTGCCCTTTTTGGTTCTTTGTCGCGTTTGGATTCTTATTGGCGTTGTTTTAAAACGTGTAGTTGACAGTGTGAGGTACGTCCATCAGGAGGAGCCAGAAGCATCCCCGCGTACGGAACAAGACCAAGAACTACCAGGCAAGCTTTTCCCCCTTGATCATGTTGAATCCCAGGTTTGCGAAATGATATTTCGTTTACGAAACATGCATGCTATGTTTTATGACTTGTTATTTTATGTAGAAAAGTTATGACCAATGATTAGCAAACCCTAGTTCGACACTGAACTCCTTGTCACCCTAAGGACTACATATTCCAGAAAAGTTAACGGAAACCTAGGGTAGTATATATATACTTACTCGGCTTAGCCCTGCAGTAGAAAAAGTAGGTTTTCAAAAAGGGAAGGATTACCCCATATTTCATGTGCTGAAATGTTTGAAAAAGGACCATCGTGTCCGAAGGTGTATGAAAATAGAATATCCATGGGTGGGATGTTTTACCGAAAAGAGGTTTTGTTAAAACCTGAAAATAAAAAGGAGAAGATTTTGATCCGAGTCAGAAATGAAGGGGGAAAGCAGGAAGCCTGTTATATGTGAGGTAATGCCCGACGTGGTTCTCGCGGCCCATTTACGGACGTGGTGTGGAGTCCCTCTTGGATCACATAAGGACCGAGTTTAAGTGCCGTTTGGCCAAGTCTTACCGTACGTCCACATGTCCTTTATGGGAAGGACTTGACCTAGTACCCAGGCTGAGACTAGCATGAACCCGTAGGCAGTCTGAGGTGTGCAGATGAGGTTGTAGCCTCTGTAGAGAACAGTTTCCGTTGGAGCGATGTCGTGTTCGCCACAAAGTTGGAACACCAACCTCCTTATAGCGATGATACTGACTCAAGCTAGGTTTGGGACATGTCCTTCTGGCAGGTTCATGGTTAGGTTTACTCCGGTGAAGAGTCTCATTGTACTAGCTCTGGTAGTATGTGGTGCACAGTATGCCCAAGGTGACCTACATCGTGTGAGTAAAGCTGTACCACCTCTGTAGAGGATTAAAACTATTCGAATAGCCGTGTCCACGGTCATGGACGAACTTGGTTGGGCCACACTATAGTAGAATGGGTTTCCAAAACCTAAAAATGTGGTTATGGAATTAAGGACGCGATCCGCCGTGTTCGCAGAATGACATGAAAGTTCCCCCTTGCGGCGGGAGGAGTGAAGAAGGGATTTCCCCGTTGAAGCGGGCAAACCCTAGTATCCCCGTTGTAGCGGGTGAGCATCAGACTCTCCGTTGAAGCGGGTGATTACCAGACTTTCCGTTGTAGCAGAAAGCACAGATGAATCCTGTTGTAGCGGGAAGAGTAAATGAACAGATGCTTGTCACGGAATACCGTGATAATTTGTGAAAAACTGCTTTTAATATCTATTTATGTATTTCATATGCAAACTTACTTTCTCGCACAATATGAAACATAGGTTAGACCTTTTTCTTGAAATACCCCTGCATGTATGTATATCCGTGTCAAACCCCTGGTGGAAAGTTTGCGAGTACATTCCATGTACTCACCTGGCTTGTTGATGTGGCCAGATGATGAGGAGGAGTACCAGACTGGAGATAGCGACAGTGACTTCAAAACGTAGGGTTTCAACTCCCAGTCAGTTGCCTGTGGTTTGGCATACCGATGGGCTATCTACCGCGTGTTTACTTCCGCTGTAGTTTTAGTTCGACCAATAGGCCTGGTTTGTACTAATAAAGACCAAATATGGCTATTTGTGTAATGAACGATGTATTGCATGTCTATGCTATCAAGTGCTTATGTGTGCTAGCCACTGATCATGGGACTAGCACGGTAAACACAGGGGTTTATCCGGCCTCAAAACCGGATACGCCACACACAGTAGAAGAGGATCAAAGGGAATACATACCGCACTAGAGCCTACTTCGTGACAACAAGGGGCAGCGTAGAGTTTGTTGAATTCGCAACGACATGGATGAGTTAGAGGTTGGGGGCCCTACAAGGCAGTGCTTGCATTGTGCTGCTTATGGCCATCGGAAGAAACATTGTCCCAAGTTAAAGGACCAAGCGGGAGGTGATCCCACGGCAAGTACATCGGCAATCCCTTCTACTGGGACTGGACAAGGGCATGGACAACATGGCTTCACGGAGTGAGAACAAGGCTTCGTAATGTTACGTCCTGAATAATGATTTGTACTATTCAGTTATGTTCGAAATGTAGTACTCTGTTTGAATACGAAAATGTTTGTAATACCTGTAGTGAACTTCTAATATGCGTATGCTTTCTCTGGTCTATTATGTAATTGAACTTCTTTGTTGCAGTCTGCAGTTATGTTCAAAAATGTTTGTAATAATTCTACTGATATGCAGTACTGCCTGACATGTGCTACGTGTTATGATCCTGCAACAGGTTTGCAGGTATGACGGACTTCGAGTTGCTCGATGCGCGGGTGGACAGTAAGCACCGAGCGAAGAAGATTGACGATGGCGAGTTCAACCGGGTTTTCAAGACCCGTACCCCCCGTGTGGCGTTGAGGATTCACCCAGCGTGGATCAATAGGTAAGTCTACGCGAGAACCCATGTAAGCAAGTCATTTTGATATTTAATATGCGTTCAATTTTACAGGTTGGAGTGGGCGGGTCTACTGTCCCTGGCACGGATGGTGGAGGGCACAGATGAGGACTACCAGCTCCTCGGTGAGGACGAGGAACCTCATGACATGGAGGTCAGGTCTAGACGTTTTCCTTTCGACAGCGCTTTGTTGACGTGCCTCGTCAATCGATGGAGGCCGGAGACCCATACCTTCCACTTCCCTTGGGGAGAGATGGCCTCGACGCTGCAGGACGTGTCTTACCTACTAGGTCTCCCGATCGCGGGGACCGCGGTTGGACCTTTGGAGGCTTCACCCACCTGGCGTGTCGATCTCGTGCAGCGCCAGATGTTCGTCCCCACGACGATCCCCTGCATCCTATCGACGAGCACCAGAAGCACGGCCCAAAGTGGGCGTGGTACCGACGGTTTGAGGTTAGTGCGAACAACCTATCTCGGTCGTGCGGTTGTTTTTTGAAGTTGTAACAAAAAGAGCATTTCGTGCAGCTAGCAGAGCTTGGTTAGCCTGGTGAGCACTTGACGAACCACCAGGTCACTCATTCGTTGGAGGTGTACATCATGTGGCTTTTCGGCTACGTGATGTTCACGAACTCTCACGGCGACACGGTCGATGCGCGTCACATCAAGATTGCGAGACAGATAGCGGACGCGCAGGACCCCTGCGATGTCCCACCCAATAGTTGGGGATCGGCCGTTCTTTCGGCCACTACGCGCGCGCTATGTGACGCCTGCACGAGGACTACAAAAAAGCCGTCGTTGTTTGGCTGCCCCCTTCTCCTGCAGGTTAGTTGTTCGTAGTAGTATGTTATGAATATTACACAATATGTTAGCGTCAATACATTACATACTTTGCAGGTTTGGTCGTACGAGTGTTTCCCTATAGGGAGACCACTCGTGAAGGCGGACGAGCCATACGGAGTTGAGTTGTACCACAACAACCCACTCGGGGGACCTACTTTCGGTTTGCTATGGACACAGCGTCGGGTAAGTTCGTGCCTACAACCGTACATACTTTTGCTATATCCATTTGATTGTTGACATTTACGTACTTGTGCTCTCATTCTACAGCCACAGTTCACGTCTGCATAGCTGAGAAACTGCTACCTCACGTTCACGGAGCAGTTTGACTTCTTGCCTCATGAGAAGGTCACGTGGGAGCCTTACACTGAGGAGGCGAGGCTCTATCGTGCTCCCCATGGCCTTTCTCCATTGTGCACTAGGGACGATGCATACTGGATGACAAAGAAGAAGTTGGTCTTCGACATCTTTGTCAAAGACTACGCTATGCATCGTGTCATGCGACAGTTTGGCCTACATCAGGATGGACCACCGGCACACGCACTTTCTCTGGATCGTGCCACGCATGGGTACGTCTAATTTACCTTCGTGTTTCGGAATCAACAAAATTACGTACATATCTAAAGCATTTAAAATTTGTAATTTTACAGATTGTTAGGGCACAGGAGCGGACACAACTCCTGCACCCTTTCATTCAGGCTTGGGAGGCAGCTACGGCGGACTGTTGGGAGGAGTCTAGGGCCTTCAACCTTCAGGCCCATCAGGCTTACCTCCAGTGGTACGTTGCTCGGACTTGCGTATACCTTCTACCACGCATGGAATGTGAGGAGATCTAGCCGGCACGGACTACAGATTTGTACCCACTGGACAGTGTACGTTTGAGGGCCAATGCGGTACGTTCTACTACTTGTTAGAAAATATGTGTTATACACTCTTTCCGTTTCTAACAACAACTTATGTACGTGCAGACTGAGGTGTCACGTGAGCTTCACGACCGAACTAGCGAGATTGAGGACAAGAGAGAACTCTACTGCGTGGTCTCGTGCAGAGGAGCTCTGCCGTAGTTTGCTCCACGCTCTTTCCTGCACACGAACGTCAGATGTGGTCGACCCACAGAGAGGACATGGAGCACACCTCCCTGGAAGGACGTCCGCGATGCAGCCTACTCCCTCCAGGTCCTTCACAGACCGGTGGGTCGTCCTAGCAAGCGCTGCAGCAGGAGGTCAGTCAGCTGTTTCCCTGGGACATGCCGTCGAGCTCCCAGCGCACACCTACGTAGATGCCGTCCATGATTTCCACACCTGTTACGTAATCTTTTCCTGCTTCCATGAAAGATGCAACATTTTTTCACACAATCATGACCTATTGTCTCCCACAGGTTTTGTTCCCATGTCACAAGGAGGAGGAGGTTCAGACAGCTCGTCTTGATACTTCATGAACACTCAGTTCGACCCCGCTGACAATTCCGCATTGGGAGGGGGGTATCCTACCCCGTCTTCACCGCCGCCACCCACGCAGGACACCCAGCCTACTGCCCCTCAGCCTGATGAGCCCTTGCACGGTAGAGGCCGTTGTACGATTGTTCCACCGGGACAGTTAAGGTGCTCGGACTTCCGCAAAAGGCCGCGGAGGGGGGCCGCGTCGAGGGCGTGGACAAGGAGGCCCTAGAGGACGTGCCCAGGGAGACTAGCAGGACTATTTGTTTCAATTAGTTATGACCGCATCCTTTTGGATTTTATCTGTCTTAGTTGTACTACTTTTCCATGGAACACTTAGTTTATTTCATCGAAATCTAGACTACAAGTACGATACATTGTCATCAGTACACATGGGGTAGATGGTACGATAATATTCGCTTGATACAGCCATCGAACCAAACAACCTAATAGTATAACAACTAAGAAAATAGAACATAGGACAACCTACTCAGGGCCTTTCGGATATTTTCCCTTCCTCATACGACGAGCGTGAGCTTCCTCTCCTTCTTCCTTCGCGCGACGCGCGATCTCGCGCTTCCTCGCCCTTTCAACCTCACGTGCTTCCGCAGCTCGACGTTCCGCCTCCATCTTTTCCTTACGTTGCTCCTCCTGCCAACGCTTTCGCTTCTCCGCCTCCCCCGCCTCGTGCATGCGTTGTAGAGTGTAATCTCGCCTAAAATAGACCTCACACATCAGTTGTTCTTCATCCTCTTTCGATTGAGTATTGTCTAGCCACTGTATGTAGTCACATATAGTGGGTGGAGACTGTGAGCAAATGAGTGTTAGCATTGTATTACAGTGGTACGAGCGGGTGGAAGCAAGAACTATTGGGTGCAATGCGTGTTTTACCCTTCGACGCTGTGTGCGCAGGGCAACATTCGCTGGCTCTGCATCGTAGTTAGTGCACATGAAGAACCTTCTTCCGAAGGTGTACGACATCTCTCTTGACACCATTAGTTTGCACGAATCTTGGTACCAACAGAGGGGAACCTCGACTCCGTTCGGCACATCGGCAGGAAACTTCTCCTTCGGCATGTCGTCCGAACCAGATGAAGCCATTCCTACCATTTTGCAGTATGGGCGTGGTTAGTAAATCCAACAAACTCAAAAAAATTCCACAAATAGTTACCTCACTTCAGCCCCCCTCCCCCGCCGAAATCCCTCTTCCAACTCGCCTCCAAAACCCCTCTCCTTTCCTCTCTATCCACGTAGTTAATCTATTATGTTCGTCGGTGGGTGGGAGGCAGAGAGAGAGGTCCGGGGGGAGGGGGCTAAATAGGCAAGCTGGGGCCAGGTCGGCAGCTGAGATGCCGACTAGGGCATGTCGGCAGTTGGCTTGCCGACTTGTCCCTAATTGGCATTAGGCTCGCCGACTAGACAGGAGTCGGCAGCTGGCTCGCCGACTGGACCTTGGCGCCAAAATTCGTTGGTCTGATCGGTTGCTGGGCTGCCGACTTGTGCTCCGTCAGTTGCTAGGCTGCCGACTTGATCTTTTTCGGCAATTGGTATGCCGATTTAATCTATTCGGCATTTCCTTTGCCGACCGGTCTCCATTTTTGAAATTTCTCCGATTCGTGTTGTACTCCTGCGATTTATTAAAAAAATAATATTTTAAAAAATTCATGTTTTAATCCTATAGGGAAGAAGAGTAAGAGATCTAAACAATCGATCCACCCATAAAAATATGGGTCCACCTATAACACAAGTGATTGTTTTTTTTTCAAAACACAATCGATTTTCTAAACCATTAGATCTAAATCCAACGACCCACGTTTCTTCTTCTTCCCCGATCCAATCACCGCCGTCTCCCTATTTTAACCTCGCCTCCGTCAGCGCTGCTGCCTCCGCTTCGTCTGTCATGTATGGCTGCCGGATTAAACCTTCCCTCTAAACCCTCCAGGCTCTGGCGAAACCTCCTCCTCCTCCCCCCCCCCTCTCCAATCCCATCCTAACCACCACAACACTAACCCCCTAACTACTCTGGTGAGATCTCCTTTCTCGATTCCGCGACCGTCGCCACTCTAGCATTGTCTGCTGCTCCGCCTTGTGACCCTAACCACTACTGCGTGGTCTCCACTCTTGTCAGCGAATGCGAAACATATGTACCACCATATTTGATCGGACTTTGGCGGGAAGACTGTATTCATTTCCTCTCATTAAATTCACATGCTCATAATTTACTGCACCGATTAGCCAACATTTTAGTTGTAGTAGATACGCACGCATGTTTGTACATGTGTGTCGTAAGTGGAGTGTGTATCCTACGTATACACTCATAAGAAAAGGTTTACATGTGAAACGAAAATAGGGTCAAGGTGGTAGGCGAGAAGGGTATGCATTGCGTGCCTACAAATCACATGTTCTGATACGGACGGCCGTTTCGTCCTTTGACAAGAATGGGGCCAGCGAGCAAAGACTAACAGAGCTGAAGACAAGATTTTTCGGTTGGGACGTGGGACAAGTTTCTCAATCAGATTCATAGACGGCACCTGCTGCCTGCGGAGCACTTGTACGTCCCCAGACCATCCACCCAATGAATTTCACGTACCTATTAAACAAGTCATTATCACTGATGGTTCATAAGTAAACATTCCACATGTTTTGTTAAAAACTGAGTGACTCCTTGCGTCACGCTGATAGGTATGTGCCACTGTTGACTTGCATCTTTCAAGTGAGTTCACCACATTACCAACTCTTCTTTAATATATTGTGGGAATTGGAAAATGACATCGAAAGTTGGCGGTTTGGAAAAATGTCATTGCCTATAAGAATGGCAGGTCCTACATGTCATCGAGACATCAATGCAATTTTTCAAGATTGCCAACCTTATAGTGGCATGGTTCAAAAGTATATTACCCTGACCTCTTTACATGCAGCTAACTAACACAAGCTACCGTGCCAACTTGTCACCAAGACAAGACACCAATGTTACCAAGTGAAGTCTTCAGGACAAATGACACGCATGTTCTTGGATATTGGTGAGGTTTCGTTGAACTACTATACTTGTCCTCTTCCCTTTACTAGATCGGTGAACTGGAAAGTTTAATTGGCCAAACACACTATTACAGATACCATTTAACGGGACGCCCCTTGTACAGACGGCAACAGGGGGACGTCTGTACAATTTTTATCACAGACGGTTCCCAACACGAACCGTCTGTACAAATCACGACCAAGGATGGCGAACAAGCGGGACGGCACAATACAGACGGTTCGCACGCGGAACCGTCTGTACAAATAATACAGACGGTTTCCAACTGCAGCCATCAACACTGGGTATCACAGTACAGACGGCTCCCAACAGGGACCGTCTGCACTAATGCCACAGACGGTCCCAGTTGGGAGCCGTCTGTACTAACCCACATAGTACAGACGGCTCCCAGACGGTACCGTCTGTACTAATTACACAGACGGTCCCAGTTGGGAGCCGTCTGCACTAACCCATATAGTACAGACGGCTCCCTACCGGAACCGTCTGTGTTATTTGTACAGACGGTTCCCTACTTGGAGCCGTCTTTACTAAAGCTCACTCCTCACTCCTACTCCCAGCCGAGCTTCGCGACCTCCGGAACCTCGAGCCGCCCGCAAGCGCCGCCGCCGACCGTAGCTCGTGCCGCCCGCCGCCGACCTCCCCAACCCACCGCCGCCACCCGCCGACGCTCTCCCGCCGCCGCCAGGCCAGCCCCGGCCCAAAGCTTCCCCGCCGCCGGTGGCCTCCACCTCGCCGCCGCCTGCCTCGCCCTGCCGCCTCCCGGTAAGCCGCCGCCGACCTCCCTCCTCCGTCCGCCGCCGCGGTCCCGCGCCACTGCCGCTTGCCGCCGCGGTCGATCGAGCTCGGCCGGCGTCCCGGCCGACCGCCGGCCCTCACGCTAATTAAGCCAACAAAAAGAAATGAAAATATGACCAGTGGGACCCACCTGTCAGGATCTACTATTTTTGAATTTATTTATTTATTATTTTTACTGAGAAAAAGATCAAAAATAGTATTTAAATATTTAAATCTTATAAAAATCATAGAAAATTTATTATTAGTCAGAAAAATGCAAATAATATATCAAAATGTTCAGAAAAATAAGATCTATGCAATTATGTCATTTTCATTCGTGTTTGCATTGTAGAAAAAAATAAAATTGACTAAAAACTCAAATTAGGGTTTCTGGAACCGCCGGAGAAATTCGGATCGCGATATTTTAAGCGTCCGGACTCCGATTAAATTGATTACATTTGCATTAGTCTTTATTTTATGTCCTCTATTCCATGACATGCATTTCATCTCATGCCGATGTTCCATATTTTGATATTTATGTTTATACCCTTAAACCCTTAAATTGTAATACGATTTGTACGTAAGCTCCTTTTTTTCGATGAGAAGCTAGGTGGTTTTCTTTTATTAGGTCAATTTAACACTAATTTCCTTGTTGTGCAGTGCGTGTAGCTAGATGGATCGGGTGTGGATGTACGGTTCTCATACGAACCAAGCGTACCTTGATGGTGTGACGAATTTTCTTAGAGTTACCGAGGAGGATAGGTTGAAGAAGGGTGTTGAATTTACATATTGTCCTTGTTGCGATTGTAGAAATGAGAGATCATTTCTCGGACACAACTCAGCCCTACAGATCCAAGCGCACTTGATTATTAGGGGCTTCAAATCGGACTACACGTGTTGGACCAAACATGGTGAAGAGCAGAACATGTTACACGAAGACGTTGGCATCGTCGAAGAACCCAAAGTCAACGAAAGGAGAGAAGATGACGACGAAGTACGTGCAGACGATGATTGTGGCCGCCATGAGGAAGTAGGTGCAGACGATGATTGTGGTGGCGCAGAGGACGATGATAGGTTGGATCAGATCCTGCGCGATGCTGACGTGAACTTTAATACTGAGAGAGACCTAAACAAGTTCATGTACTTGATTGAGGACTCAGAAAAACCTTTGTTTCCGGGTTGCAAGCCGAAATACACAAAGCTGTCATCCGTGCTCGAGCTGCTTAAATTGAAAGCAAGCTATGGTTGGTCAGACAAGAGTTTCACGGCGCTCCTAGGTCTCCTCTCGGAGATGCTTCCGGATGGTAACGAGCTGCCCAAAAACACATATCGAGCAAAGCAGGTGGTTTGTCCACTGGGGATGGAGGTAGAAAGGATACATGCATGTCCGAACGACTGTATCTTGTACCGGAATGAATTATCGAACTTGCGTTCATGTCCAGTGTGCAAAGCATCTCGTTACAAGCGTAAGAGCCAACCAGACGACGGCGAGTCTTTCATCGAGCCGAACAAAGGAGTTCCCGCTAAGGTGGTGTGGTATCTGCCCGTAATTCCGCGTCTGAAGCGTTTGTTCGCGAACCCAAAAGAGGCCAAATTGTTGTGCTGGCACTCGGAGGACCGTAAGAAAGATGGAAAGCTAAGACACCCTGCCCTCGGAGAAACATCGACATGATCTTCGAACACTTCGGTGCGGAGCCGAGGAATATAAGGTTCGCGTTGAGCACGGACGGAATGAATCCTTTCGGCAACATGAGCAGCCGGCACAGCACTTGGCCAGTTGCTCTTAGTATGTACAACCTACCACCTTGGCTGTGTATGAAGCGGAAGTACATCATGATGTCACTGCTTATCCAAGGGCCGAAGCAACCCGGGAATGATATTGACGTCTACCTAAGACCTTTGGTGGAAGATCTGAAAACACTGTGGAATGAAGGGGTACAGGTATGGGATGCGTACAAACAAGAGAACTTCATCCTACATGCCATGTTGTTCTGCACGGTCAATGATTTGCCTGCCCTACGTAACCTTTCGGGCCAGAGTAAAGAACCAGACAAGGCTTGCCCTCAGTAATTGGATGGTACCGCAAGTAGGTGGCTGGCCCACTCCCGTAAGACGGTGTTCATGCGCCACCGTAGGTTCCTTAAGAGGAATCACCCGTACCGCAATATGAAGGAACAATTTGATGGGTCGAGGGAGAGAGCTTTATGTCCAAGGCATTACAGCGGGCAAGAGGTGTACCATATGGTTAAGGATATCGATGTTGTCCTTGGAAAGAGTGGTAAAAAAGTGAAGGCCAACGGCATGTGGAAGAAGAAATCAATATTTTGGGAGTTATCCTACTGGCGGCACCTTGAAGTTCGCCACTGCATCGACGTTATGCACGTATAGAAGAACGTGTGTGACAGCCTAATTGGTCTCTTACTTAATATTCTAGGGAAGACGAAGGACAGCCTCAACGCACGTCTCGACTTAGTAGACATGAAGATCAGGCCCGAGTTGGCACCTGAGCCCTCCCAACAAGGCATAACAAGGCTTCCTCCGGCCTGCTATAACCTGAAAAATGCCGAGAGGACCGAACTATGCTGGTGCTTGCAAGGTGTGAAAGTTCCGTCCGGTTACTCCGCCAACATCTCAAAACTTGTTTCGATGGAAGATCTAAAATTAGTTGGTATGAAGTCCCATGATTGCCATGTGTTGATGACACAGATGCTTCCTGTTGCAATCTGAAATATCCAGCCGAGCTATCTCCGAGACACAATCATTAAGCTGTGTTACTTCTTCAACACAATCTCTCAGAAGGTCATCGATCCCAAAGCACTAGATGTGTTGCAGGCCGATGTGGTGAAGACATTATGTCATCTTGAGATGTACTTACCTCCGTCGTTTTTTGATATCATGGTCCATGTTACCGTCCACCTCGTGAGAGAGATAAAGATCTGTGGACCGGTATTTCTACGTCAGATGTACCCATTTGAGCGGTACATGGGAATTCTCAAGCAGTACGTACGAAATAGATCTCGTCCAGAGGGCAGCATCGTCGAAGGTTACACAACCGAAGAGGTGGTCGAGTTCTGTATCGATTACATGGAACAGCTCAAACCAATAGGTGTGCCTATGTCTCGCCACGAGGGGAGACTGGACGGCAAAGGGATTATAGGAAGGAAAACACTCATTCCTGACTACGCGTTGTTATCTCAAGCCCATTTCGCAGTCTTGCAACACATGACTGAAGTAGCCCCGTATATCAACATGCATAAGGACGAGCTACGCAGAGAGAATCCAGGCCATACGGAGGCTTGGCTTACCAGACAGTACAACCGTAGCTTCAACAACTGGTTGCGGGTTCGAAGTGCTAATAGTACAACAGAGGAGAATATTGGCTGGTTGGCTAGATGGCCAAGTCACACAATCCTGAAATTTGAAGCATACGACATAAATGGGTACACCTTTTATACCAGAGCACAGGATACGAAGAGCACGGAACAAAACAGCGGTGTCCGCATAGATGCCTTCCAGGACAAACGTGGGGTGTGTGCGTACTACGGGCACATTGAGGAGATCTGGGAACTCGACTATGTACGTTTCAAGATCCCCCTCTTCCGGTGCCGTTGGATCGCACTCTCAAGTGTTAAGGTCGACAAGTACGGCATGACTACAGTGGACCTCGAACGTGCCGCATACAAAGATGAACTATTTGTACTCGCTAAGCAAGCTGTTCAGGTCTTTTATGTCCAAGACCCGGCAAATCAGAAACTTCACGTAGTCCTTCAGGGGAAAAGAAGGATTGTCGGAGTTGAGAATGTCGTGGACGAAGAAGAGTACAATCAATTTGATGAGTTCCCTCTTGGAGACGGCACCGCGCTCAACGAAGAACAACTACCGATCGGGGCCACCTGCTATCTGCGCGTCGATCATCAAGAAGGGCTGGTTGTTAAAGGAGATTAGGTTATTTTCTATGATGTAACCCGATTGTTATGTATCGCCACCAGGGTTTTCTGTATGGACTATTAATGCAATAATAGGTTTGTAGATTTTGAGTTACAGTAATATGAATGAGACCTACACCATGTGATAGTACGTACGAAACCATAAATTTACATAAAAAAAATCTTGTCATGTGGAGTTTGTTTGCATTACTTATGAATTTTACAAGTTTATGGGTTTAAGGGCATTTTCAAACTTTTCCATAACAGTAACATGAATAACAGTTATACCATAAAATTGTCCAGATTAAAATATGAATTTACAAAAAAGTTCAACTCAATTGGGATTCATATGAATTTTCTATGATTTTCAGAAGTTTAAGTCATTTCTAGTAATAAATCAATAACATGAAAATCATGACAAGTGGGACTGTAGGTCAACTCGGGCAAAATATTAGTACAGACGGCTCCACGTTGAGAACCTTCTGGATTAATATTGTAGGCGTCCCACCTGCAGTATTAGTACAGACGCACTGTTTATTATGAGCCGTCTGTACTATTAATCCAGACGGCTCCGTATTGAGAACCGTCTGTACTATTAATAGTATAGACGTTCTTTATTACGAGCCGTCTGGACTAATATTGCAGGCGTCCCACCTGCAGTATTAGTACAGACGCACTTTTTATTATGAGCCGTCTGTACTATGAATCCAGACGGCTCCGTATTGAGAACCGTCTATACTATTAATAGTATAGACGTTCTTTATTACGAGCCATCTGGACTAATATTGCAGGCATCCCACCTGCAGTATTAGTACAGACGCACTCTTTATTATGAGCCGTCTGTACTATTAATCCAGACGGTTCTATGTACCGAACCGTTTGGATTAGCCTTTTCGATAAGTACCCCTCGGTGCGGGTTGTGTCTTTCCAAAACCCGCGCCGCGCCCTCATCTCCCGCCCTAGGTTTTCGCCACCGCCAGTGCCGCCCCCAAGCCGTCCCGCTCCTCCGCCGCCGCCGCCGCCCCGAAGCCGGCCCCGAGGAGCTCCGCCGCCCCCGAGCTCCCCGCCCCCGAGCCGCTGCCCTCGAGCTCCCCGCCGCCTCTGAGCTCCCCGCTGCCCCGAGCTCCCCGCCCCCGAGCCGCTGCCCCCGAGCTCCCCGCCACCTCCGAGCTCCCAGCTGCCCCCGAGCTCCCTGCCGCCTCCGAGCTCCGCCGCGAAGACATTTGCCGGCTAATTTCTTTCTTTTCTGGTGAGTTCAACAAGTTGCTCCCAGTTGTCTCGAGCCATCTGAATCCAATCCATGTGGGATGGCAGCTAGAGATTGGGTTTTGGAGTTGACAGTGTATAGATGACAAAAACATGTTTAGTATTGTAGAATCTGTTCGTGTTTTTCTAGATACATGTCAAACTGATTATGTTTTAGAGAAAGGACAAAAGGAGAGAATCAGCTTTTCTATGATTTTCATAAGCTTAAGTTCTCTTCATTTTCAATGTGTTTACATGTATACATATGTTCTCACTTTTCCTCAATTGGTAGAGCAGTTCTTAACTTAAGTTGGTGACATGAGTATGCTGGTCTAACTTATACTTTGGTCAAATATTCTCTAAGTAGATGGAAATTTCATGCAGTACGCTAGCTTCAAATTTTGTAGTGAGTTCTATAGTGATTGCGAAGCAAAATTGTATAGTGATTGCAAATCTGACTGTATGTTGCTGAAAGTTGTACATATGTATCTCTTTCTGAAATTTATAGTGCCATGTATGCAACGTCTCAGTTGTGTTGCCAAGAACAATTTAAGTAGATGCACCGGAGACACCAAATCGTTTTTGTTTTCACGATCGAGAGAATGGAGAAGATATGGAGGGAAGATGCAAAGCGCCAGACTATGGATGTGGCGGGAGCTAGAATAGAGCTAGAGAAGACGACATAGTGGAGCAACGACCTAGCCGCTAATCTTTCCAATCTGAATTTTGTAGTGAATTCTATCGAGTCCCCTGTAATTAAGACTTCAATTAATGAATCAATTCATAAGCTGACAGATCCTTGTGCTCAGATGTTTTACTCATGTAATTTGTGAGGACTTTATATAGTTGGTCAATGTTAAAATAGTTTGATACCAAGCATGTCAATTTTTATAAGTAAAGGTGTATTAGAGTATTTACGAGTCGAGTCGATAGCCACCCCTATATCTCTAAAGTCCAACTTACGATCGTTAATCCGAGGATTTAGGGTTTGATCTTCGAATGGCCTCTTTAACATATTTTGGTAAATATGATTTCAAAATTTTTGGAAATTGTATAAAAGAGTTCAGGAAGATATTTATGATGAGATTACAAACATTAGCACTATTTACGAAGTTGTTGTACTAGATGGCAAAGGGTTATATATTTGCACATTGGGCTATTAAACGAATGTCCTCCGATCAAATTGAGCTCGGTTAGGGTTGCAAGAACTTTCTTAGTCTAGCTAGAGTTCATGTGTCTTTATATGAATATGTCTGGAATCTTGTCGTGTACTGCATATCTGAATTTTTCGTCTTTTGAAGATGGCGTCCGGAGGAGATGAACGTGAACTGCCGGTGGCCTCTTCTCCTCGACAAGATGAGCCGCACTTGTCTCCTCAACCAGCTCAACCGTTGCCCTCCCAACATGCAGAAGCCTCGTCTCATGAGCAAACCGAAGAATCGGGTGGGCAGAAGCGAAAGCGAGGTGGCCGAGGCAAAAATAAAATGCCCACGGGTCACTACACGATAACTCATGTCAGTGATGAGGGTGTGCCCATATTGCCTCAGTAGGCTCAGGCGGCATTCCGTAGTGCGTGTGCTTCACTGGCGAGGACGAAGGTCCGGATAACATACGCCAGCTGGCCGTCAGTGCCGGATAACGAGAAAGAGTTCCTGTGGAGCACCATCAAAGCACAGTTCGACTTCCCCGAAGGTACCGAGCAGGCCGTGGAAAGACAGGCAAAAGCCAAGATGGGCAAGGCGTGGAAGACCTTCAAGAGCGAGCTCTACAACACGTACGTGAAGAACGATCTTATGCCCTACAGGCAGGACCCGAAGACTTACGGGTACTTGGAGGATCAATGGACGGAATTTGTGGAGAGGTGCACGTCGGAGGATTTGTGCAGCGGAGTCAGGCAAACAGGGCGCGCCAGGCATGCAACGTTCACCCCTACAGGCTCGGAAGCGGTGGGTATGCGCGCAAAGAGTTGGAATGGAAAACAGAGGACGAGCGGGCGTCTCAGGAGAGTCGCGACATACCGTTCTCCCAGATCCCAGAGAGGCGGGCCCGGAACTGGTATCGCGCGAGGGCCAACATCTCGGCTGATGGCACCATCGCCTTCAACAAGTCCGAAACCGTCCAGGTGGCTGAAAACATCCTGCGACTTTCAGAACAATCCGCTCAAGGAACTTTCCAAGCAGCCAGGGAAAAGGATATACTAACCTCGGCTCTGGGAAACAAAGAGCACCCGAGTCGAACGCATGGCATGGGGGTGACGGTTCCATGGAAGATGGGATTCCCCGACGATACGGGTTCGTACAGGAGTCGGAGGAGAACGAAAGCAGAGCACGAGGCAGTCGAGTGTGAACGGATGAAAAAAGAGCTGATGGAAGAAATATATGCAGGCCTAGAACAGAGGATCGATGCAAGGGTCGAAGAACGGGTACGGCAGATAAGGCAGGAGGATGCAGCCGCCGCGGCCGAACGCAGCCCCGCAGGCTCATCCCCACATGCTCGGTGCAGGAGTAGCTGCGCATCCGTGGAAGACGTCCACGAACAATCCGCTCATGAGCACGTTCCGGATGACGACCGCGCCGACGACTTACATGTCGAGCCGATTCCTCCTGAAGACGACGTCAGCGAAAGATTCCCTGTCGACGACATAGCGGTGGTAACTAGCTGCAAGCTCCTCGTGCCCAGCTGTTTTGGCCCCACTGACATGCTTGAGGCTGGCACGGGGTTAGCATTTCCATATATTGCAGACACGAGGGTGCACGGAGTTCCGTTAGCGGCGGGTAACGCTAAGGTGGCAGTGGACATGGTGCATGCGAATTGCTCCTCCTTCACACTTCTTGTACCGCCGGAGGACGACGTCAGGACACTGGGGCAGGCCGTCAACACGTTCATCCAGTGGCCGAAGAAGTACATTTCCCTGGTTGCCCCTCCACCTCCTGCACGGCCCCTGTCTCCGGTACGTTACGGTCCAGATTTCTCAATCCGTGCTCCTCCACCGAAGGTGAAATCCACTTCAGCACAATCTAAGCAATCTAGCAGATCTAGCCAGCAGACTGCCAAAACGACTCCTCAAGCTCAGCGTAGGGCCACCAGAAATAGCACAAAGTCGGCCAAGGGCAAAGAGGTAGACGAAGAACCCGAGATAAGAGTCTACACGGAAAGGCAGCCGCTAGTGACATGGGCGGCGTTAGAACGACTTGGTTGGGCAGCTCAGATTGTGCACGAATTTTGCATGAAGAGGTCCAATGAGGAGACAGCGCTTCCTCAAAATATCAGCGCCATGTACAAGTGGCAACATTTCCTCCATCCAGGTGGAACCTTTACCATCGATTTCTCGGATTTAGCCGACCTCTACCGTCATGACGCCCTCGATGTCAGCCTATTAAGATGCTGGACACTGTAAGTTTTCTCAATCACTATTTAAGCTAAATGAATTGCCTAACTTATTGATACGCTCTTTCAATGACATTACTTTTATGTGTAGACATATGATTCAAGAGGCTAGGGCAGAAAATCCTAATATCGGATTCCTCAATCCACAAGTGGTCATATGCACAATGGTCCAATTCTAGCCGAACGAGGTCGAGGAATACATTTCGGACGTCATGCTCCTTCTCTCTACTAAGCGTGTCATTCTTCTACCGTACAACTATGAATTCCACTGGATGCTCGTCTGCCTCGAGCCACAATATCTACATGCCACGTACTTCGACTCCAGGGACTACCCACCAGAGAAGTACGCAAATTTGACGACGGTGCTCAACGGGGCGTTCAAGAAGTATGTTGCCAAGGGGGGCTGTGAAAACAACACAAACCGAACCGACCCACCTATTTCATTTCTCGGTAATAATTCCTCCCTAGCCCAAGAATAATCACCTCGCACGTTCTAATATGTATTCGGTAAAACTAAATTACCCTGCACGTAACCATGATTTCTACAGTGCCACAAGCAGCCGCCGGGCAACAATCTCTGTGGATACTATGTCGCGACATATATGACGCAGATCGTTCGCTCTAGTCCGGTAAATGTGGCGGTTAGTGTCATTACACTATGTAGTTCCATTTTTCATCGTTCGGACGTCATGCCTAACCTAACTATTTAATTTCCTTCTGCAGAGTTTTAAGTTCCCTACAGATGAGCTCGACACTGAGGGCGTCCAGTTTGTTCAAAAACAGTTAATAGCTTTCATACTTAGAGAGGTGTTGAAGAAAACCGGAGAATTCCATTGTCCTAAAAATGTTCCTCCTCAATGACTTGAGAGTTTTTTTCCCTAACAATACATGTGAATGACTTTGTGGTAGAGAATGACATTTAATGTTTGTTTCTGAATGTTATGTCTAAGATCAATGAGTACATTGTGTGTCTGTCCATGCTATGCCTGTGATTGATCACTTTGTTTCTAGCGTTTTCACTGCCGCGCCCGGACAGCGGCCGCACCGGGCATCGTTACCCTGCCGCACGGCCGCTGCGACAGCAGAAAAGGTAGTTTCCGCTGCCGCGGCAGCAACGTCGCCTTGCCGCACGGCTACCATGGCAGCAGACGGCAACACCGTCGCCCTGCCGCACTGCTGCCGCGGCAGCAGAAACCTCTGTTTCCGCTGCCGTGGCAGCAAGCGGTAGCACCATCGTCCTGCCACACTGCTGCAGGTGGCAGCAACGCCACCTTGCCGCACGGCTGCCGTGGCAGCCAAAACGGCTGTTTCTGCTGCCGTGGCAGCAGGCGGTAGCACCGTCTGTACAACCGCACTGCTACCGCGGCAGCAGAAACAGTTGTTTCCGCTGCCGCGGCAGCATTGTTTTCCTGCCACAGCAGTAGTACAGATGGTTCCAGGGGTAGAACCGTCTGTACAAATGCTTTTAAGGTACTGTTCAATGCATTTGGGCGGACGGTTTTGTGGATGGAACCGTCTCTACAAATACTTTGAAGGTACTGTACCAGAGAATAGCACAGACGGTTCGTGTGTGGATCCATCTGTACTAATTATTTGTACAGACGGTTCAATAACCGTCTGTACAAAACTGATTTGTACTGACTGTTTCGTCCAGATGGTTCGAAAAACCGTCCCGCCCGGTGTTTCCGAACCGTCTGGACAAATCGATTCTGTAGTAGTGACAGATATTTAGCATCTATAGCTCATGAGGACGTAACGGAGGCACATGTAAGTAGGCTAGGTTCTTGTTTTAAATGAAGCCGATTTGTCAATTCCAGATCTGATCGTATATATTGCGCTTGCAGAGAAGCAATGCATATTTATACTACCTTGATGGTCGAAGACGCAGCTATCGGCAACTTGGTTAAGTCAAAGATATCTATCATGAAAGCTTCAGATGTGGGATTCGAATCTGAATTCCTACAAATACAGATATCTGTAAAACACCGTAAATTTGAATTGACTACCCTAATGGAGACACAAACAGAAGAGGGAGGCAAATTTGCGGTTGATCATGAGGGTGGTCGATTCCGACAGCTCGTTCCACGGTCAAAACTCCTCCCGAGCAATTCCCTTTTGGTCTTGCCCTCCTTGACAGCAAGGAAACCTCTGAAAACCACCACCCTCTCCTACCCTCTTTCATCTTGCTGCTGCCATGGCAAAGCACCGCAAGATCCATCTATACTAATCTTTCACTGGTTGGTTCGAACGGCTATGAAAATGCCATGGTCGGTGTCGCCTCCATGATGGTGATGTGCGTGTCGAGATTCACTAGGGCCCGTTGGACCTCCGGAATGGGATCCACCTTGGGCTTCTAGTTGGTGATGACCTCGAGGATGGATTTGATTATGGCCACAATCTCCGCCTGTTACGCCATCGCCTGCTCCTTCGCCGTCAACATTTGCACAGTGAGAGTGAGCACCTCTGTCTTCGCCATGGCGTCTCACTCCGAATTGATCCCGACCTGTACACTCAAGGTCCTGTTTGGGTATGTTGTAAATTTTTACACTTATAAACAGTTTACACCTGTAATTTACTTATCACAACAAATATCTTTGTATACAAGGGTAATTAATTACTCTTGTAAATGGTGTTTGGATAAAGGCTTGTAAAATGAAGCTATGATCATATGACACTAGTACTAGTGTTAGCGGTAATGCATTAGAACATCTATGGAGTACAAAGAATGCCACTGTCAAGACGGGAAAAGAACGTGAACCTTTCAGAATTTTGAGCGTGATTTTTCTTTTTGTCACGCTCAGGATTTTCTAAAAATTCTGACATACCAATCGTATTGATCATATCGATTAAACAAAGACAATATCGGATTGAAGAAATTGAACAAAATATGAGAAATAAAGACTCCTAGCAAAAATAAAAGTTACATCAAAATGCTTACACCGTATATCACAAAACAAATACACACATACCATGTTTATAAACACATAGACAAAACAAACACACAGTATTATCCAACCTTGATTCCAACCTTGATCTGCAACAAAAAAACACTCTGAAAATTCCAGACCAAGAAACACTTTCATGCATTCATTAACAGTAATGTTGATCTCAGTTATGTTAGCTACACCAGAATAAGACCCCTGAAATCCACCGTGTCGCCCATCCTACCCTGATGAAGACTTCAAACGACCACCCACATAAGCTTTGTAGACCCCTATAGGAGAGCGAAATCAGCATATCTAAGACCAGAGCTCAAGTTCAATATATACAGCGCACCAAGACTGACCGCGAATAAGCATGAATTTAAGTTAGCAATTACCAAAAATGTAGAAGTCACTTTGGATAATAATGCCTCCCCCTGTACAATATCAACTGACCACCCCTATGAATGATAAGGCCACCACATTCAAACTTCTGCACTTGCTATTTCTTCTCTTTACAAAGAGTTCAGACAAAAGAAACAATAATGGCCCCAAAGCATTGCTAATAATTGACAGTAAGGTCTATGATGTAGTCAAGACACCAACAGGCTTCTAGAGCACAAGCTGAGAAGGGCAAAAAAAATGAAGAAACATGTACTGAACTAAAGCATGTCAATTCTTGAGGGAGTAAAATAATTTTTGGCAGAAACACAGATGGAATGCCAAACCCAGATGGTGCAGGCACATGCCGATTGTCCAAATGCTAGCAAATAGAGAGCATGCTCCAAGCAAGAAGACTGAATACTGAAACACAAGTTCTGCAGATGCCAGGGAACTATTTGAATACTGAAACACAAGTTTTGCACAAGAAAAGAAAGGTACCACAAAACCATGCACTATTACTGCATACGCATGATCTCATCTGTAACTGGCTTTTCAGTTATATTCCCAGAAAATGGGGGTGCTTTGCCCAAGTATACAGTAAGTGGTACAGCTCAATTTTCTAAAACAATTTGATTGCTATAGCAAACAAATGTAATGCACACAGTACAGTAATACTAAGTGAAGAAAGAATGAAGTGACAAAAATTCATGAAACAGGTGAACTTAAAAGGTTTGAGTAATTCACTAATGAAATGAATCTGATGGATTGATTCATTTTCTCAATAATAACAATGGCAATCCGCAGCAAGTTTTACTGGGAGTGCAGTTAAATGTTTTCCTTTCTTTAATTCCTTTTAACTACAGATCCTAACAAGCAGAGAGTCACCCGATTTCTGAATCCTATGTTCACAAGAATAAACAAATGTACTTTGGAAATCGAATATGTAGCGGAACTGTGAAACCCTTTTGTCGTCTGTAGCTGAACTATATCTGCAACAGTTCTGAAAGTGTATACCAGTATTCAAAACCATTGATGCACAAGAAACCACTGAAATTCAGAATTGATTTGTTTTGCTGAAGTATGAAACGCAGTTGAACTTGGTGCTGTTACCTGACGAATGCCATCAGCCATAGCATTTGAGCTCTTTCTAGGTGCATCTGAATATACCTGACTCACACATAGATAAACTGCTCTCCTCGTTGGGGTTTGTAAATATTTTTCCTTCCTCTATGAATAATTGTGAACGTTATGTTTTCCTCTCTTAATGAAATGAAAGCAGCGCTGATGCATGCGTAAAAAAGAAAAGAAAAATAAACGAATTTGTGCAGGCTTACCAATGTCGGAAGCAACGACGTGCTGCAGGGAGCAGCGGTGTTTCTCGATGAGCGGCAGCTCTGCCTCGAGCTGCCGCGCCCGTAGCGTGAGGCCACGCGCCCGTGCGGAGGCGGCCGTCACCTATTCGTACAGGCCATGGAATACCTCAGCGGCAAGCCTGAAGAGCGCACATAGAGCCTTGAGAGGAGATGCGAATTAAAGAAAACGCATGCAGGGAGGGAGGGAGAGGGCGTCGGATCTAATCGCCGGGGAAGGGGATGCGGCGGAAGTGGGGAAGCGGCGGAGGCGGAGAAGCGGTGGCGTTGCTCTTGCTCTGCGCCGCAGAAGAATGCTCTGCGCCGCCGCCACCCTCTTCTCCGAGCTCCCGTCGCCGTTGCGAACGGGATCGAGGCCGCGCGAAGTAGAGCCCGACACCGG
Source organism: Stipa capillata (assembly GCA_019208055.1). NCBI lineage: Eukaryota > Viridiplantae > Streptophyta > Magnoliopsida > Poales > Poaceae > Stipa > Stipa capillata. The sequence continues at coordinate 196,053 of JAGXJF010004923.1, read as the reverse complement.
TCGCCATCGTCGCCGCAGCTCTCTCGCGCTCGTGGTCTCGGGATGAACGCGACTCTTCTCGGAAAAGAAACGGGAGCCCGGAGCAGTGTTTTCTAACGTCGTTTTTGGGCCAGCCCAAAACCGACTATCCAAACAGGCTTTTTCCGAGCAGGCCAGATTTATTTTAGGGTTTCGATGTTACACCGGTAACAGGCCAAAAACCGGCCATCCAAACGGGCCCCAAGTGTTTTGCACGTTTCACCGGAGTAAAATCACACCTGTCGCCATGATTTTACAAGTTCGATCAAACCGATTTGAGCGGTACGGAGAGAAAAATTGCCGGAATTTTCTGGAGTATTTGACCGATAGATCGGTGGCTCTCGTACCAATTGTCGCGGATGTAACAATCCCCAGCGTCACACTTGGCAAATCAAGGAAACCAACAGCAAGAAATTGGGAATCAAGAAATAAATAGGTAAAATGTTTTTCACACATGTTCATCGATGCCACTTCCGACTACATAGGCGACTGCCTCACACCGCTCAACGCAGCCAGCACGCACGACTGTTACAACTCGGCCCAAGCCCACTCACTCGATTGTCAGCACAGCCCCGCTGAGGCTAGTTGAGTAAGCCCATCTCCTCTGATACAGCGTCCATGACTGGTTGTGGGCCCTGGGCACACATGCTCCAGTTGCCCTTTTGTAGAGCCGGGCCGGGTCGGGCCTGGCTGAGAGTCTACTCCAGATTAATCCACAAGATATGGATGTCTGCATTGCCCCGCCTCGCACGTCCCTGCCGCACAAACAGCGAGAAACAGTGTTTCTCCAGCCACTTCACTTCCTCATATGTTCAGGAATGATCCGGTGGACTAGCTCAACAGGGAGGCTTTCTAGTTCTGCATCCCACCATGCCAATGGTTGTATAAGGCAAGGGTACAGAAAAGCTCAACAGTAAGATGTATGGTTAATTGTTACCAGCTCCCGAGAAGTTGAACAAAGGTGGTAAGGGTCGTCCATTTGGCAAGCAGGCCTTGGGATCCCGCAGTTCATCGAAGAATGGATGGGCACAAGCATCAACCTGTGAGGATAATCATGTTTAGTCAGAACAGTGCTCCAGTCTCAATGTTTTTTCTTCTGTATTCCCCAATTTAGTAGGGTGATGATTCATAGATGCCAAGATAACACAACTCTTAGAAGCAATTAAAGAATTGCTTCAGATAATGTAGCCTATAGCAGCAGCAATATTTTAACTTGAGGAAAATGTGGAACTTCGTGTTAGCAAGGAATCCATCTGTACTGATTTGTTCATTAGTTGATTCAAATGGCTCAAATCTGAAATCAGTCTTACAGCTGTACAGCGCAGATTTGGTGAGTACTGTAGTAGCCTCGACACAAGATCAACTGCTTCAGGTGGCATGCGCTTACCAAAAAGCTGCATCAGAAGAAAATTAGGTGAGCAAGTTATCTAGGCAAACAGACATACAGATTAGAGAGCCACTAACCTTGTGCCATGGGTGAGCCTTTATCTGAGGGAATTTGAATTCAGAGTAGTTTGGGTTCATGCATCTGATTTCTTCTCTTGTTGGGGTACCCAAAATCTGGAATAGCGAGAACGAATAAAGATACAGTCTATAATCTATATTACTGGATTGCATGGTTTGGCAGGAGATACAAACCTTTATTATTTCCACCAATTGATCAACACCGCTTTCTCCAGGGAACAGAGGCTGCAATTGTCCATATTTTGGGGGAAAGGAAAGGTCAACAAAAAATTCAGCTGATGTACAGGAAAGAGTTTGTCAACAGAAATGTCATTATCAACTTGTTTTTTTCCTCATGAGAAGCATCAGCCCTCTAAATGAAGCACTTTCATGTGAAATTGATAAAAATATGTGTAATTTACCAGAGCTTGATTTATGTAGTTTACTGATCTAAATCTATTCGATGACTATGATATGGAGGCCTTTTAGATGTTGATGAGCATCAGACCCAAATGTCCAGAAACTCCAATGTTCTTGTAGTTTAATACTATGATTTTCAGCAATAAAAGGAGACTCATAAACTCTATAATGAATTACCTCTCTTTAGGAAAGCAAGTGATATTGTTCAAATAAGCATATCCTCAATTCATGAACTTTGCTGGAGTAAAACTGCGCTTCTAGAATGAGATTCTATACCTGACCAATCAGAAGCTCAGCTAGTACACAACCAACAGACCAGATATCAATTGCTGTGGTATACTCCGTAGCTCCAAATATTAGTTCAGGAGCCCTATAGTACCGTGAGCAAATGTATGATATGTTCGGCTCTCCAGGGACCTGAAATGGAGTCTTGCACTGTCAAATACATGTAAAAATACAATAGCGACAAAATAAATGACACAAGCATACCAATTTTTTAGCACTCCCGAAATCGCAAAGCTTAAGTTGATGTGTATGAGGATTGACCTGAAAGATTAATCCATTGCAATAAGACAGTTGCTCATAACTTATGATACAATCAAAAGATGTTTTAAAATATTGCAGGAAGTCACATCACTGCATGAAGGAACCCGCAACCATGCAATTACACTGCACAGTTCGTATTACAAGCAAAAAGATATACCTAATAAAAAGAAAAGTCTAATGAGACTTACCAATAGATTTTGAGGCTTAATATCTCGATGGCATATACCAACAACACGATGGATATATGCAAGGGCCCGGCACATCTATGACAAGATAGAACAACAAACAACTTGAGAATCATTGGAACTAATTGTTTGAAACAAGCTATAAACTGAATGAAACATCTTCACAAACCTGATACGTATACAACTTAACATATAGTATGGGTACACGCTGATTCATCCGATTGTAGTATTTGGCGACACAATAAACTGTCTCCGAGACATATTCAAGTACAAGGTTTAAGTAAACTTCACCCCTCTCAGTTGTCGAAAAGAAGTGATGCTTCAGCTGAACTACATTTGGATGGTCAAGTAATTGCATTGTTTGGAGCTCTCTGTTCTTATATCTCTTATCCTGCAGCACCTTCTTAATCGCAACAGTCTCTCCGGTTTCCAAGCACTTTGCCTGTTGTACCAGATATGATCAATGACTACATGGCCCCAGCATCATAAATTTTCATTAACAGTAAGTGTAGTGATATATGAGGGCAAAAGATGGCAATAGCAAACCTGAAAAACTACACCAAATGAACCAGTACCAACAACACGTTCTGCCATGTATGAGACCTTCTGTAGAATAATTACCACCATTATCAAATGTTTGACCATTGAATGTTCCAAAACAAAAAAAGGTAGTAGGGCAAACATTCCATGGAAGAGTTCCAAAACAACAATTCACAGCCAACATCATAGTACAAATGTCAAAATGTTATCCCTAAAAGAGTTTCAAAAATCTAAATTCCCGGTCTACAGAACATGCAGGGATTTTCAATGCTGACGCATTGCATTCAGTATCCGATGCCAGAACATGTGTGAGAGAGTAGTGAACGTATTGGTTAATGTGTCACCTGCTTCGGCTTCCCGTTTTGACCTCCTATTGTTGTCACAATGATCTGGCCTGCTTCTGCTCCAGTTCCATTGACAATAACCCCTTCAGTTTCCTACAATCAGAAAAGCCATTGCATAAGTAGCAAAATTAGAAACGACATCAGCTCAACAAGTGATGGCTACAAAATTTTGAAACAACCTTATCATTATGGCCATCAACTTTATCGTCGCTTATTGTCATATCATTCATTTCTTGTGGAAGAACATCTGCGCCTGTTTCCTCAGTTCTCACAGGATTTATACTAGTAGATGTGCTAGCCTCAGCATCTCTATGAGATGATGATGATTCTTGGTCTAAACGCATAGGTTTGTCGTCAGATAGATGTGGTTCAATGACAACATCTCCTGCTTCATCCTGATCAAATTTTGGCCTTTTCGAGCCAGAGTCACCACCCTGACAAGAATGGTGCAAATTCACAAATCACAATTCAAGAAGCAGAGTAACTCCCGCTTCAATTTAGCGATCATTGAATTGAATAGATCTTGCAACACTGAAGTCAGTTTCTAGCAGTCCCAAGCAAGAAACAACAAACACCGTACGTCAAACTTTTCAACCAATCCACTAAAACACTGCCCAATATATTTTGAGAAAATGCTTGCTGGGCATATGTTCCCTTTTCAGTGTTTTATAATTTCAACCAATTCATCAAGCTTGTCATCACAAAGAAGCCTTTTAAGGCTGCTCCACAGAGAATGGTTAAGATTATGAGACATGAATAAAGAGGACGCAACGGCAAAAGTTATATATGGTAGGCCACTTCCTAGTTAAGCCATGGGGGAAACTTTTCGTGTGAAAACCAATGAACTAATTAACAACCACCAGAATGGAGCATCAAATCTCTTCATGAAAATGAAACTAGAAAATTCATGAAGCGTCCATATTAGGAAATAAATATTTCACATTGCTAAAGCATTACAGCCAAAAAGGTTATCCTGATAATCCAACCGGACAAATAAATAGTAGTTTAGCAGATGTCAACAAGTTTTCGCCTTTTGCTCAATGCCAAATCGAACTAAAGCTAACTAAAGCACTTGCCACCTGATAGTACAGCAGGCTGCATTTTTTCATAGGAAAGAGCCAATAGCAACCAAGCAAGCCAACGAATGAACCACGATGCTAAACAGATCAGTTTCACGTCATTAACATCAAATGCAGCTGCGCGAGCGGTCCAGCCGCAAACCGCTTGCCCGGGGGTGTGAGGTCGAGCATGCTCACCGGATCGGAAACGGAGGAGCGGCCGGAGGCGATGCTCTTGAGCCGCCGCATCATATGCATCCTCCTCCGCGGGGCGCCGGCTGCCGTAGCCCGAGCCCAATCCCTAGCCTCGCCCTCACCCTCGTGCAGCACCGCCTTCACCCTCGAGAAGCAGCCTCGCCGCTACAGGAGGCGGCGATCTGAGAGGGGGAGGCCCTAGAAGCTTCCGAAAGCTTCGGGGGTCGTCGAGGAGAGGTGTGCGCGGTGAAAAAAATTCGAGAGTTGGGAAGCTGAGGAAGGGGAGAGAGGAAGGGCTCGCTCGCTACACAACTAGATTTCTCGCTGCTTTTTTTAGCTTTTATGACTCTCTCTCTCTCTCCGGTTGTTGCTCGCCGAAATGGCAAACTTGGGAGATCTTGACGTCTTGCCCCCTGGATTTTGTTACAATTTCGTGGGAAGGTTTTGATTTTCAAACATTTCAGGCATCTCTGGTTCGCCGGAATTTTACGAGATTTCAAGGAAACAGTTCAATTTCAACAGAAAAATTCCCGCGAATCAAGCATTTGTATTCAGGAGTGTCCAATTAGATTTTCACGTGGATCATTAGTGTATACTCCCTCCATCCAGAAATATAAGGCGCATTTTGATTGGTTAAGATAAGAGTTTGACTAATAATTACTCTATTAATATATAATTTATGTGATATAAAATTATAATCATAAAAAAATATTTTTAAATATGAATCTAATGATATCAATTTTATGTTACATAAATCACATATTAATATCATTGATCAAACTATTGTTTTAACTAATTAAAATATGTTTTATATTTCTGGACAGATGGAGTATTAGTTACCACTGAAAATATAATTGTATAGTGCTAAAGTGTTGGATTGTTCACTCTATCGCAGTTGTGTTGTAAAAAAAATCAACTTGCACCATACTGATCATCTAAAATAGCGTACCATATACTCTATTCTTTAATTATCAATTAGTTGATTCAATACATCCATGATCTTCCTTCTATGCCGCTAGATTCCATATCGGCTGCTTCCAAATTTGGCGCAAGTGCCAATAAGTACTGTAGTATTTGGTTCGGAAAGTGCTACAAATCGGCATACGTCGATACTAGTATTCTATTGGCATAGGTCGCAGTCGTCAGATGTGACAGTAGATTAGCTAAATTTATGGCAGACAACTTTAGTGACTGTAGAAAACAACTGTAGTGACCATAGGAAACATGGACTGCTGTTTATATGCAATACGTATCGTGGGTTCCTTCTGATAACAGAAACATTTGCATTTTTACTAGACCTTGTGCCACAAAATTTTTGAACCAATACAACAATAGAATATATACAACACAATTCCAAATTTTTAGTAAACTTATGATTCAAATCGCTAGATTTTCGGCATCGTGTGCTCTTTCTGTTATGGCAACATGAAAATATTTGCCTAGTGAGAGGGAATTATTTTACTAAACCTTGCGTAACAAAATTTTGAAATCAATACAACAATGGAATATATACAACACAATTCCGGATATTTGGAAAATTTATGATTCAAATCGCTAGATCTTTAGCTTCGTGGGCTCCTTCTGTTATGGCAATATGGAAACATTTATGTAGAGAGAGGGAAATATTTTATTCAAACTTGCACAACAAATTTGTCAGACCAATACAACAACTAATGTTTATTCATCCGGACTAATTTGTTTATGTTTCATTCATCCGAATATTTTGTTTCCTATACAACAATAATTTGTTTCATATACAATAATAATTCTTTTCCATCGACTTGCAGCGCAATGATACTTAATTTTGGTCTGAATTTAACACAAATTTATTTGCTATCTAATTCAAATTGGTTTCCAGTGTTTCCCTCAAAATAGGGAGTGGTAGGAGACGATGCAACCGAACGCCTGCAGCCTCCTCGCAATCGCCGACCCGATGCTGCCCACGCTCCGTCGGTGATGGCCTTCTTGATAAGCCCCAGGATCCATAACACGCAGTTCTTGGCGTCAGTCATCGCCACCATCTGCTCCACGAGGAAAGCTGCGCCCGATACACTTGCACGCCGCGTGGATGTCCTAGACGGAGGCAATGAAGCAGGCCTCCAGGTCGTGCGGGTCGGCCTCTAGGAAGACGCGATGGAGGGTGTCGAATGGGTCGAACGCTAGCGGTGGCGGGACCACCGATCTCGCGCACGGTGTGAAGCGGCTGTGCTTGTCAAGGTGGGGTGGCACCGGGGATGCGCTTGGCGTCGGCCGCGCTTGGCAAGGTCGTCGAGGAAGGCGGCGGTGCAGTGCTTCCGGGTCTCCACGGCGACGGTGGCCAAGGTGTGCAGCGAGCTCCACGAGGGTGGTGGTGGCAACAAGAATAGGAGATGGGGAGAGGCAAAACCTGATTGGGAATTTTATAGGAGGGAGTGAACAGTTGGATGAATAGCACAAAAATGAATGGTTGGATTGTAGGCCAATAGAAATTGATCCCATCAGTAGGCCGAATTGGTTCAGCAACATAACATTGTTGAATTTATTACGAAGCAACGAGATATTTCCGTAAGTAACAAACTAAGCTAAAGAATAATCCACTCAAGATGACTAGGTTTTCATAGGATCCATGGTATGGAACCATGATATTTGACATTATCCTAGTTGTGGATGAGGGAGGAGAGATGACGTTAGCAAAAGAAAATAGGGGTTGGCGATTGGCGAGGCAATTGGATCATCATCGTCCTCCTCCTCCATGTTAGCTGGAAAAGTTCTTGTACGACAGATCTAAGGCGGAGTTCCTGGGGATCTATACTAGAAGCAGCATCCACGTGATTGGATCTTTCGCCGTCTGGTAAGAAAGGGGAAAATTCGGTAGTATCCTTGCCTGAGCGTGGTGTGGTGGATCATCTCTCACTCCTTTTTCATCATTTGTAGATCCAGCCGCCCATCCGATTTGAGCAGTTTGGGGGTGGTACGAGGCCGGTTGCTTGTTCCACCCTAGATCCAGAGTTCATGGCGGTGGCAACAAGTGAAGAGTGGCCATGCATCAAAGTTGGGGACGGTGAACAACAGGTGGTGGAGGACGAGGGGGTGTGTCACACATTTTGGCAAGTACTCGAGCAACCGACCATGAGCCGTTTCGGTCTGGGAGACGGTGGTAGTTGCGATGGGGGAGGTTTCGGTCCTGGCAGGGGAGCTAGATCAGGCAGATTCAGTGGTGGCAGCCTAGGCGGTGGACGAGGTCGTGGTGGCTAGACTGGTGGTGGGGATCCGCAATGAGGTCAGGGTTAGGGAGGCTTTGGGGGTCGTGGTTTTAGGCCACGATCGTTGTTCTCCTTCTTTCAGACTCCGACATCATCACAGTACATGCTTGTAAGGATGACCATCGCTCTGGCTACAAATCCGACAATACAGCAGACTTTGCCTCAGGCTCTAGGGCAAGGTCACCAGCAGGCACGACGATAGACGCAACAGCAACTTCAAGGGCAAGTGTCATAGTCGCAATGGCATCAAGGGCAAGTACCATAGCCACAAGGACCAAGGTAGCAACAGTAGCTAGTGATGATGTAGTCTAGTGAAAGCAAGGGTCTTGGATCTGGTAGGGAAGGCCAGCAATCCACTAGGGGAGGCGTCACGGAGGGGATGCATCTTCAGAAAGTCCGCCAATGGCACAGGTCAATCCAAAAGCGCAATTGCCAGTAGTCGTTGTTATATTAACTCCAGAGGTGGCGAATTATAAGAGAGTTGTGTGTTACAAGTAGTGGGAGCCAGGTCATAACATCAGAGTGTATGGATGAAGTTTACTATATTGTGTGTGGTAAAGATACACACATTATAGCCAAGTGTGTGCTCCCCAAACAAATAATGCCTATAGTGATGATGGTGGCTTTCGCTGCAGAAGGATTGGGTTTTTCTTAGCCTATGGGTCCAGACAGGAGGTAGTCACCAAGAAATGGAATGATATGTCACTCATATCTGTCACTTTTGGCTATGTCACTATGGACCAACTGGTATTTGGTTTCCATACTATGTTTGAATGGGGCTAGATATGGAAGGCTAAAGAACATAAGTAGGGGGCTTTCATCATGCAATTTCCCAATTGGACAAAGGTGGATGAGTTACACAAGATTCCAAACATGGGGTTGCCTGGTTCAGATGCAGTAATCTTAGTGGTGGCCAGGTGGACAGCTAAGGTAGTGGCTAAAGTAAAAACTCTCATATGTTTGGGTCAGGGTTACTAGCATACCTAAAGAAAAGAGGCACTATCAAGGTGTCTGTGAAGTAGGGTCTATGCTAGGGCAGTGCAGGCTGTAGATATGCAGAGCTTTAGGACCTTTGAGATTGTCAAAATCAAGGTGGAGGCTAAGGCCCCAAGGCTGATCTTAGTCTCATCTGAGTACACTGTGGATTACATATGACATTTACTTTCACATTGAATATGTGGAAGTGTTTGGTGGATCTCTAGGTGGAGATAGTGCTAACAAGAGAAATATTGGGGCGTAAGATAGGGTTAGAAGCAAATGGTGACCTAGATAGAAGCAAACTGAGTAAATCAGTTCATTTCACTAGGATGAACTTTGAGGATGCTGGGTGTTCTAGGACTCAAGGTGTTGCTGAGGAATTGCATAATGAATAAGTGATGGTGAATGATAGTTTGGCTCAATAAACAACAAGCTGAATGGGATAGGAGTCTGGCCCTAGAACTGCAGAAGCTTGATGAACATAGGACAGGGCAAAGAAATGAGGTGATCCAATTGAAAAGTCCTGAGATGGAGATGGGAATTGAAAATGTTGTAGCTACAATTGGGGTGCCAATGGATGGTATTGACGAACAGGAGAAGGTTGATATTTAGTGCAGTATTGACACTGACACTCAGGACCTTGATCGGTTTTCTAGAAAGGTTGGAGTGAGAATTGAGGATGTAACAGAAGATCAGGAAGGGTCTAAGTAGTAAGTAGAGCAACAAAATAAATCTGGGGGGCAAGTAGTGGAACATGAAAAACTAAGCAAGCAGAAGTGCAAATCTACATGGGGAAAATGAAGAAACTGAGCAAGAGGGTGGTTGTAGGAAAAGTTCTAGAATCAAAGAGGATCAAGATACTATGGAGAAGGCCCACGAGAGGCAGAAAGTGAAGAACTTGGAAATTCCAAAAGGTACACATCAAACTAACAAACACACTATATTTGATACCCCAAATGATGATTTAATTGTATTTGCTACTCAGTAGGGGTGGATATTGATAGAAGTAGGAACGAGAAAGTGGAAAATGTAGAGATGATTAAATCTTTAGAGCAAGCTAGAGTCAATCTGTACTTAGCTAATTTGCATAAATCTACTGCCCCAGATATTGTATCTGGGCATGGGAAGGTGGATAATGAATTATTACTAGAGTTGTTGTTAGATGATGATGAGGATGTTGATCCTAACTTGGAGGATACTTTACTAGCTGAGATCCAGAAAGCCAACCAAGGAAGGATGAGAAAAAAGGTAATTCACCTTCTAGCGTGAAGGTTATGAGAAAGGACAGGGGCCCTAGAACTAAACCAAAAATAAAAATTCTGGATGACAAGAATGTTTTGGAATTGTAGGGGCCTTAGGGACCTAAAGAAGAATTATTTTTTAGAGAAATGATTGTGGACAATAAAATAGATTCCCTTGGTTTGCAAGAAACCAAGAAACATGTGTGTAGTAAATTTTGGCTTAAGAGTTTGTGTGGGAATAGGGATTTTTTCTAGCATGTTGCTCCATCTAAATGGATGTCTGGTGGTATTATTGTTGGGGTAAATAAGGATGTTTATGAGGTTTTGGATGTCGAAGAGGGTGAGTTTTGTGTCAGGCTGTTGCTGTGTCATAAAATAATGGTTTTAGATGGAACTTGATTGTAGTCCATGGTGCAACTCAGCTTGAAAAGAAAAGGGTTGTTTCTAGTTGAATTGTCAAGAGTGTGTCAAGGTGATGAGTACCTTGAAGTGGTAGGGGGAGATTTTAATATAGTAAGGTGTCTGGGGGAGAAGAATAAACCGTTGAAGTCTTCCAAATGGCCTTTCCTGTTCAATGAAGTTATTGAGTCAATGGGGCTGAAGAAATTCTAGTTGTGTGTTAGAAAGTTTACATGGTCAAATACTCAAGAGAGTCCATTTTTGAGAAACTAGACAGAATGTTAGTTAGCTGCAGTTGGGCATTAAAGTTTCCTTTAGTAACAGCCAGGGCTCTCTACTGTGCTCTTTCTGATCACGTTCTTTGCTAGAAACTAGTACTAAGGTAAGTAAGCATAGGCCTTTTAAGATCAAATTATGTTGGCTTACCAGGAATGATATGTTTGGGATGGTCCAACAAAGTTGGATGTCACCAGTTAGGGGACAAAAAACTAGCATTGATATATGGCCAGTTAAGATGGTAGGCTTCGAAGAGCAGTTAAGGGCTGGAATGCTAATGTGGAGGGGGGGGGTATAAAAAGAAGCAGGTGTTGCTGGACCAGATGGAGGTGATATAGTGAGATTTTTGGATTATCATTAGAAAATAGATATGAAAGGTTATTTTGTGAACAACGGAATGTTGAGGGAAGAAGAGATCAAGTGGTTTCAAAGGGCTCAAGAGAAATTTTTATTACAAGGAGATAACAATATTAAATATTTTATGTTGGAAGCTAGTGGGAGATATAGGAAGAAGAAGATTTTACAGCCGAGGCAGGATGATGGTTTAATAGAGGGGGATGAAGAGCTTCTAAAACACATTACACAATGTTATAAAGAGTTGTTTGGCCCTTCATATAGGGGGACTTTTAAGTTAGATTTTTTTGATACTCCTATAGTTCATACCGAGCAGGTGAACTTATTGACCGGGGAGTTTACAATGGAAGAACTCAAGGCAGTTGTAGACTCAATGGAAAATAATAAAGCCCCTGGGCCAGATGGCTTTCCAATTGGGTTCTACTAGGTGTTCTAGGAGGTGATTAAATGGGATTTGATGGCTACGGTGGATGACTTTCATGCAGGGCGGTTACCAATTGAGAGGGTGAATTATGGTAACATTATTCTACTTCCAAAAAAAAGATGTGAAAACAAATACAAAAATTTAGACCTAATTATTTGCTTAATGATAGTTATAAGGTTATTACTAAGGCAATGGCAATTAGGAAAAGTATGGTGATATCTTAGGTGATTTCCCCAATTCATACCGCTTTCATGGAGATAAATTTATTATGGATGGTGTGGTTTTGTTGCATTAAACATTGAATGAAATGCATGTGAGAAAACTTCCTGGAGTCATGCTTAATATAGACTTAGAAAAACGTATGATAACGTGAAATGACCATTTTTGTATCAAATGATGCAGGCAAACAATTTTGGGGATCAATGGTGTGTTTGGGTCATGAGTATTGTGAGGGGCAAGGAGTAGAGTGAATATTACAGTTAATGATATCCAAGGGCCATATTTTAGAACTTATAAAGGAGTTCAATAGGGTAATCCCCTCTCTCATTTATTATTCAACATACTGGCTAAGGGGCTGGCTAAGTTAATTAAAAGAGCTCAAGGGTAGTACCTGATTTAGGGTTTGGTACCTGATTTGATGCAAGGGGGAGTAGCTATCCTTCAATATGCGGATGATACGATTCTGCTTATTGAAGATGATTTAGCGATGGCTAGGAATTTGAAATTTATTTTGTGCTTGTTTAAGCAACTCTCGAGGCTTAAGATTAACTTTCACAAGAATGAGTTGTATTGTATAGTTGCAACCGAAGATAGGAAAGTTTGATATGGTGAATTCTTTACTTGTGCATTTGGGGATTTTCCCTTTCGTTATATAGGGATCCCTATTGTGTAGAAAAGGTTAAGTAATAAACATTAGAAATAAACTGAAGATAAAGTTGAGAATAAACTTGCATGTTGGCAAGGAAATATGTTGTCTATTGGTGGGAGGTTGATTCTAGTGAATACTTGTATGAGTAGTGTTCCTTTTTATATGTTGTCCTTTTTTCGAGTGCCCAAAGGGGTTAAGAAGAGATTGGTCCATTTTAGGCAAAACTGTTTTGGCACGAGGATCAAGGGATCAAAAGATATCACCTGGTCAATTGGCCTACATTATGTAAGCCCAAAGACCAGAGGGATCAGGTGTGCTGGATTTAATGAACATTTGTTTACTTGGTAAGTGGATATCGAAATTGATTAACCATGATGGTTTGTGGCAACAAATGTTGAAGAAAAAATATCTTCAGAACAGGGTATTGTGTCAAACTGTGAGTAAGCCAAGAGATTCACACTTTTGGTAGCGTATTATGGTAGTGAATAGAATTGTGCACTATTTCTGTAGATATGAATTAGGAGATGGGGAAACTGTAAGCTTCTAACATGATGTGTGGGTTAATGCTACTCCTTTGAAACATCAATTCCCTCGCCTATTTTATCTAACGTTCAATAAAGATATTAGGGTGGCTAAGGTCTTAAAATCAGGCTAGGGGTTGATCAGATTTGGGAGGGTGCTTGTGGGGGGATACATTGCATATGTGGAATAGGCTTAAAATGTTGTGTGACTGTGTCCCAAGGAGACAAGGGCCAGACATTTTAGTGTGGAAACTAGATCCCACAAAAGGGTTTTTAGTGAGATCATTATATGTGGCCTTAAAATCTCAGCAAGAGTCGCATGTTTATCGGGTGAAAGGATGGCGTCAGGTACACCGGCTAGTAGAAAGATGGGAATTCAATGATTCTTTGTTGGCTCTGTAATGTGAACATCTATTTTTAGTAAGTAGTCAAGTGGTTGTTAGTTTAGCTGTCTTCGAATTGTTTTGATGTTGGTTATCTTTTGATTTTGTAAGAATCTTTGATGGGTTCAATATATGAATCCAGGTGCACGAAAAGTCACCTGTTTCGAAGGAAAATGACAATTATCCTAGTTTTCTAGGGTGCAAACCGCAAAAGCGATCTCAATTAAGGGCCTCTTTGGATTGAAGGATTTTCAAAGAAATTTTGTAGGATTTGAATCTATAGGTATTTTTCCTACGAATGCCCTTTGGATCGTAAGAATGATGTACTACGAATCCTATGAAATTCCTATAAAATGACTCAATTCATAGAAATTTTAGAGAAAATTCTAACATGAGTTTAGACCTCATGAAAAATTCTCTTTATGTCTTATATGAACCCTCTCTCTTTAAATTCTGCAACATTTCTATGGATTTGAGTCATTTTATAGATTTGTATATTTCTTTTTTTTTGTAGAATTTCATAAATATGATATTATATTTTTATATTTTTTATATTTTGAGAATTCCGTGTTCTAAAGCACCCCTAAAGACCGCAGGTGACGATCTAGGTTTTTGAAACCGTAGACTAGAACGTCACGTTCCACGTATGGAACCATGACACTGAAAATTATGTGGAGTAATGTTCAGGGCCCGAAGTGCAAAAGCTGTCACAGACAGAATTGTTTGGCATGTGCCATCGGAGTCGCCGGTCAAAGCTCCCAGGTGCGAGCCTAATCATTGCCACCACCGTTTGTGCCCGTTCGCGGGCTCCCTGTCCCACCCGTCCGATCGCCCAGGCTCGCGAGGAGGAGAGGTGGCATCCACGAGACTGACGCCGATGCGGGATATCCGGTCCGCGGTCCCGCGCCGCTCGGTCGCGATCTGGGCTCGGAATGAACGGAGCGCGCGTGGTGGCCGGTCCGCAAGTCCCGCTCCCAGCGGCCGGCCCAGCTTGACCAACCTCCTTTATCGTTTGCTGTTGTTTTCTTTCTCCTCTCAAACTCGGAGTTGCTGCGATGTTCTGGGTGCATTTGCATCCGCCACAGGATAACAAATTGACAATTGTCATTACATTGGACAAGTAACATAAAAACACAACACTGTTTTTTATTTTGGACCACTGGTCCTCTCTGAATTCTTTCTGGGATGCTTGTCCCCATACATATGTTGATGGGAAACAAGACGCCATGGACCTTCCACGCGGACACCGAAGCTCAATAATCCCCAAACCATCGAGGAAATAACGTCGGGAATAATGTCTGAGACGTACGCAACGCCACGTGAAGTTCTCACGGGCAATGAAAGCGACGATCATTAGCGACGACACTGGCTCCGTTCGGAGAATGACGCGGCGCCAGTCACCGCCGTTGATTGGGCCACCGACCACGCATGCCAGTTCCCGCGTAACATCGCAGCCGAACCGCAATTCCGCGTCGCGCCGACAACAAATTCGGCACGGCCAGCTTCCCACGTTTCTTCCTTCCTCCCGAAAACGAAACGCCACCACTGTCCATGACAGCTAGCTCTGCCAACTCGCAAACTACTAGCCCGTGCTAACCGTGTCCGCCTCCACACCCGCGCGCGCCGGAAGCAACGCACCAACTGCGGCCGCCGCGCCATTTATTTATTTACCCGCACCTCTCGCCTCCCACCACCTCACTTCCACTGCCTCCACCACCTCGCAGCCGTTTTTCTCCACTCCAAGAACACATCGCCACAGTTAGCCCACGCACCACGCTTGCAGCAACGTCCTACGCTATGGCAGGCTCGCGCTACGTCGCGGAGAAGGGAGAGGGGAAGTCGATCCCGCCGGCGGCGCAGCAGTATCCCCAGCAGCGCGAGGGAGAGAGGGAGTGGGTACCGTGGATCGTGCCGACCTTCGTGGCCGCTAACGTCGCCGTGTTCGCCGTGGCGATGTACGTCAACAACTGCCCCGCGCACGCCGGCGGCGGCAAGTGCGTCGCCGCCGGGTTCTTCCGCCGCTTCGCCTTCCAGCCGCTCAGCCAGAACCCGCTCCTCGGGCCCTCCTCGGCTACGTAAGTGCAGAACCTCCATCGATATCTACCTTTCTCCACTTAGCATCTCGTATATATTCTCGTATTTGTCACTCAGTTTTTGCTGTTTGCTTCGGTTGAGCCAATGCAGAAGCTTCAATGCTGCAGTTTGCCTAAAACTGTGTAATTTGTTACCAGTGTGTCAGATTTGAGATTTTACATTGTCTTGCCATGTATAGTTCTTGACGAGATGGAGATTTTCATGTCTCCAGATTGCAGAATCTGGGAGCACTTGTCTGGGACAAAGTTGTGCACGAGCACGAGGGATGGAGGCTCGTCACATGCATCTGGCTGCACGCTGGTGTCATCCACCTGCTCGCTAACATGCTCAGCCTTGTGCTCATCGGACTCAGGCTTGAGCAGCAGTTTGGATACGGTATGCACAGTTCTTCTGCACATGCCCATTACCTCAACTAGTACATCTGAATCTGAATTAATATCCCCATTCCCTTGCAGTGAGAGTTGGTAGCATCTACCTCGTCTCCGGTGTCGGAGGCAGCGTGCTCTCGTCTCTGTTCATCAGAAACAACATCTCCGTCGGCGCCTCCGGTGCTCTGTTCGGGCTTCTTGGAGCCATGCTGTCGGAGCTCTTCACCAACTGGACCATATACACCAACAAGGTGCATTTCATCAGCACACTCTCATCCTCGTCGCTTAATTTGCAATCCAATTGTGTGCAAGTGATAACTAAATTCTTTTTTGAAATGGGATAATTGGATAAACGCCGGTGCGATATCGTCACCTGTTTGAGAAATGCCACTGCTCGTCCGGCTTTGAGGTGTCTCACCCTGTCATTGTGCAAATTTACAGGCTGCGGCGCTGGTGACACTCCTGTTCGTCATCGCAATCAACCTCGCGATCGGCATCCTCCCGCACGTCGACAACTTCGCGCACATCGGGGGGTTCCTGACCGGGTTCCTCCTCGGGTTTGTGTTCCTCATGCGCCCGCATTACGGCTGGATGCAGCGCTACGTGCTGCCTTCCTCCGTCAAGGACGCCGGCAGGAAGTACCTGGCTTACCAGTGGGTTCTGCTGGCCGTGGCTTCGGTGCTACTCGTCATTGGGTAAGCAATGATGTTTTGCTTAAATCCACCAGTGGACAATGGCTAACCCAACCTGGCATCTTAATAAGTTCGTATCGCATCGTTCCATTTGGATTTTCACACCAAACGTACAGTTCAATTCCTGTAGCAATCAGAAAAATTCTTGTGTTGCAAACGGTGCCTAGCTAGCTCAGTAATCAAGTGGGCAGCAATGCCGTTTCTCCTGCCTTCATGGTTGTGCAGAGCTTGCATTGGATAATCATTCTTCCCATGCTGCATTACATAATAATTTCACACCAAACGTACAGTTCAATTCCTGTAGCAATCAGGAAAATTCTTGTGTTGCAAACGGTGCCTAGCTAGCTCAGTAATCAAGTGGGCAGCAATGCCGTTTCTCCTGCCTTCATGGTTGTGCAGAGCTTGCATTGGATAATCATTCTTCCCATGCTGCATTACATAATAATTTCTCATGTGCTCCCGCTGATCTTTTTGGCTTCCGAGAGTAACATGCTGCTTGCTATATCTTAATATTTATGCTTGAAACGATGCACGTGAGGTCGGTTTGACTCATATTTCAAATCATGGTTGTGCTGTGCAGATTCGCGGTTGGGATGGCGATGCTCTTCAGAGGGGTGAACGGGAACGAGCACTGCCAGTGGTGCCACTACCTCAGCTGCGTGCCTACCTCCAGATGGAGCTGTGGGAAATGAAAACTAGTGCAAACACCATGGATCTTTTATTATGCCATGGTCTCTAAGGCCATCAAAATACATTTTTTTTCGCACAAGCATTTTGATGCACAGATACGCCACTTGTTGTATATAACGGATTACACCCCAGGATTTACTTGATGATTGATTCGTTCTGTTGATTTCAGTTGTTTGAAATGGGAATATCTTGAATCTTCCACCTGCATGTGCATGGCATAGAAAGGTGGTTGATGCAGATCAACGAATGGCCTTATGTAGGAAATAATTTCTTTTGTGCACCGAAAGCAGGTGTTATTTAATGATGTCATGTGACAGACGAAAGCTAAGCACGAGACGGTCGGCATTTCAGTCAGATCATAACATTCGTAATTTCTTGTATTACGTGCGCAACTGCAGAATGTCTAAGGTGAAAGCGCACAAACAATATCGCAATTAGAGATAATGTAAAGGTGCCAAAGCAAATACGAAATGTCAGTAGACTTGTATGTACAAATCAATAAGCATTAGCTGCAGGCGGTAAACCAAAAATGTGCATCACCGAAGTTGTAGCATCTTTGGGTGCTCAAAAACATCTGTAGCAGCATAATCCAACAGCTACATCTTTCAGAAACTGTGCAGCTCAACTATCTTAGCTTGTAATGTAAAAAATCATGGTACTACATGCTTAGACATTTAACCATGGCACGAACCATCACTTAGTGTCTCAATGCACCTCATGTCCAAATCAAAGAAAATTGCTTTTCACATGTATCTGCGGTAACACTAGCACTCTGCAGAACTCATACCCTCCTTTCTGCTGCCCTTTGGTTGTGCTCATGTTTGAGAAGGTTTGCCCTCAGAAGCATGGACTCGGAATCTCTCAAACTCACTGCCCGTTTGCAGGGCACGTTCGAAAGTTGTGTTTCTTTGGTTAGTCTTGCATAGAGAATCTTGTTGTGCGAGTCTATTCGAACCTGCATAAATTTCAGAAAGAAGAAGCTCAGCAAATTGGCACTGTGTTTCAAGCCACGTGATACAGGGCATCTTTATTAGGTACCTGTATCTTGTTATCAGTGATAAGCGCTGCCAACTCTTTCTCTAATATGGAGACAGAGGTCTTGAAGGCAACAGCCATTGTGTTGAGATCAACAGATATAAATGGGAGCGTGTACTGTATGATAGCTTTGTGGCGAATATCCTTGTACAGAGTCTCTACATGCTCATGCAAATGTATATCCAGTAGCAGGTTTGACTTCAGCTTCTCAAGATATCCCAAACATGACCCATAACTGGTAGAAGAAATCTTGGGATTAGTTAATAACAAAGAGTTGAAAAGAATAAAAATTCTCTGTTTATGAGAAAGAAAAAAAAAGTGCACAATCTAGTAGCATGAAATATATAAACATGCATCTCCAAAAGAAAGCAACCCACCCCCGGCTTAAAACAAGGTATTCTTAATGTACTGCAGAAATAACACGGAGTAGAAGGCCAGTACCAACATGGCTCATAAATCAGCTATAATGCAAGAGTGCAGGTGACAAAATATAGCCATCTGACGATATTATTTCGTAGAAAACAGTGTTAAATTTTACACGCTAATCACTGAGTGCATGACATTAGTAACAGTGACAACAAAAAAGAGCAACTTTTATTTTATTAGATTATGCATAGATCTTGGAAGGGATAACAATATGCCCTCTCTTTGGTTTTTGAAATATTTCCAGCTATGGCTCGCACAGTTAGGAGTGGCCGACAGCGTTCAAGCCCCTGGCGCACGGGCATCAGCAGAGCCAGGATTTCGATTATGGGTATTCGAAGTTACACAAATTTTTTTCTTTTTCTGCAGGTCTAGTTTTCAGCTAAGCCTAGACAGCAAACTCGAGGCTCGCAGCTTGGCTTAGGCTCGGCTCGGGCTCGGGTCGGCTTGGAGGCGCAACGAGCCAAGCCTGAGCCTCCTCCCCGGCTCGTAAAGCTCACTGAGCCGAGTTAAAAAGCTCGCGAGCTGCTCGTAGGCTCGTTTAGGCTCGTTACATAAAAAAAATTTAACATGACCTTTACTTAAAAACTGACAATTCACATATATATATCGTACCATATAAAACAAATTTGTCCATCTCTTGCCGACAGAAACTATCGGATAGTTCTTGAATATTATTCAGTTGGCTTGAAATTGATCTAAGCACCTAAGTCAAATTATGACAATATTTCGAACCAAGTGCATTCTCCAACTGGTTTTGTCTAGAAGAAATCAGCAAAGATAAGGAATATCAAATAACCAAGTTGCTCCCTCAAAATATAAAGATCCATGAATTTCGAAGCTACTTGCCCAACTGCCATATCAGAAAAGAAAGAATCCCCAAGTAGATTGCTCGAAGAAAATTTTGTACAAAATTAGAAATAAGCCCTATGACCCTGTCCAGAGAATAGCAACACAACAAGAAAGCTCAAGAGTTGTGGGCTGAGTGTGAACTAAATGTGCGTGATAATACATTTTTATATGTTTCAGATTGACCTAGACAGAATCATTAATTAAAATCTGAAACGATTGTAAACACTAAAGCAGGTGTGACTATTCCTAAATGAGTTTTGCCTGTCAAAAGATGAATAAGAGACTCTGTAGAGGACAATCAAACATATCTCTGAAAGATGGCCATCACTGTCAGATAGATCCCCATCTAACTCATTCTCATCCTCTGGAAACTCCAGACAGGAAGCCAAAGTAGCAACATCATCGTTTGTGTTCCTAAAGGAAAATCATATTGAGCTTAGTTAAATAAAAAGAACAAAGAGCTCACAAATTAATGAATTGCTGAACATTATTATCATGAATAATGAAGTTGTACAGTAAATAAGGGGAAGGAAACTAAATCCACGTCCCCAACATTCAAAATTGCAAACTAGGTTTAGTCAAAATGGCTATAAGTCAGCAAAGATCAATTTCATAGACAAAATAATGCACTATCATATTGTATTGTGGCACCGGCACGGCTGCAATTCCTAAGTCCAGCGAGAGCGGGGCAGGAACGGCACGACTAGGGGAGGAGCGGCCTCGATGAGGTCAGGGGAGACATCCGGAAAGTCACAGACTACCGGAACATCTGGAAGATCAGGGAGAGGCTTGCCTTCAAGAGCACAAAGATGAGATTCAAGGAACTCCGGAGTAAATCGAACAGTTTCACCAGAGGGATGAGAACGAATCACTGCCTTCGTTGCACAATCGATTAAAGCTTGATGTGCAACTAACCAGTTCATTCCAAGAATGACATCGATGTCAGTGGAGATTAGAGCAATTAAGGTAGCAAGGAATTCAAGATTGCCCACCTTGATGCAAACATCACGGCATTCTTGGGAGGCTCTTATTACCGATCCCGGCGAGACTATAGCCAGGGAGTTGAGCATGGCCTCATAGGGAATATCATGCTGATCCGCAAATCTCTTAGATATAAAAGAATGAGAAGCTCCCGAATCGAAAAGAACTGAGGCTGGAATAGAATTAACAAGGAGCGTACCCAACATGACGTCAGGCGCATCTTGAGCTTCTTCTGCGACCACGTGGTTCACGCGACCGCGATTCCCGGACTGAGGCTGTGGATTCGCCTTCTTGGTGGGAACATTGCCTCGAGGTTGACCCTGCCCTTGAACAGGGTAAGGTGTAGGATTCTGCCGCTGTGGACAGTCGCGAGAGAAATGGCCAGGCTGGCCACAGTTGAAACAAGCTCCATATGGCGACCTTGGAGCAGGGTTAGCAGGTTGTCCACCAAGTGGTCTCGGCTGGCAGCTGGAAACTGGAGGACGAGGAACGAACCCAGACGGTCTTAGGGACGGAATAGCACAGTTGAACGCGCTAGCAGGAATCCAAACACGTTTCTTCTGCGAGCTGGAAGAAGATGATTGTGCCACTTCTCGGGCACGTTTGCAGGAATCTTCCAGAGCTCGTCTTCCATGCTCCATCTTGATAGCCTTATTTATTAGGGCTTGGAAATCAGGAAAATCGAAAGGGAGCAATTCATATTTAAGCTCCGCGTTCAAGCCCTTGCGGAATTTCTCTTGCTTATCCGCATCAGTGGCCACGTCACGCGGAGCATAACGGGCCAAGAGGTTGAAGAGATGAAGATATTCGGTGATATTCTTCCGCCCTTGTACCAGACTACGGAATTCTTCTTTCTTAATCTCCATTACACCTTCAGGAATATGAGTTCCGTGAAAGGCAGCGCTGAACTCCTGCCACGTGACAACGTGGTCTTCCTTCTGCATGGCGAGGAAAATTTTCCACCATGCTACCGCAGCTCCATCAAGCTGCTGCGCTGCAAAATTCACGCGGTCATCCGCAGAAACACGTGCAGTGTCCAGCTTATGCTCAATATTGCGAAGCCAGTCATCGGCTTCGAGCGGATCATCAGAGCGAGAGAACACCGGGGGTTGCAGCCAAAGAAACTCTGAAAGTCTACCCCTGTCATCAGAGCGACGGGCGGTATTATGGACGAGACGCTCCAGCAGACAGGTCTAGTCCATCCTATTGCGCTCGATTTGCATCAGCACTTCCGCCATGGTGGGTGGCGGAGGAGGAACATTATCGTGACCTGAGCCTCGATCTTGGTTACGGTCAGCGGGCGAGCTACCCTCTGGAAGTCCAGACATCTGAAGTAAAGAATAACTGTTACTTCAAACCCAAGATCGAATCACAAAGAGAATTAGGATGGAATACGCTGAGGAGCTAATCAGAGAGAACAAAACGGAATCTAAATGACACATATGGTAGTACAAAAGCCACGAAGCTAGAATACATTCCACAGTAGTCGCGATAAACATATGGTACATACGATACAGGAAGTGACATTACAAGCTCACCAGCTAGAATATGTACATAACAATGATACAAGCACGGAGGTGCCAAAAGAGCTAACACCAACTGCTTGTCGTACATACAAATACAAAACTACGGGGAGTATTCATTCTGGTCAGAGGGCATGAAGTAGTACAATGTTGCCTCTGGCGGAATAGGCACTGGCTCTCGAAAGTTGTGAGGCACCTCTCCAGGAAGTGGCTCACGTCGATGACGGAAAGTCCCAGGCACCTCCATAGCTACATGATGACGAGGAGTATAGCGAGGTCCCGGAACGGCAGGAAATTCACAGGTAGATGGCCGATTGGCAGAATAAGGCCCAGAAAAACTTTCGCAAGTTGACATTAAGTCCATTGGGGCTTGATGGGTGCCGATGTGCTTGCGGATATACTCAAGGGCATGGCACAAACGATAATGGTAGCAGTCACGATCATAAGTGGCCACTCGATAAAGACGGTGGGTAATATTTAGCATTGGGGCCAACTCAACAATCGTAGGATCTGGGTGCATAATAAACTCCTGCCACCACATCGGTGCGTTGGGGTCTTCTTGCCCCACATGATAACCAAAAGGAGAATCCATGAGCGGTATCGCACAGTGGTAGCAAAGAAGACTTATGGCATTGAGAGCTGCTACCTGGACAGCTCCTTCATAGGAACCATCACGACCTTCAATGATAATAGGATGTCCCAGTGGTGTAAGGGGTGTCTGCAATGGTTATGAAGGATGTGGTCTGATGTAGATAGAAGCAACGTAGTCGCTTAACCCAAATCGACGATTGTGACAAAAAATGGTATACTCGGGAAGCCACATATATCCCAATCTTGCCAACATCCGAAGCAAAAGTGGAGGAGCACCACCAACGTTCAAACAGTGAGAAGTGCTGGCCATGGTGATATAGGATTCAGCCATCTGGGCAAAAGATTAAAAAGAGAGTTACATTAAGTCTCCAAATACAACAACTGCATGGGATAAGAAAGTTTGAAACTGCAAGGTTATTTACAGACGGCTCTGAGGTTTAAGTCCTATACATTATTCATCTACAACCTTAGGCGGTTACAGACTTGGAAAGGAAAACCATACACTGCCATCGCGCAGGACGGTCAAGTGTATGCACTGTACAATTGTACATTGGTACACCATAGAACTGTCGAAAACACCTTACTATTCTATACTGGGAGGTGGAAGAGGCACACGAGGAGTGCCGAACAGTTCGGTTCCCTCGGGCTGGGGCAGGTTGGGACACTGGCGAGGTCCAGTAGTAATACGATGAGTTGTACGAGGAGGACCTCGAGTAGGGGTAAACCCACCAACATCTGGATAAGCAATGCTGTGCGGCATGGGCTCAACTTGCGCATTAAGAATGCCAGGGCTCAAGTTGTTCATCCGAACGCTCGGCTCTACTGCCACCAAGAGATCCCATCAACGAGCACGAGTGGCAAAGAGCTCGTGCCGTATTGCACGATAGTGCCGATCCAGAGTCCTGATAAGGTCGGCCTATAGGCGTATCTCAGGATCATCCACTACATCCATATCTGTATAGACCGCATAATCCACCTGAGACTCCTCAGGTGGTAGAGCAGGATAGGTGCGGTATGCTGTTAACGACATCGGCGATTGATCATATCGTAACCGAGTGAGAGCGCAATAAGCAGCCTCCTGAACTACCATATCAATAGTCGTGCCGACTCCGAAAAAGGTGTGCATTGGTCGAGGATCATGCTCATAATATGGATAGATATGCACTATGGCAAGATATTGGAGCATATTGTAGTCACGATATGTTTCAAGGACTGTGTATTCTGGCATCCAACGATAGAGGTTGTCGGCCAGAGCCTGAGGGAGTAGTGCTGGAAAACCAGGGGTATCGATACACCGAGTAAGGCGAACGACCTGTCCACGAGGCATCTGGATAGATGGAAACCAAGGTTAGAAATCACGATTAACCGGAACGAGATAAGAGGAAAGGTAAGGATTACCTGCACACGTGAATTCTAACTTTTGAACGGAGCAAAGAAGTAGCAAATCCATTTTTCAACCCAACGAAGAGGTAAGGAGCAGAGCTAGGATTGAAAAAGGATAAGGAGGAAACAGAATCACTACTTATGCTTTTCACAAATCCTTTTTAGGTTCAAAAATAGTTTTCGTAACTTCTAGACCCAACAACGACCAAGTCAAAGGTTATCCTATAGACAGTCCTGCTCTGATACCAAAACTGTCGAGACCCAAAATCCATAACAGAGAGTTTTAAGTAAAATCACCCGCTAAGTCGAAACGTCAACCCTGACCTCAACCCTTGGGTGTCAATTCCAAGAGGAGTGGAGTGATATGGCTTCGAATAGCCTGAGACGTCAACCCCGAACTCGCTTCGGCAAATAACTGCACGGGTTGAGTAGGGTGATATGGCCTCCTCACTCTTTTCCTACTGAGCCGGAACGTCAATCCCAAACTCGTCCCGGCAAATTAATGCTCGGCTGGAGTAGGATGATATAGTTCCCAATCTCTCAGTAGAAGAGTCACTTCACTGGGGTGATTAAACCTAATGACTCTATGATATAGACTCTGAAACTCTACCCGCATCATGTGCTTCAATAACATGCACGCAAGGCACATGAGGCAGGCGAGAACAACCAGATACCACAGCAGTAACTCTATGACAGGAACTGCAATATTATAAGTTCTTGAAACTTAACAACATATTCACACATAGGATCCGAAGATCTAAATCCAACTACACAGCGGAAGAGTAATTAAGGCTACGAAGCCAAAGGGTCGGGCCAAAAGTGGCAGCAGAACAAAATGAGCTGCCAAACCCCAGGGGCAGGACCACTGCCTGGGATTTCCAGCGACTAGTCGTCGTTGGCATCGATCTCTAGGTAGAAGCCACCCTCGGAGGGGATGGTTTCCTTTGCAAGAAAATGTCAACGATAGCAGGGTGAGTACAAAATTGTACTCAGCAAGACTTACAAGGGGAAACTAGTAATAGATGCAACAGGTATCAAGAACATGGTAACAGTGGACTATTTTGCTGAAAGCCGATTTTACCTTTGTCAATATTTTGTAAGTAGATGAAAATCGACTACTGGAATACTTTTAAAAGGGGGTGAGTCAAACACTTCACGATCAACTCTTATTGCAGACCAGTGAACACATAAACCCCCGATTCTTCCTCAACCACCCTGGGAGGAAGCAATCGCTACACCTCAACCTTAGAGTTGGCAAGTTTTAGATTTATTGTTGTAGTTGTCTAATTCGCAGGTAATCACCAAGTTGTCCATAACCGTGGACACGGCTATTCGAATAGTTCAAACCCTACAGGGGTGTACATCTTTACCTACACGTATCGATCGTCTCTTAGCGCTAGACCAAGGACACACTTTCACGAGGTGTGCTAGCAGAGGGTGATCGAACACGACCGTTAGAATGCTTTCGACCTAGGTATGAGCCACCCTTATGGGCCATTCCATGTTCATCAGCCCAGCCGCAACTGCGACACGGTCCCATAAGTTGTGAATCGAGGTACATCCCCGATCTCCCAGACCGTGTGTCCACCCCACCCTTATATTGAGATACCACACCACATCCCCTTTTTCACGCACATGGCAAATGGAAACGGCAAACTAATACAGCTCATACTCTAAGTCTAGGCAAATTATTTAGTCATGGGTGGTCCATTATCCCACCGTGTAAACGTACGCAAATCTTGGGTCAATATACATCGGGAACCGGTGCTTGTGGGAAAACGAGGCAACCCACCATGCTCCCAGCCATGGCTTCTTGTTTAACCCTATAATTATTAGTCAAGTTCATTAGACAATTCCCGGTGAACAACCACCTACCACCTAACCCATCCAGAGTGTTTGTGTTTCGTCTGCCATCCAAGAAATTACAACTTTTACATGTCTAAACATGTCTAAGCATCAATAATTACATAAGTAGCTTAGAAGCAACAACTAAATTACTCTAAACAGGTTGGGAGGGTGGTGGTGTTGATTGAGCGACAAAGTAAGTTCATGCAAAGAAATATGGTTAATACTTAATGAAAAGTAGAATTTGAACGCATGCGATAACGAATTTGAAAACGAATAGTACTTTGCAAATATTAGGTGTTTGCAATATGTTCAAGGGGCTGCTTGCCTTGTTGCTCTGCAACTACACTCTGCTCATGATCGGGATTGTAAGCTTCCGGATCCTCCGGCTCTAACGGAGAAGAACGAAAACACCGGAAAAGAAAGGGCATAATCGTAATTATCAAAATGCTAAATGTCGGCATGAGATGAAATGCATGCCATGGCATAGAGGATGCAAAGTAAAGACTAATGCAAGTGGAATCAATTTAATTGGAGTCCGGACGCTCGAAATATCGCGATTCGAAATTCTCCGGCTAATCGGGGAAACCCTAATTTGAGTTTTTAGTCATTTATGCTTTTCTTAGCGGCATGAAGATGACATATTTGAGTAGTTCTCATTTTTCTAAACATTTTGATATATTATTTGTATTTTTCTGATTAAAAATGAATTTTCTATAAATTTTCTAAGATTTAATCAATTTTTAAATCCTTTTTGTATTTTTCTCAGTAAAAATAATTATTAAATAATTTCAAATAATAACAGAGGCTGCAGGTGGGCCTCACGGTCAACTTTGACCAAGTTTGACTGAGCCGATGACAAGTGGGGTCCACTTGCCATAATTCTTCTTTTTCTTTTATTATTTTTATTTAAATCTATCGGGTGGGACCCACATGTCATTCGGACATAATATATACACTTTATTAATTGCACTATTAGTTATTAATTGCATCATTAATGCGTCTGTTAGCATTAATTACCCTGGATTAGCATTTAATAATCAATGATTAGTATTTAATGAACTTAATTAAACCCTAGTTATTAATTAGGGCAATTAATATGCCCTAACGGCTGGATTAATGGGCCACTAGTGCCCCTTAACCGTGCTCGGTCGGGAGCTTGGGATGCCCGGTCCCGCCGGGGCAAGGCTGGCGTAACGCCGCCGGCGAAGAGGGGCGGCAAGGGGCGACGGCGGCGAGGGGGTGCGGCGGCGGCTTACCGGCGCGAAGCAGAGGGGCGGTGGGGTGGGGTAGCACCGGGGCGGCGAGGTTGGAAGCGGAGCGGCCGGGGCGAGCTCGGGCGGCGGTTATCCGGTGGTGGAGAAGCTCGGCAAGGCGGCGGAGGGCTCGGCTCCGGCTCGGGAAGCAGTGGCCGGGGTGGGGCGGCGGGGTGGTAGAGCTTGGGTGGCGGGAGAGGTGCCTAGGCGGTGGAGGCGACGGAAGCGGGGCGGCGGAGGCTCGGGCGACGGGGCAGCCGGGGCGAAGCAAGAAAGAGAGAGACGGGGGAGGGGGCAGTCGGCCGGAGGGGGATTAAATAGGGGAGGGAAGGCAGCGGGGTGAAGCAGGAGGTGGCCGCGGCTCTTTGGGAGCTCGCCACGGA
This sequence comes from Stipa capillata, assembly GCA_019208055.1. Taxonomy (NCBI): domain Eukaryota; kingdom Viridiplantae; phylum Streptophyta; class Magnoliopsida; order Poales; family Poaceae; genus Stipa; species Stipa capillata. The sequence continues at coordinate 168,502 of JAGXJF010004923.1, read as the reverse complement.
GGCGGACGGCAGCTGCCCCGAAGCAGCTCGGTGGCGGCTCCCGATGGCGGCGGTGGTTGGATGAGGGAGACGGGGAGGGAGCGGGCCAGGTGGGCTGGCGTGGGGAAGAGGCTGGGCCGCTCGGCCCAGCAGAGGGGGGAAGGCGGGCCAGGCCACGGGGTGAGGGAGGGGAGATGGGCCGAGAGGGGTTCGCCCATCCGGGGGGGAGGGTAGTTTAGGTTTTTATATTTTTTCTTTTTAATTTCTTTTGTTTCTTTTAAATTCAAACTTACTCCAATTCAAATAGTTTCAATTCAAAGATGATTTCAAATTAAAATTTTCTAAACTTTCTCAATTCCCTCGTCTATTTGACTCTTTTGAATTTGCTCTAACTCAATTGATTTCAAACTAAAATTTTATGTTCCTAAATTCTGCGTTACAATTCCAAATAGATTTCAAGCCTTTCTTTAGGATTCGAATTCAAATTTAAAATGATTTGAGCCATGCCATGTCATGATGCACAACCAATAGCACTTTAGAATAGGGGATGTTACATCAATCCCCTTTCTCATATCTTGAGTTTGCTTGTAAGAGAAGTAAGGATTGGGGTTTTGTGATTGATTTGCTTAGGGGATAAACTTTTAGGTTTTGATAGATGGATTAGGTTGCTGTGACATGTGAGAGGTTGCTATATTGATTTCATATCAAGAATCCTCACGAGCAACAAGAAATCAAAGTTTTGCTTCCCGTCCAACTTTTGGGGTTGTTTTTGGAAGAACTTGAAAAGATCTTGTCTTGAGATATTTCTATGAGGATCAACACTTGATTCATAGTCACAAGACGTACCTAGACCCTTATGTAAAGTTTCACTTCTTTTGGTTGGTCGGATTTTAAATCGGAGCAAAAGTTGCATAAAAATCAGGGATTTCGGGGTTCTAGACTACACCCGGAGATTCCAGACAAGAATACCTGGAATGTCCGGATGTGTAATTTTGAGTTCCTGAAAAAACACACCCGGAGTATCTGGGCCCAAACCCGGAGTGTCCGGACACCATCCCGAGAAGCTTCATTTCACCGGTGGTACATCCGGAGTATTTGGGCCCAAACCCGGAGTGTCCGAGACTGAACTCGGAGTGTCCGAGACTGAACCCGGAGTGTCTGAGCCTGGACCCAGAGTCTCCGGACATCATCCCGAGAGGAGTCAATTCTCCGATTGTACATCTGGAGTGTCCGGACAGTCTAGTCCGGAATGTCCGGATATGCATTTTCAGATAGTTCTAATTCTTCTTCCACTCAAGCTTTGCTTTGATTTTGGCCGTAAGTTTTGGGGGTCTTTCCGCTGTGACCTTGCTCTGATCATACTAGTCTGCCATATGACTATGTATGTGATGATTTTGTAAAAGGTTTTTGAATTCGACATTCACCCCCCCTCTGTCGGAAGCCACCGATCCTACAATTGGTATTAGAGCCCGGTCTCGCTTGTCTGTAAGCTTTGACCGGCTTTGCAAGCCATGGCTTCCAATTGGAGTTCCTCTTTGGATTCTTTGAGTACATGCTCCCTTGATTTTTTGGCCGATGATATGATTCGTGAGCTTTCTCTTCGGGAACTCAGAAAGAGGGAGGTTCTCTTTGTGATTTATGTGGGGGATTTGATCACTTGGTTTCCGGTTGCCCTCTTGAGAATGATGAGAGGCTTGTAGCACTCTTTGAAGAGTTGGCCTCGGAGGATGATCATGATGCATGCGTGAATCTACCACTCGAGGATGATCTCTACATCAAGATGAGCAAGATGAGAAAAGAGTTGCTTGTGAATTCCTTTGTTGCTTGCTATAGGAAATGGTCTTCCTCTAAGTCCCTAGTGAAGTTTAAGAATGAAATGTTAGATGATATCACTAGGTCTTGGGATTCTTTGTATGCTGAATACCAATTGGTTAAGTCAACTTCTTCCCTCCCATGTGGTATTTGTAAGTGGAGGGGTAAAGAAAATGAAACCTTGAAAACTTCTCTAGCATGCTTGAAATCTGAAATTGAATCACTACAATCCAATGCTTCTATGTCATGTGACTCTTGTGTTGCCTTACATGATGAGATTGATAAGCTTAGAGTTGTGAATGATAAACTTGTTGCTAAGTTTGCTTGTACTAGTATTGAGATAGGCATTAGTGAGTCCTTGACTGGTCTTGATTGTGATTCTCTTACTAGCATGCTAGATGAAAATGAGAAGTTGAACTTGTCTTTCTCCACATGTGTTGATGAGCTAAAAATTTCTAATAATAAGAAAAATAAAAATCTGAACCTGCTTTGTTCCACATGTGTTGAGAATCTAGAGAATGCTAGGACTGAGCTTGATCGTGCTAGGAAAGTTCATGATGATTGCCTAGCTTCTTTAGATGTTTCTTCTAGCCATGTTGATCATATTGCTATATCTCATGACATGATTGCATCTTCGATTTCTTGCACCTCTTGCGACTTGTTAAGAAAAGAAGTTGATGCTTTGAGGAGTGTGCGCAATGATACGAGCGCCAAGTCTTGTGACTCTTGTACCTCTTTTCACTCTAAGATTGATGATTTGAGAGTTGGATGATTTGAGAGTTGGACATTCTTCTTTACAATCAGAGTGTGTTCCTTGTTTTGAGTCGCTTGGTCTTGTCACTCGTGCCGTTGTTTTGAGAGATGCTTTTTTGGCTAGTGCTTCTTTTGATGTTGCCCAAGGGTCGTCTAGTGGCGAAGGTGTTGTTGCTTTGGATGGTACTCTCAAGAAAAAGTACCATTGCACCTTTTGCAAGAGAGACGGGCATATCGTGGAGTTTTGTTTTCGTCATGCCAAGTGCACAAGGCGTGACCGTGTTCGGGTTAGGAACACGCATTGCCGATCTCATGGCATGTGTGCTTCTAACTCCAACACGAGTCTTTGTGGAGTCAGTGGTTCTTCTTGCTTGTCCCAAGGGACGTCTCATTTGAGCGAGAGTGGTACTTCGTCCTCACAGACTTTGCCTCCTAGTAGGCCGCTCTACCACGGCTCATTTTGTGAGAAGGATGGGCACATCACTAATTTCTGCTTTCGACGGCTTCGAGAGAAGCGTCGTTGTCGTGAGCGTGGCATTAGGGATTTTCAGCAACACCATTCGTTGACTGCCTCTAATGCACGTACGAGAGTTGAGCCTTTTGATGGCTCAGAGAGACGATGTGGTATTGGTTCTCGAGATTCTGTTGCTACCCATCGTGCTCAGTTGGAGTCTGTTCGCCGTTCTTTTGGAAATGTTCCTTGTTTTCCCTTTCAAGGCGTTCCTCCTCGACAAGACATATTTAGGGAGAGGTGGGAGGTTTCTTCTTTGCCTGTTTTGCATGCTAACCGCACGCACGCTGTTCCTCCTTCCACACGAGTGTCTCAGTACTGGATTGCAAAGACTTTGCTGTCTAACCCCAGTACCGAGACACGTCGTATTGTGTCTACTATGTAGGTGCCGGGACACGGGTTGGAGAACATGAGCCTACTGGATCTTGATCTTCTTCCACACTTGATCAAGACATCAATAGTTCTCCAATTCCTCTTATGGCCTCAAAGAGGCATGTACGACTTGGTTGCGTCTTCGCCTACTTTGTGAGCTATTCTATTATCCTCATGCCATGTTTTTCAATGTATATATTGTGGGCATGTTGTGCTTTCACGCTGGCTCACTTTTACTCTTTTGGCATGTGTTACTTATGACACATAACTTATCATTCCATGTCTTGCACTTATTCGCATATATTGTAGCATGTGTAGGGCTTCACTTACATCTTTGCCATGCTATTGATTTGAGTGTTATATGTGGATATATGTGCTCTTATCCACCTATCTTCCATGATTACTTCATGCTCACACTTACAGTTGATATCATGCTTCTGCCTTTGCTCATATGCTTAATGCTTCATACAATTGGAATTACATGTTGAATGTTGTCATCTATGTTTGTTATTCCAATTGGTATTTATGAATCATACCTTGTAGCTCATTCCCATGATTGTTATGTTACATATATTGTGGGGTTTTGTAGCTATAGGGTGTGTTGGGCATAGGATATGTGGTTTGGTCACTTCTCTTTTGCGATCAAGCGTGTGTTCACGAGTGTGTTTTTCTTCGACTTGTTTTTCTCCTCGTGTCTCTAGGTTGCCCCTTCTCCTCTAATATTCTATCTTTACCTTAGGATGTGCTGATGATTAGTTGGTTGAGTCCTAAGGGCCTTATGTGCGGAGTTGTGAGTTTTGTTAGTTGTGAGATTCGTTGACCTAGAGATCATGCGTTGTAGGAGTGTTTCTCAGATCTGTTGTGTGTTGCCACCTTCACTTCTTACTCGTCTTCTTATTGCTAGCCTTATGATGTGAGGAGAGTGAAGTGATTTCTTTTTCTCTTACAAGCTTTCCAGTCGATCTTCATTTGAGATTTCTTTTGGGGCTAATGGGCTTGTATTCAGGGGGAGTTTTTGTTGTGCTTGTACCATATTGTATCATATTGCATCTTGCATCATGTATAATATATCATGGTTATAATTGGTACTATTCGAGCTTTGATTATTACCCATTGATGAAATGATGCTTTGATTGTTATTGCACCTTGTCATGCCATGATTCATTGTTTAGCTAGTCTTATCATGTCTTGACATGTGTGATTTAGTGATTTCTAGCTAGACTTGTTAAGAACTTACACTTCTAAAGGTATATTGTGGATCATGTGGCAATTTTGCTTCTTAGGTTGTGCTCTCATAGCCATGCTGAATCTTGAATGCTTAGTATGTCCTTGATAATCACATGAATCTAGAATTGAACTTTTGAACATCCTTTGGTTGAACCTTGCGCGACCGTGTGTGTGTGTAGTTTATGCTTGCCATGTTTTTGCACATCACAATTACCCAATTGTCTTTCGGAATTGCCCTCTATTGTACTTTAGGGGGAATACGAAATTCATTGGAAGGGGTAGGCTTGCTTATTGTCGGATTGCCCACATATTTTGGGAATCGTCTTTGCTAGTCACACTTGCACCAGTGTTTTTAAGAATTGCACCTACAAGTGGTATCAACAAAATTGCAAATGTGCAAATGTGGGGTGGCTACCCTAGGTATGCTCTAGCGTTGATGTTCTTTGTAAGTCACTAGGTCCCATTGGAAAACGTAAGAGTTCTTTTAGAGTCATGTTGATTATCATTGCTATGCTTAGTATGATAGACGAAGCTTAGTTGTTTGAGGCTCTCTAGTTGCGATTTGCCATATGTGAAATCTATACATAATTTGAATATGAATCAATTGGCTTTATCTTGTGCTAGCTCTTTACTACTTCATAAATATCTTGACATGATTTGAGTAGCACATGTGTGCATGGCTTGGTTGCAATTTTATCAATGTTGTCAATCTTGGCAATTTTTCAATTGGTATCTTTTCCTTTGGATAATTTTCAAAGCTCGCTAAAAATTGAAAAATCAAAAATTTCCATTCCATTCCATGCATACATGCTTATTCTTGATATTCTATCATTGCATAGTCAAAGGGGGAGGCGTGAAGTCCCTTGATGACTATAATGCCAAAGGGAGAGAAATAGTAGTATCAATCATACCTTGGCATGTTTTTGCAAGATAGGCATGTGTGTGCATTTTGCAAAAACAAGATAGGTATGTGTGTGCATTTTCGAACCTGATCTCAAATGGATTTTACATTGTTCTGGAGTAGATCATAGATATATGGATTATAGAAGTGAGGGGGAGTTTCATTGACATTCCTTTGCCTTCACTTGCATATTTGGATTCTACTCGTATTGACATTCTCTTGGCCCGATGCTTATTTTTTTCTCTTTCTTATGTCTCTCCTTACATTCTTTAAGGGGGAGCAAACAGCGAGTTTGCTCCATTGATTCTTATATTGCCAAAGGGGGAGAATAATGTTTGGGAAAAATAATGTTAAATCAAGAAGATGGTAATTGTTGGGGAGAAGATTGAAATTATCCTTACTTGGCTTTTGGGCTCTTCTCTTTTGTTGCTTACTTGGCCATGTTCGAACTTTCTCTTTAATTTGGGCCAAGTATGATTTCTTGCAACTCACATCGTGCGGCTTAAAAGCATGTACGCGGAGGACAAGGAAGCGGTTGGAGTCAAGTCGTGAAGACCAAGTTGAGTCTCGGGGGCATTTTGGGAAAAGCGCCAAATCCACCAAGAAGTTTTTCAAGAAACCACGGCGGAGGCACCCGAGGAAGCGGTTTAGGGATTGCTTAGGGTGGAAGGAAAATCGGATAGTGGCTAAGCTAGCTAGATGCTTTGTGATGCGTGCTAGTTAGGTTAGGCCCATAGGGCATTAAGGCCCAAGTGGTGAGGGGGTTTATCCCTCCCACTATAAATAGGTGTCAAGGGGGTGCTTACCTCCTTGAGCCCCTTGTTATCACTTCGTAAACCCTAGGAGAGGGAGAGCTGCACTAGAGAGTGCTTTGGCTTAATCATGAGAGGCTTTGAAACCCAAGAAAACCCACGAAAATGCAATACAAAAAGATATCTTCAATCTCTATGCGTTCTTGAGTTATCTTCTTCATGAATCTTTTTGATTTTCATTCTTTTGCTTCTCTTATGATTTGATTATTGATATGACAAGTTAGTGATGGAGAAATCACGTTCTATTTGATTCCATCCAAGCATATTCAAGAAATCAATCCCTTTCTCATATCTTGAGTTTGCTTGTAAGAGAAGTAAGGATTGGGGTTTTGTGATTGACTTGCTTAGGGGATAAACTTTTAGGTTTTGATAGATGGATTAGGTTGCTGTGACACGTGAGAGGTTGCTATATTGATTTCATATCAAGAATCCTCACGAGCAACAAGAAATCGAAGTTTTGCTTCCCGTCCAACTTTTGGGGTTGTTTTTGGAAGAACTTGAAAAGGTCTTGTCTTGAGGCATTTCTATGAGGATCAACACTTGATTCATAGTCACAAGACGTACCTAGACCCTTCTACAAAGTTTCACTTCTTTTGGTTGGACAGATTTTAAACCGGAGCAAAAGTTGCATAAAAAATCAGGGATTTCGGGGTTCTGGACTACACCCAGAGATTCCAGACAAGAATACCCGGAATGTCCGGATGTGTAATTTTGAGTTCCTGAAAAAACACACCCAGAGTATCCGGGCCCAAACCCGCAGTGTCCGGACACCATCCCGAGAAGCTTCATTTCACCGGTGGTACATCTGGAGTATTCGGGCCCAAACTCGGAGTGTCCGAGACTGAACTCGGAGTGTCCGAGAATGAACCCGGAGTCTCCGAACATCATCCCGAGAGGAGTCAATTCTCCGATTGTACATCTGGAGTGTCCGGACGGTCTAGTTCGGAATGTCCGGATATGCATTTTTCAGATAGTTCTGATTCTTCCACTCAAGCTTTGCTCTGATTTTGGCCGTAAGTTTTGGGGGTCTTTCCGCTGCGACCTTGCTCTGATCATACTAGTCTACCATATGACTATGTATGTGATGATTTTGTATAAGGTTTTTGAATTCGACATTCACCCCCCCTCTGTCGGAAGCCACCGATCCTACATTAATAAATGCCATAAGATGGCTTTAGAATAACAGTAGAGTGATATCATTAACTTCTCAGATTGCTACTGGGGATTTCCTAAGTCGATGTGTTATCGTACTTGATTTGCCATGTAGAAGCCAATTGCTTGGACATTCTAACCAGAATAAAAACAAGACGACTATAAAAATGTACTTCGCAAAACTTACGAGAAAAATAATGATAAATGCACACGGTATCAAAAGGGTTATACTTTTCATTACTTTACATAGGTGTGAATCAACTACCTGATCAATTTTATAACAAGCTAAACAAGCGTTCTCTAAAACTACTCTATTGATTCCATCACCATCACATATGACCTGTCACAATGAAGCGATCACTAACTTCACTAACCAAAAGTTGGCAGTTTTAGATTAATATTGAAGTTGTCTAATTTGATGCAGTTAATTACCAAGCTATCCATAACCGCGGACACTGCTATTCGAATATATTTAACCCTACAGGGGTATACCACTTAACCTACATATATCAATCGTCTCCTAATGCCATGCAATTAGGGTGATCGACTGTGACTATTTACAATATTTCAACTAAACTTATGAGCCACCCCTATGAGCTAGTCCGTGTACACCAGTTCAGCCGCTAACTCTAACACGGTCCGATAAGTTATGCAATGTAGTACATCCCCAGCCTCCTCACCCTTATATTGAGATAACCACATTATTTTCCACACATAGAAAATGAATACGGCGACTAAGCAGCTAATAAGATAAATCTAGACAAATTAGGGTTCCATATGCCCCTATGTAGAAGTACGCTTATCTTGAGTCATTATACATCAGAAACCAACCTTGTGGGAGAACAAGACAACCCTCCATGTCCCAACCATGGCCTTGTCAGCTGTAAGCCTAATCGGAGACTCCTCCGACTAATTACAACCTACTCGGAGGTTGGATACAACCTATTCGGGATCATCGATATAACCTACTCAGGTGGTTGGTAAACACTTGACGTAAGAGAAACTTTTGTGCAGCTCAATGTTCCACTACTTTTCTCGTTTCATTCTCCTCTTATTTAAAGGGAACCAATCAACTAATCGTCACCGCTAAAAGTGCGCCATGATCCCGTGTGACTTGCGCCATCCCATGAGTGTGGATCAAACGTTCGGTTAGTAGGATGTGCCCCTAGATGTGGACATGCACATCTCGATCTCCTACATGCATGGCCGCAGAAAACACGCTGTGCGCACTACTGCTATGGAAAAAACATGCGAGAAAAACAAAGGTACATGTGCACAAAGTTTACTAACATTATTCCCCCCTAAACCTTTGTGCACTTACTTGACTTCGATCATTCCAATGCACGTGTGAAGTTCCCAAAACCTGACGCGCCCGAGTGCTTTTGTGGGTATGTCGGCGAGCTGGCAATTCGTGTTGATGAACTTGACTTCAATCTTCCCGTTCTCGACACACTCGCGAATGAAGTGAAATCTCGTATCAATGTGCTTGCCGCGGTCGTGGTGGACAGGATTCTTGCTGAGGGATATCACCGACTTGTTGTCCACCTTAAGCACAACACTTCTGACTTCTTCATTTTTCAACTCACTGAGAAATCATGCCAGCCAAATGCCCAGGCATGTCGCCGTCGTAGCCCGTAAGGCATGGCTCCTCCGACTTCCTCATGTACCAATAGCCAAAACATAGCGTGCCGACAATGTACCTGAGGATGTGCTTGACAGCGGTGAGATGCTCAGTGGTCGGCGCCTCCATAAAGCGGCTCACGTAGCCTAGAACATACATGATGTCGGGCCACGTTTGTACCACGTATTGCAGACTTCTGACAAGGCTGCGATACGCCGTGGCATCCGTCAGTGGCGCCATGCTTGTCTTGCTGAGCTTGAATCGTGGTTCCATGGGAACGTGGCAAGGATTGCACCCCGTCATGCCACCCTTCTCAAGGATCTTCACTGCGTACGCCGCCTGGTTCAGCGTGATGCCGTTGTCATCTTGGCTTACCTCGATGCCAAGGTAGAAGTTGAGCAAGCCCAAGTCGTTCATCTTGAACTGTGCCTTCATGTCTTCTTTGAATGTGCTGATCTCCCGTGGATCAGCACCTGTGATCACCAGGTTGTCGACGTAGATGCCTACGAGAAGGCGTATCGAGTTGTTGCCGCACGCGTGCACCGCATGCTCCGACTTGCTCCGTAGGAAGCCGAGTGCCGAGAGACACTTGTCGAGCTTGGCATTCCAAGTGCACGGGGCTTGTCTAGATCATAGAGGGCCTTTTTGAGCCTGTACACCTTCTGTTCTTCACCGTCGACAATGAACCCGAGTGGTTGTGTGACGTAGACTTGCTCCTCGAGTTCTCCATTGAGGAAGGCTGACTTGACATCCATGTGGTGCATCGGCCAGCCCTCATGCACAGCAAGGGCTACGAGTTGCCGGATGGACTCGAGTCGTGCTATGGGTGTGAACACTTCCTCGAAGTCCACCCCCTGCCGTTGCAAGTACCCTTTAGCCACGAGTCGTGTTTTATGCTTGATGATGTCTCGTTGCGTCCTTCTTCACCTTGAACACCACTTCAGACTAATCGGCCAGTGGTCGGGTGGGAGATCGACAAGATGCAAGGTGCGGTTCTCCTCGATGGAGGTCATCTCCTCGAGCATCGCCTTGCACCAACATTTCTCTTGCTCCGCCTCCCCGAATGTGGCTGGTTTGTCACCAATCGAGAGTAGTAGGTCTTCCGAGTCAAGATCGAGCTAGACTGCCGCAGTCGTGTTGTAGATGCTCGACAATGTTTTGGAGCGCTTTGTTAGCACGTCCGACAAGGTTGTCGTCGGCACGTCCGACAAGGTTGTCATTGGCATCTCCGACAAGGTTATCGTTGGCACATCTGTCATGGTCTTGTCGGGTGTTGCTCTGGCAACTTCAGAAGTCGATGCGCGCTGCACCGAACCCAGGGTATGCTCCGAGTTGGCACGTGGTGTCAATGCGTCACCCCTGACTTCTTTGTCTCGCATGATGTACACTTCATATTCAACAGTGAATATGTCACTAGAGCTACTTGTACCTGGGTCGCGGTGTGCTTCCCAGTCCCACTGTGCCGCTTCGTCAAACACCACATCTCAGGAGACGTGGACGCGGCCGCTGACAGGATCATATAGGCGGTATATGCCTTAGATCCCGGCTCGTACCCGATGAGGGCCATGCGTGTGCTCCTGTCGTCGAGCTTCTTGAGGTTAGGCTTCACCACCTTCACGTGCACTATGCACCCGAAGGTGCTGAAAGAGCATCTAGGCCCCTAAATGGTTTTGATGGTTAATGGCAATCTAAACTGGAATCTAATGTTTACAATGAGTGTAAGCAGGATAAGTAGGTTCTATGAAAAGGATTCATCCAGGAAAGGATGATCACCCAAAAGTACAAAGGTGATTTTTAGGACAAGGAGATAGCTACGCTAGGCAGCTGTGCCACAGCTGTAAAGAAGCCAGTACTGTGCAAGGAGTTGCAAGCAGAGTGATGGTGGCTTGATGCATCAAGGGCCATGAGTACAGTTGGTGGAAGCTGAAGCCTAGGTTTGCTAGTTTTCTTGAGTCCTTAGGAAACACCTGTACTATCAAGAGGGATGAAGTAGCAATGATTGTTGGAGGTTCTTTTGCTCAATGCTTAGAGTGTTGGACAGTGGCACTGATGCCTTGAGGTCAGTGGCCCTGTAACAATAGTTTTGCACATTTGTGAAACTGGATTGTGCTAGCACACTGCTGTGCTAGCTTCCTAAAACCCTAGAGCCAAAGTTACCTGTGTGGCACAGTTGTGTCACAGGTGACCACCGCTCTATGACTCAGGTACATCTTTGTGCCAGGGGAGAGTTTGTAAATGCTAAGCGAACTGCACTGCAATAGTCTGTCTGCCGAGTCAGAAGACTGTTGGAGGTTCTCTCCTGAGTAGGCATCAGTGTGTAGTGAGGCAACGTCAGTTAGGGTTTCACCTGTGTCAGCCTCCGGTGACACAGGTGTCGGTCTGCCTGAGCCGGTTACCATTGTGCGTTGTGATTAGCTGTGTCACCGGTGCCTGTCACCGGTAACCCACTTAAACCTACGTGGCATGAGTGTAACGGTCAGGTGCTTGTGGACTCTATATATAGAGGACCAGGGGAGGTCTTAGACCTCAAACCTTTGCCAAACCTCTGTAATCCATTTCGACCGTTGCAAACCTCTTTTCTCCTGAACAGAAGCAAACTTTACTAAGTCTTAGTTCAAGTGAGAGTTAGAGCTTTGAGCAGAGAGCACTGGTTCCTCCAAGAATTTGCATTGCAGATTCCTTCTTGGAGTGTCTACTCCTAGACGGGTGTAGAAGTTGCTGTGACCACCCAAGCTTGTGTGGGCTGGTACAGTAGTCTGTGAAGGTGATCTGAAGTCTACCTGCTGCAAGGCGAAAAGACTTCCACAAGCAAGAGAAAGAGACCTGAAAACTCAGGTACTCAGAGAACAAGCACGATTCAGTGCTGGCCATCTCTTCGGAGTAGCCTCTCCAACGGACGTACCATCTCTGAAAAGAGTGGAAATTTCGGTGAAAAATCCCTTGTCTCTCTGAGTACTTTTCATTTTGCACTTACCTGCTCATCTGATTTGCATGCTTGTGTGATTAACTGTTATATATTACCTAGCTGTAATCCATTCTCATTGCCTATGTTAATCTAGCTGTGTCACAGTTGCTATATTGCTTATCTTGTATCTGTGCCAGTTACCTGTTACACAGCTATCTGTCATATACATCTATTTAGGGCTTTCAGATTACCTGTGTTGGTCACCTGTGTGACAGCTGTGTGTTAATTTACATATCAAATACTGCCTGAGTAGTTGATCTGTTACACAGCCAGCTAAACCTTTAGCCTGTTAACCCTTGAACTTGATAAATTGAAGTATTTTTTTAAAATTGGTTAGCCTCCTATTCACCCCCCTCTAGTCGGCACCTACGATCCTTTCAATTGGTATCAGAGCAGGTTGCTCTTTGAATTGGTCTACAGCCAGAGCTTAAAGGATGTCGGGCTATGAGGGTAAAATCCCTATCTTTGATGGAACTAACTATGCATTCTGGAAAAGAAAGATGCAAATGCATCTTATTGCCATAGACCCAGATGTTTGGGAGGTTGTGAATGCAGGTTACAGGTTGGAAGACACCATAATACCAAGCATCAACGACAAGAGAAATATTCAGAATAATGCAAGAGCTGCCACTACTATATTCATGGGTCTTCAAGGACATGATTTCAACAGGGTCAGCACCATGGACTCCGCCAAGAAACTCTGGGACACTTTAGAGCAGATCTATGAGGGCAGCAACACTCTGAAGAAGTCCAAGAGAAGCCTGCTGGAATCAAAGCTGAAAAGGTTTGAGTATGAACATGGTGAAGACATAAATTCCCTGTTCTCAAGACTCACCATCATCACAAATCAGCTAAGGGCACTTGGATCAAACCGAGTTGATGATAAAGATGTGATCAAGAAGTTTGTCAGTGCTGCCAAAGCCCTATAGAACTCTTGTACTGATGCTGAAAGAGAAGGACGGGTTTTGATTAGATAAAACCCACAGAAGTGTTAGGAAGGATACTAACACATGAGATGGAGATCAAGCAGGAAAGCAAGCACAGTCTATCCTCCTCACTCAAGAAGAATATTGCATTGAAGACCACTGCCTCAGCTTCACAACCTGAAAGTGAAGGTAGTGAAGACCTGGATGAGGAGATGACCAGTGGAGAAGAAACTGAGCTAAATCTGCTCACAAGAAACTTCAGAAAATTCTATAGGAAGAAGAAGCAGTTTGGCTCAAGTGACAGATTCAAAGGCAAGAAGCTGGTCAAGGATAACAAATGCTTTGAGTGCGGTAAAGAAGGTCTTTTAATCAAGTACCCCTCTTATGTGATAATGAAAGTGTAATTAAGTTAGCCAACAACCCAGTACACCACCAAAGATCCAAACACATAGAAGTAAGGCACCACTTCCTTAGAGATCATGTGGAGAAAGGAGATATACAGCTGTGCCATGTAATGACTGAAAAACAATTAGCTGATATTTTCACCAAGCCTTTAGATGAGACTAGGTTCTGTGCTCTGAGGAGTGAATTGAATATCATTGATGTCTCAAACTTGCTTTAAAAGTTTGCTTGGTGTCTAGGTCATATGTTCATATTGTTTTTGCTGTCTGTGTTTTTCATCTATGATACCCACCTGTGTTACAGGTATGCCTTGAGTTAAGAGTTTTCGCTGAGCTGTTCATGCACATCTTTTGTGTGCATATTTTCCTATCCTATCTAGATTTTCTAAATCAACTCTTGTCAGTTTTAGCTTTGCTTATTTGATTTTCTGGCAAACTGACATTGGGAAGATTTCATAAGAACCCTCTAATAGTGCTCAAGTGCTTTCTCTCTTATCAAATTCTCTCTATCTTGGTGTTCCAGATGAAAAACTCGTCACCTGAGTCATCCATCTGTGTCTCAGGTGAATTCTTTTGAATTTCATAGGTCATAGGGACTCTTTTAATTCATCTGTCTCATAGGTCATCTAGTCAGCTGTGACACAGATACTTTCAAAACCTTCGGCCTATATAAAGGAACTCGCGTTTCTCAGAAAACCCTGTTCGGCCACAGAAACCCTAAACTTCCGCTGAGCGCCAATTTCTCGAGTTTTTGTCGAAATCGCGGTTTCCGTGCTACCCAAGTTTTTCAACTTGTCAGAGAAGCTTTCCGAGGCGCTCCAGCATTGTTTCATCCACATCTTGCAATGTTTTCGATCAAAGTAAGCATCAGCCAATCCTCCTTGTGTTTAAACCTAGCTTCATGTCAATGCAATCGCTCAAAATCTTAATTCAGTAGCGCATTGTCCTTGATTAGGGTTGGTTTTGCTCTTTTTTAGCTTTCTAGACTCATCTAGCTCGAAACCTAGGGGCAAATTCTTGTTAAACCCTAGTTTTCATGAATCTGCCTTCCGCCTCTGTGCGTGGCTGTGTCACCGCTATGGTCTTACCTATCACACAGGTATGCCTATTTAACGGGCAGAGATCTTTAGTTTGGTTCTAAGTCCTCACCTGTGTCACCTTGTCCTCACACAGGTGGCCAACACAGCTACTATCTTCTGCATTTGGGAACGCCTCTTTCCTTATTCTTCCTCATCTTTTCTCGTTTCTACAGATGTCTTCAGGTTCAAAAGAGAGGATAGTGGTCTCAAATGGTCAGATCCTGAAGAGTCAAGCAGAGAGATTATTATCTCAGACTCTGATTAAGAGAGGGAGAGGCTGAGGCAGAGAGAGGATGCTCTTCAGAGAAGAAGAGCTCAGCAGAAAGCCTCCAGGCAAAGAAAAGCTATCGAGAAGAAAGCTACTGCTGCAGCATCTAAAGCTGGTTAGTCTTGTTCAGCACAGCCAGTTTTATCCAAGAGGACAAGATCCTCATCAGATGCTGATCAGTCATCTTTGAGCAAGTCAGCTGCTAAGAAGCCCGGGCAAGTAGTAAAGAAGGTCAAGAAGACCTTAGTTGAAAATGTTGTGTTACCAAGGGGCACACTCTCAATTCAAGAGCCTGTCTCTGAACCACAAATGTCTGAAGCTGACTTAGAGAATGACAAGCTCATTCTAGAGGAGATGGACAAACTCTCACAATAGATCAATGAAGAAACAGATGAGAAAGTAAAGAAGCAACTTCTTATGATATACACTGCTAAGAATTTTGAGCTGTCAGTACAGTCCAGGCTAATCTCAATCACTTTTCAAGAGCCTACAGATGCAGATAGAGCCCTTCTATGTGAAATAGCAGATTTGCATCTTCAATTACAGGTAGCCACCTCAGAGTCTGCCAAGAAAGATTTGAGACAAAATTCTTCAGAAGCAGAAGGAATTCTCATCTAGCTCTCAATCGGCCTCAATAACAAAACCCATTGCAGTTCCATCTTCAGATGTCAGAGATCATAACCTCTTGCAACAGATTAATGAGCTGTTTGCAAAGTTGAAGAACACTCCAAGTGGTATTGAGAAGAGAGCCCTACTTGCAGAGATCAAAATCAAGAAAAAATTGCTCTCACCTGGTCTCAGACAAGAAGCTGCAGCCGTACCTATACCAAGCTTCAGGAAGAAGAGATCTGACACTGTAGTGATCTCTGATGAGCCTCAAGCTAAGAATCAGTTAGATACTGAGGTCACAGTCATTTCTAAAACCTCACAGAGCTCCAAACCATCATTAAAAGAACAGCTGGTTTAACAATAGGAGGCTCTGAAGGAGTTAAAGAAGGAGATGTCACCACCTGTGGCACAGGTGGCTGACACAGCTAAGGCAAGCATGCACACCTATCAGAGTAAAAGGAAGAAGAGTTCCAGCTCAATCAGTACTGAGACTCTCTCATCTTTAGATGTGCATAGACCAATATCTCCTTCACAGTTCCTCGTTTTTAAGACAGAGGAACAAGCTGCAGAAAAGGCTCATGCGCCCACATCATCACCCAAGGCTAGGACAGATAAGCCTTTAGAAGCTACTCAGATTTCATCTCCATAACTGTCTCAACTAGTTGTGTCTCAGGCAGCAGATGCCCCAGTGCAAGCTTTGCAACTACCTTTGCCATCTGTGTCACAGCCAGTTGACACCGAGGTCACTTCACCTGTTGCTCAGCTCTCTTAGTCCCCACCTGTGGCACAAGCAAGTGACTCAGCTAAAGAAGAAGAAAGCTCTGAGAGCTTATCAGATGATGGCAAGGGTGTTTCAGTGACCCCTCCAAGAGCAAGGGAGCCTCGATCAGACTTTGACAAAGAATATGTAGCTGAAGAAACTTCCTCCAGCTCAGAGTCAGAACAAGAGGCAGCAGTAGAGGCAGAACAAGAGGATAGCTCTCCAGAAAACTCTAATGATGAGGAGGACTTGGAATCCAAATACAGTTATGTATTCTCCTTTGCTCTAAGAATCGAGCAAATTCATGTAGATGGGTAGAATTCACCCGCGGGGTTTAATACAAAATTGTTGTGCGAAGCGCGCTAATATGCGTGTAAAGTCCTGGCTTGCATCAAATTTCTCTTCCGTGTTAATATGAAATTCCTGTGAAAAAATGATAACAATATTAATTTCATATGGAAACAAAGTAGCTATTAAATAGACTGTCAATGTAGATATTAGATCCATCAATATCTTATGTACTCCACATTCACTCCATGCTAGGGCAATCGCCTCCATGTGCACGCAAACGTAGAACCCACATGTGTTCATTGCTTCCTGTTGTTGTTTGCACGGGAAATCAAATTTATGGCTGAGCTTTTTTGCTCCCTTTACCTTATAATTAACCCCTCCCGACGCCTTATAGATCACGAAGGCATCATCGATGCACTTTCGTATCATCGAGAAGTCACGTTTCATTCTCATCATGGAATCAAAGTAAAAGAACTTGTTCCATGCTGCAACGATAACCACAAGTACCTAGTGGTCGCTGCATACACGACATCATGGTCAAAAGTGAGACGTAAACACCTAGCTAAGTGCATAAATTGTTGATTTAGACAGTACTAAAGAACTTACGGTGGGTTGTAGGCAAACATTATGTAATCCTTGGTCTTTTGGGCCAGCCATTGTTTCGCAAGGAACTGCATGGCCATCTCTGCATTCTCGTTGATCACCCTCTAGTGGAATAGGTACGGATCGATCAATCCAACGTTTGCACTCAAGCGCCTGATCTCTTGGACCATGTGGAGCGTCCATACCCTCATGATGTTAGCGTCGAGTTTGTCGAAGGTATAGAGATTGAACAGGTCTTCATAGTTGACGTCAAACGTACCAGTCCCAACTTCGTTGAAGAAATTGTACTCAGGTGGTACTCTAACCGTGATGTACTGCTCAGCACCAAGCTTCGTGGATTCTTGCATGTAGTGACTATGCAGAAGTCTGATATGCTGGGCCATATTATTCAGTTGAGGCTCCAGGAGGAGTGGCTCACCCCATTTGTATCTCCGGGCTAGAGGTGCAGGAGGATAGTACTTTTCTGATGAATACGATAAAGCCTTACTGGCGCTATCAGTCTTCTGTTTCTTGCCGCCTTGGCCTCGTCGTCCTTGAGTTTTCCTCAGAGGCTTGATCGGACTTGGATCGCTACGCCGTGATATGAGTGGTTTGGTTTCCTTTGGCGTAACATCCTCCAGTGCAGCTGATTGGGTTTCGTTGGACGTAACACCTTCTGGTGCAGATGGTTGGGTACACTTAGGCGCAACACCCTCCAATGCAGCCATCAAGACCTCCTTCGATAGTGGCTCCTTGTACCGGGTCACGGGTTCCTCCATCACTACCGCCTGGGGCTCATTGTGCTCCGTGATGGCACCGCCTCGTCCATCACCATCGTCAGGGCCTCCTCCACTGGGCGGGGGGTCCTGTTTATTCTTGGAGCACCATTCCCTTTTTTGTGGTTTGAACGGGCTCGTCCATCAATACCGCTAGGGCCTCCTCCTCTGTGCAAGTGTGCATGGTGTCCCCCTCGCCCATTGAGAATGACGGCAACTTAACCATTCCACTCAAGTCCAATGGCAAATGGCACGACGGAGTGCGGTTGGCCGAAGATAGATGACGAGAGGTCGGAGTGTTTGCGTTGAGATATCCCCGTTTTTGGCCACATGATGAAACAATTGACGCACTGACCTATTGTTGTCACATCATCTTTGGGGGGCACGGGACTCGTACGGCACTGTACACGGCACTACAGAGTCCCACCTGTACCTTCGCCATCGTAGACGGTATTTTCAACGTTGTGCAAGCGTTGCCCCAAAGTTGGTTGATACGCTAGCCCTTGTGCCACCGTCAAGGCACACTGCCAGGTAGCATCATCACCAGGTCGCACCTTGCTGGCGCCTGCAGGACAATTATGATTCAGTTACAGGTCCACAAAACTCGTTTTGCGAAGCATCGTGCACTAAAAACTTACAGTGATGTTGTCGATAGGAGCGCATCAGCTCTCCCTTCGAAAGTAGCATTTGCGGAGGCGCAGCTACTCCATCCGTACGTGCGCTAGGCTCGGCGCGGTTCGAGGCAAGGTGGCAGCTGCCCGCAGAACAAGGAGCCCACCTCCCTGCTTCTCTTCCTTTGCCTGGCCTCCTCTTGGGTTTGGGGAAGCTACACTCCATGTAGCGGCAACCCCGAGGCCTCGCACGCGACCAGATTTCTCAGAGTTCCCCAGAGCTTTCGCGAGAGGGTCTAGCCACCTCTTGGTCCCGATGGACTCTGCGGATGATTCCTGCTGGCTCAACTCCCTCTGCAATAGAAACAGTGCGAGATATACTATTGAGCGATTTGTTATACTAACGAAAATCGACATAGTGGGTTAAGTTCGTACCAGACAATTTGACACGTCCTCAACTTCGGGGGTCAGAGAGGAAACTGCCCCCATAGTCAGGTCGGTCTTGTCGTGCGCCCCTGATCCATGCACGTCCGCGACCCTCGATGTCATCGAAAGGAACTGGTTTTTCCAGCCTCTCGTAGTGCGGTGTCCTCTCTTTCCCCCCAGTCCGCCATCTTCCTAACGTAGCCACGACTACCCGAGGCGGTGGGGGTGCTTATTCTTCAAGCGGAGTTTCTTTGCTCTTCAAACTCTTTGACTTGAACTCTTCCGTAGACTTCATTCGACGAACTCTTCCCACCTCCTCCGTTATTGTAAAGACTCTCTAATAGCCCTTATATAAATATGAGCTCAGTTTGAATTTAGTGTGCATCAAACCCATTATTGCATTCCATGCATATAGATAGCTTATGCATTGATATAGGACATTGAATACCTTGCACCGGGTCAGTTTCAATCACCAACTGGGGCAAACTTTTTGATCAATGATCCTCAATTATCTACGAAAATAGTTGCTGGTACGACTAATCTAATGCACAGATTTTGAACAAATAATGAGAAGCAATTGGAGGATAAACTTTGTTTAACCATTCCTTCCGCCAACCGCTCTAAGCCATAATGTACGGCTCCAAAATATCCTAAAATGTGTTACTCATATCCTAAATACCCTATACAAATGTTTCAAATTTTGAAAACCTTTTGAACTCGTTTTTGTTCCAGATTTAAACTGCAGTCAAACATGGGCAAAAGAAAAAGCAAACTTTAAAAGAAAAACCCCCTCACGTCGTGCTGGGCCGCCGGCCCAGCTATCCTTCTCTTCCCCCGAACGGGCCTCGGCCCACGTCCCTTTCCCAGTGCGTGCGCCATGCCTGCGCTCCCTTTCCTTCGCCCACCCCGCGCTCGCCTTTCCCCCCTAACGCCGCCGCCAGCGCCTCTCTTCTCGCTCCCAGCTCCCTCCCACTGACCTCCGGGCCCCACTCGCCAGACCAGCGCCGCCACGCGTCTGGACGCGCGTCGTGCTCCCCGCGCCGGCGATGCCTCCGGCGGGCCAACCTCCCCGTTTCCCGCTCCCTTAAAATCCTCTCTCAGACGCCCTAGATTTCTCTCTCCTCTAAATTTTCCCATCCGTTGTCTCCCTTCTCTTTCCTCAGTGCCGAGAACTCCGTCGGCTCCGCCCAACTCCGACGAGACGTCCGACGCGAGCTCCCTTGCCCCATTGCCGAGCGCCCCGCATTTTCTTCTCCCTCTCATTCTTCTGTTCGTGGCTATTTCAGGGACTCGCCGAGCGCTTCACCGCCGTGGCGATCTCCTTCCCCAACTCCGGTGGCTCTTCCCTGAGCATGTCGGCTTCTCT
Source organism: Stipa capillata (assembly GCA_019208055.1). Lineage (NCBI taxonomy): Eukaryota > Viridiplantae > Streptophyta > Magnoliopsida > Poales > Poaceae > Stipa > Stipa capillata. The sequence goes on along the minus strand of JAGXJF010004923.1, from coordinate 148,302 downwards.
TGCGGAGGACCCCTAGCATCCCCGCCACGATCGCCAAGCAGGCCCCCAGCACCGTCCCCGGCCTCCCCGACGAGCTTCATCGCCACCTCTCCATTACCGAGGGACTCATCGACGCCGGCGACCGTTGCTTCGCGGAAACCGGTCGACCGTCGGCTTATCGTCTTCAAGCTCTGCGCCGTCGACCCTAGGGTGAGGCCCTGGCGCACGCATTCCTTTTCTTCTTTCTCCGTTTCTTAGGTCCAGGTTGAGTATTCTGCCGCCGCTTACAAATTCAATTTCTGCACTAAGCAAGATCAAGCACAATAGCCGTTAAAGCCTAAGTGCTACTCTACAACTAATCCCTTAGCTGCCGATGTGTTAGACAAATCAATATATATATATGTGGTTAATCTCAAGTGTTTACATGCTGTGAACAACGATATTTAGTAACCCTATATGCAGTGGGTGATTAACATCTAATCCGGGAATAGCAATTGCAATTGCATATAGATATTGGGATTTGCAAAGGTGACAAACATCAGGGAAACTAGTGTAGAGTAGTTGCATATAATTCATTTGCTAGATCAGTAACACCCCAATCCCCAAATTAAGTATTCCTAATTTTTATCTTGAGTACCATGTGTCCAGGCTAGGATGTTCTTAACCAAGTGGTGAACACTCTCAATTGGTAACACTGCTATCACTAAATAATGGGTACCCCAAACTGATTCCTCGAATAATTGGGATACTTAGGCACTAGTATGCAGCCATTAGTAATGAGGCGAATTTATGAACCCAATCGTCATCCTCTAACCCCACCCCCTAGTTAAATTATGAGAGTAATAGAATCCTCTTCTTTACTGAGAAACATACAAAAAGAAGACCTTAAACATGAATTAAAACTGACACTGTATATGTAGATCACTCAAAGCTCAATTTGGGTAACTCGGACATGTCTATTTCTCATGAAAGTAATTAACTATTGCTGAATTATAAAATATATGTGTATACCATCCTTAGTTCTGGAATGGGAGCCCTTTGAGACTTTACAACGATTCTCAAATCCGTAACTGAATAACCCTAACTACGACTAAAGTACAACGAATAACGTTAGTTTTGCATTTTTATTCCGTACCATGTAGAGTGCATGGCATACATACCATCACTTCCAAAACTTCAGCATTTCTTATTTGCTCTTTTTGCTTGTCCGACATTTGGATATTTCTTCGCTAGAGCCGAGCAACGAGAACTTTGTCGAGTGTGATCACCAGCAGGAGTACTATCCTGAACAATCAGGCAAGCTTGCTCGCTTGTTGAAGTATTCCGGTTATTCTTTTACTATGCTTGGCTGATTGAATGATAATTGTGAGGTGTGACGTTACTAGCATGAGCAGGTGTTGTCGTTGCTTGTGGTCGAGGATGTGTCCTTTAAACCACCTAATCGAAAAAAATGGAACCCTTAAAGTGAGCTGTGAGAGGTGGGGTACTGTCGCCTACAGATGGATCGGCAGGTGGATAACCTAGACCGATACCGGAGTCGTAGGGCGGTACCTGTCACCCACCGCGATCAGTGTTAGCAATGGAGATGGAGGGTCATAGTCGGCCAACTATGAACCCACACTCATTGGAACACTGGCTCGCGTGAGGCTAGGGTGGTTAACCCTCCCTCACTACACATTAGTCGAATTGGGTGGTTAACTCATTCGGCATCTCCCTAGGTGTACCGAACACTTGTTCGCGAGAGCTTAGGGTGGTTAACTCTTCTCGCTTCATCAAAGTGTGGTAGCTTAGGGAGAATAGTATGGTTGATTGGATGAGAGCTCTGGGTGGTTAACCCAACTCCGGGAGCTCTGAGTGGTTAACTCAACTCTACCTTGGTATGTGAGCTTGATCAATGGATGGGAGCTCTGGGTGGTTAACCCAACTCCAAAACGGTTGAATGCCTTGAATATTCAGTCTACAGTTCAAGTGGTTAACCTGATTTGCTGGTACATAACATGGTATGTTGGATTTGATAGCCTGTGTAGCTTATTCTCCATGTTATGTTGATTCAACTACATTATCATTGCAATTGCCATGCTATGTTTAAGATTAACCTGGAATGAGCATTTTAGCAACTTGCGAGTACGAAAGTACTCACTCGGGAATTCAATTCCTGCAGGAGATCCTAGCATCGACGATTTCTATAATGCTGAAAATGCTGTTCATGATGAGTAGTTCTGCAAGATTTGTCCGCCTTGGTCATGGTTAGGTTGTATAGCTTTTGGGAGATGACTTAGCTAGTCATTCTCCATGTTTATCTAGTGTTTCTGCTGCTGTCTTTACTCGGTTGTGTGCTGAAAATGACTTCTAAGTCATGATATGTAGAAGCTAAGACATGTCCTTGGTATGGATTATATCTACTATCTCTAAATCCCTCTGTTGTAGAGTTTTGTGATGATGTTCAAGTTGTTTTGGGGGCTGCCCGTACGCAGTGCGTGTATGAAATGAAGTGTACGGGTGTGCCGTGAAGAATTACCGTGGTTCTTCTTTTCACTAGATGACGCAGGTACCGGTTGAGTGACCTGCTGGCTGAGATGCTGTGCCGGCCAGGCAGGGTGTGGGCTGATCCGACCGGGCTTTCGAGCGACCCACTAGCTTCCGAGCTGGGTTAGGGTGTGGGTAGGATCGCCGGGCTCCTCCGCACTTGTTTTGTTTAGTGGGACCAAGAACGACTTTAACTCTTCACAGGATCGGGAATTGTATGTGGTTCCGGGTAGTTTAGTCGCTTTCGGCCGGCTTGACCCACGGTGATAGATACATACGACGTAAGCGCGTATGGTATGTGGGTCCGGTGTCGGGTTACCCAACGGTGATAGATACATACGACGTAAGCGCGTATGGTATGTTCGGTGACTTCTCGGTCCTTGGCGACTAATCATTCCCCTAACCATATGTAATCCCTGGGTCCGTCACAGTTATTTGGTGATATCTCTATAACGGCGAGCGGTTTTTCTGCACATATTCTTTGTTCAGCGTGCTCCTGAAGTTCCGGAGGGACTTAGCCATCGTCACCTTCGCCGCCCGTTCTACTTTCTCCCTGTCGCCTTCGGGGATCTCGAACTTGCTCCACAGCTCCTACATGATTCGTCCAATCTGGGCCTCGGGCACTTCAGTCCAATCTTGTGTTGTGATACGTATATGTTGACGTGCGATGTAACTGCACGCGTTGTTGAACTTAGATGCCGTCTTCTGGGGTTGGGAAGGGTACCCTGTTATCTGGTCTACCTCCGTGATGACCTGCCTTTGCGTAGGCATCTTATTACCAGTTCTCGGTTTCCTAACTCTTTTTGTTGCCGCCGACGAACCACTACTTTCATCGCCCGTCATCGATCTTTGTTGCAAAAAAAACAACTCACTAATTACTTTGATCTTTTATATATTATTCATATATATTAAATATGTGATCTTTTCGAAAATTGAAACTTGAGTGTCCTAACCCTACCATATATGATAAGAGGCTATATAAAGAATCTGGAAAATTGTGCTTGCAGCCCTATTACATGATTGTGCTAAGTAAACTAACGTATGAGTGAACTATGAACTGTTGAGCAAACTACTACTCCTCATAGTACGTCCCAGGTTAACGAGAAAGTTATGATTGCAGCCAACAAAAATAAGCAAACCGCTAACCCTAGTGTGAGTATTTCTGCACACAACACAACAAGCTACAGGGGTACCTGTGCGGAGGAGAACCAGCATCATGAAAAGCATATGGAATAGACTCATGCCCTAGCAAATTAACAACACACAAACCCGTAGATTTCCATGTGGTTATAGGGGTACCTGTGGGGAGAGACCCGTGGCGAAGGTTGTTGGGATGAGAGTAGCGTCCACGGCGGCCGCAGTTGTTGGGACGAGAGCAGCGTCCATGGCGGCGGCGGGGGTTGGGACGAGAGCAGCGTCCACGGCGGCGGCGGTTGTTGGGATGAGAGGAGCGTCCACGGCGGCAGGAGCAGTTGGGGAGGCATCCATTGCGGCGGCAGCGGGGTCGCTAGGGTTCACGGTGGGAGGCGGCCGCAACGATGCTCTTATGTCGACGAGGCGCCGATGCTGGTCAGAACAGAAGAGCAAGTCTAGGGTTCGACGCGCGGTGACAAATTTCAAGTCTCGCGGGCACGAGTTAAATAGAAGAGGTCATCACGGACGGGCTTAGATGCGACCCGTCTGTGATAAGTACTTCATCACTGACGGGCTCAAATGAGACCCGTCCGTGATTAATAATTTATCACGGACGGGCCGAACCAAGGCTCATCAGTGATGACATTGATCACGGACGTTCCAGTTTTTTCGCCCGTCCGTGATAACAATTTTATCACACTGAATCGAACTGCATACTGAATCTGCATTTCAGACCATAGACTCAGTAAGGGCAGTTCGAACTTAGTGAACTTACTGAATCTGCATTTCAGACCCTAGATTCAGTATGTTTGGAGTAATATAGGACTGTTAATACAACAAAGTAGAGTACTTGATGATTTAATTGAGGTAAATGTCCAACAATACATAATACAACTAGGTGTTGACAATATGCACATCAAGGTACCCAATTTGACAATTTATTCGTCGTCGTCGTTGTCGACTAGGTTTTTTCCATTATATGTTAGTCCTTCATTATGATCTCGACGTACGTACGTTGGCACATCATCACTTGGTTCTTCGTCTTCACTTGGTTCTTCGTCTTCACAATCGGGCTCCGGATCATCGAATTGGTTGTAGTCTTCTTCATCAACTACACCATCAACTCCAACGATACTCCTTTTTCCATTCCTCACAACGTGGCGCTTCTTATTTGATGGGTCAACTATGTAGAAGACTTGGGAAACCTGTTTAGCGAAGATAAAAGGCTCTTCTACTGATCCAGAACTCTCTAGATCCACGGTAGTGAAGTTCTGATCTTCGACAGTCACATCTTTGAGATTCACCCATCGGCATCGAAACAAGGGGATCTTGGTGACTATGTAGTCAAGTTCCCAAATCTCTTTGATTATGCCATAGTAGTTGCACTTAATCCCTCGGGGACTACGGGCTTCTACCCGGACCCCACTGTTCTGGTATGTGCTTTTTCGGTCTTGGGCGTCCGTGTAAAATGTATATCCGTTGATCTCGTACCCTTGCCATGTCACGACGTTCGCGACGGGTCCTCTTGCCAACCATCCGGCTACATCTTCTCCTTCAGTTGAAGGGTTTTTATCGTAAAAATAGTTCTTCAACCACTGGTTGAACCCGATGTTGTGTGTTTTCGTGATCCAAAATTTGGACTTTTTCAGATTTTGTTGGCGTAACACTTGCTTGTGAATTTCAATATATGGATCCACCACTGACATGTGTTGCAAGACCGTGAAATGAGCTCTGTCGAACTCTGTTGTATCTGAAGGCTGATAATCTTTCCTGCCGATTGTCCGGATGCCAGCGAGCCTACCCTTGTGCCGAGAACGGGGCACACCTATGGGACGGTGTTCAGCCATGTAATCCGTGCAAAACTCGACGACCTCTTCGGCAGCATAGCCTTCAATGATGCTCCCTTCCAGCTTGTATCTGTTGCAAACATATCGCTTCAGAATACCCATGTACCTCTCGAACGGGTACATGCTATGTAGGAACACGGGTCCCAACATTTGTATCTCGTGCACAACATGGATCATCAGATGGACCATGATATCAAAAAATGACGGAGGGAAGTACATCTCTAGTTGGCATATTATAACAGTTATGTCGTACTGCAGTTTAGATAGTCGCTGCGGATCGATTGACTTCTGAGAGATCGTGTTGAGAAAGCTACACAGGTTTGTGACTGTCTCGCGGACTCCGGGCTCCAAGATACCTCTTATTGCAACAGGTAAGATCTACGTCATCATCACATGACAGTCATGAGACTTCATGCCTATTAATCTCAAGTCTTTCATTGAAACAAGTTTCTTTATGTTCGCGGAGTAACCAGATAGAACTTTCACCCCAAAGAGTGTAGCAAGCAGGGGTATGTATGTTTTGCCTTTCTTCGTCAGTTGTGGTCCCAGCTCTAGTCTGATACCCATTTCTTGCATGTCAAGGCGTGCCTTCACACCATCTTTTGTCTTCTCAGGAATGTTGAGCAAGAGACCAATCAAGCTATCGCACACATTTTTTTCGACGTGCATGACATCAATGCTGTGACAGATATTTAGCACCTTCCAGTATGGCAAGTCCCAAAATATGGATTTCTTTTTCCAGATGCCCGGCCTCAGCTTCTGTTCCTTTCCAAACAGAACATCGATATCTTTCACAATTTCATAGATTTCTTCACTGTTTTTTTGTGCGGGGCGCTCCCGTATCTCGACTTCTCCGTTGAACTGTTTCTTCCACTTCCTCCAAATATGATCATTCGGAAGGAACCGACGGTGACCCATATATACGATTTTACGTGAGTGTGTCAAGTACTGTCTCACTGTTTGTTCTTGGCACACAACACATGCTTCATGTCCTTTCACAGTCTGGCCGGACGAGTTTCCATAAACAGGATAATCATTCACGGTTGTGAACAACAAGGTGCGTAGGTTCAAGTTCTCTTGTTTATCTACGTCCCAGACTTCCACCCCGTCGTGCCAAAGTGCCGCTAAATCTTCCTTTAGTAGTTGTACGTACACATCAATATCATTTCCAGGTTGCTTAGGCCCTTGAATGAGTGTGGAGAGATGTATGTACTTACGCTTCATGCACAACCATGGAGGAAGGTTGTAAATAATGAGGAGGATGGGCCATGTGCTGTGTCGGCTGCTCATGTTACCGAATGGATTGATATCGTCCGTACTCATCCCAAACCTTATGTTCCTCGGCTCCTTACCGAATTCTGAAAATACCCTATCGATAGTCCTCCACTGGCATGTGTCTGCGGGGTGTCTCATTATTCCATCTTCCTTACGCCCCTCTGAGTGCCAACACATCATCTTTGCCTCCTTCTTATTAGCGAACAAACGTTTCAAACGGGGAATGATCAGAAGATACGAAACCACCTTTGCTGGAGGCCCCTTCACCACACCCTCACCTTCATCCTCATCATCATGACCGTTGTCTTCATTTGTAATACGCTTGTAGCGGGATGTCTTGCACGACGGACATCTATGCAGGTTGGCGTACTCTTTGCGGTACAGAATACAGTCCTTCGGACATGCATGTATTTTTTTACTTGTAATCCAAGAGGGCATATAACCTTCTTCGCCCTGTAAGTTGTTGTTGGCAACATGTTCTCTTCCAGAAGAATGTCCTCCAGGAGCACCACAGCTTTGTGAAACTTGTGTCCGATCAGTTATTGCTTGCCTTGATCTTCAACAGTTCTAGCGCGTCAGCCAATCGCGTGTGCTTCGCTTTGCATCCCGGAAACAAGGGTACTTTCGAGTCTCCCAACAAGCCTAAGAACTCATCGTACTCTCTTCCACCAAGGTTCGTCCCTTCCACGTCACGCAACATTTGGTCCAAATCATTGTGTACGTCAACCATATCCTCATTTGAGGATTCCGAATTAGCTTCTTCCACCGATTCGTTGAGCGACGCAACATGTCCAGCCTCGACTTCGACCCCTTCACCAACCCCAAGTCCTACCTCTTCACCACTTGGGATGGCTTCTGCCTCCTCACCAGTGCCAACTTCTTCCTCCTCGCCATGACTTGTCCAACGGGTATAACCATCCATGAAACCCTTTATAAGCAAGTGTAATTGCAAGTCCTTTGTCGTCTGCACCATCTGCAAGTTATTGCAATTATGACATGGACAACACATTTCATTCATTCTCTTCCTCAACATATCTTCTCGGGCAGCTCTAAGAAACCTAGATAAAGCATCTATGTACCCTCTGGTAGCACGATCCCCGTACATCCAACTTCGATCCATCGATCCTAGAGTATTAAATGATAGCACGAAGTCTTTAATCTATGTCCTTTAGGGATGTACGCACTTAATAAATGATATACAGATAGCACGATTACTAACCTCTGGTCTCCAACTCAAAATATATGTACCACTGTCAATCCCCTTCCAAATGCGACCCAAATCACGTGTCTGGGCGGCCGCAACGTAGCAGAGGACGCGAGGAGGCGCCGCTGCTGGTCGAAACTAAGGAGCAAAAACTTAGGTTCGACGCGCGGTGAAAATGACAAGTCACACGGTTAGAAACCTATATAGGGCAACTCATCGTGGACGGGCCAAATCAAAACCCGTCAGTGAAGATTTTCGCACCATTTGAAGGACCTCATCACTGACGGGTCGCTTACGGGGAGCTGTCAGTGCTGACAGCAATCATCACAGACGGGTCATCCTTTAACCCGTCTGTGATAACTCATCACCACATGGTTGTATTTTCACCCGTGGAAGGTATATCATCACTGATGGACCGGAAAGTAACCCGTTAGTGCTGATCCGTGCTCGCGCCCAAAGTAGTTCTCTGTTTCGCACCAATACTGCGACGGGAGACGAGGGGTCGCGCCTGTACGGCGGGAGACGAGGGGTCGCACCTGTACGGTGGGAGACGAGGACCTCTATATAACGTGTCCCTCGATCTTCTTCGTCGTCCAAAGCACGCATGGTCTTCCTGTTCTTCCTCTCTTCGAATTCCTGCCCCCCAAATATTCGTCACCGCCTGCTTTGCAATGGAGTCTGCGGGTACCTCCTCCCACATGGCCGGGAAGCGCAAGAGGGTGTCCCATTCTCCGTCCCCGCCTCCGTCCCCTCCTCCATCCCCTTCTCCGTCCCCTCCTCCATCCCCGATCAACGAGAGTAGCACCGAGCTCACGATGCACCTCTCCCGCAAGATGGTTCAAGCCATCGGGTGCGGCTATGGAAACACACAGGGCACCCTCCTCTGTGCGTACATTGAAGGAGTACGCTACTCCGGCGCCTTCGTCGTCCGGAGTGTGTTGGCCAAGAAGTACCCACGAGCAAAGTTCATCATCGAAGGACACCACGAGCTGGGCCGATTCCTCATCTACTGTACTTCCAATGGGTCGGAGCGCACCAGTCGCATCACCATCGGCCGCCGCCTCCACGCGAAGTACATCAAGTGGGGTGTTGACCGAGTGAGCTTCTTCCTTGTCTATAAGGTGCTCGCTCTGATGCCGGAGCCCGTCGATGAAGATCTGCCGCTTGAGAACGTTTAGTTATTATATCTTAGTCGGAACCAATGGTCTGTATATATCTTAATCGTTTCCGATGTTCTGTATGCTATTATGTTCTATTGTAGTTGTCCTGAAAGTCATGAGTTCTTCGTTCGAATTGCCCATCACACTTTTTATCACTGACGGATAGAAGTAAGACCCGTCTGTGATGACAGTCTTAGTCTTAGAACAGGATCATCACTGACGGGTAGAGAAATGACCCGTCTGTGATCTAGAAGTCATCACTGACAGGCCGAATAATAACCCGCCTGTGATGAGAAGGTCATCACTGACGGACCTGAAAATAACCCGTTAGTGATTACAGTCATCACAGACAGGTCCTCATTTTCACCCGTCAGTGATGAGATTTCGCTTCATTTTGCTTGCCACCTCTGAAAAACATCCCAGCTGCATGTATGTGCAGCCTCTGCATAGGCCCAGCATGCGCAGGACAGTATATACAAATTAATCTATTTTCTGCATCTCAATTCGACATCGCAAATTTGACAAGTCCACATCTCAAATATATATATGTACAATACATTCGACATCGCACAAGTTGCTAAAGAATTTTGCACATCTCACTTTCATATGGAAATAAAATATCTAGAGTGCTAGCTAGAGTGTTTACACTAGAATGCGATAGACACATTAGAATGTGATATCGGCATGTAGTTTTCTTGTGCAGTGTAACCGCAATAGAGAGCGTTGTCACCATTGTGACATTGCGGTTACACTGCACAAGACACTCTTTCCAAGAAAAGTGTCTTGTGCGGTGCAGCGCAGTGTCACAAACGCGACGGAGAGGGGAGAACGGCGGCCTCCTCCAGCGCCGGTGCCGCTGCAAGGCGGAGGAGGGCTTGGGGGGGCTCGGGGAGGAGGCACGGATCCGGGCTCGAGGAAGAGGCGGCGACCGCATCCGGGAGGAGGCGGCGACCGAATCCGGGCTCGAAGGGGCTCGGGGAGGAGGCAGCGGTCGGATCCGGGCTCAAGGAAGAGGCGGCGACCGCATCCGGGCTCGGGGGGCTCAGGGAGGAGGCGGCGGCCACAGCGCGGTGTGAAAGAAAGCTAGGGTTTCAATGCCGCGAAAATGACTAGGCCATCCATTTATAGATAGAAGAAGCCATCACGGACGGGCCAAAATTATGCCCGCCAGTGCTACTTTGGTCATCGTTGACGGGTCAGTTTTCTACCCGTCTGTGCTGATCTGCAGTATCAGCACTGACGGTTCACTTCTCCTACCCATCTGTGATAAACTAAATCATCACTGACGGGCACGAAATATACCCGTCACTCAAAATAATCACTGACGGGCAAAAAACCTACCCGTCAGTGATGATATCTTTGATAATAGCCCTGAGGCTCTTCGCATATTCATCATTGACGGGTTGTTTACCTACCCGTCAGTGAATTGGTGTCACCACTGACGGGCACGGTTTACCCGTCAGTGATACCGATCCTGGATGACGTTGTTTGTAGTAGTGACCTAACCACCTTATTCATCAACTTAAGCCAAGAGTCAGCATGCTAGGTGTCAGCATATTGATTCATCCCCAAGCCTATAAATAGAGTCTCAGAAGAGCTCTATTCTTCACCCAATCACCAACCAAATCTCATACAATCAAGGTAGAAATAGCAAACAAGCTAAAGGAAGGCTTAGAACCAGGAATAAGAAGGCCAAGACAGCGAGGAGGAGAAGGCGACTCTCGAAGAAGCAGGAATCCAGAAAACCAAAAGAACAAGCTTCAAGATTCTTACTTAAGGTAGAGGAGATAAGGAGTTAAAAGTTTAAAAGAAGAAAAGTAATGTCCAATCCTCTGCAGAAATATTTGGCGTTTGGTTAAATCAAAATCTCTAAGATCAAATATAAGCTAGAAGTTCATATCAGCATCATAAACTGGATGGACTAGATAGAAGGAGAGAAGAAACCCGAGGCGGTGTTTGAGGCGGCGGAGTAGAAGAGGGGCGGCGGCAATGTCCTTAGGAGAGACTGAGGGGAAGAAACGAGGAGAGGGAGATCGAGTTCAGGTGGCGGCGTGAAAAGGGAATGAGAGAGAGAGAGAGGCCACCGGTTAGGGTTACCCTAACAAGGTGGGCTGAGCGGGCTAGGTGTCGGATCAGGCCAAATGACCAGTTAGGCCTTTAGACTAGGACAAGAAATAGCTTGGTAATCCTGGAAATAATTATTTTTTCTCTAAAAATTGTTTTAGGTAATTCTTCTATTTTGAATACTACAATCTCTTTTGAATTCAAATATAATAACCTAAAAATCTTATCAATCTTTACATACAAAATTAGATTAAAATTTCTAATAGATTAAATTCCTACAAATTTAGAATTTAAAACTAAAAGTCTAATACAACTTAAGTAATTTTATAAGAAATTTCTTTATTACTTTTGGAACCATGATAATCTTTAGTAATATATATTTTTAATTATAAGGTAATAATTTAGGAAATTAGAAGTTCATAAAAATAATGTTTTTATAATAATTACTATAATACTTTGTAGGATAGATTGCAAATTCCACATAAAAACAAAAATGTTTTTAACAATAATTTATTATTAACTTAAAAGATTGAGCTGATAGAAATTTCAAGAATATTATAATAAATAAATAAATCATCTATTGCATTGTCTTGACAAGGCAGTCGACATCTTCTCATAAAATATAACCAACTTTTCTTTAATCAACTTTCATTAGCATAAGTATGCATGTATACATATACAGTTGCCATTTTTGGAATCTGTCCTTATCGGACCATTATTCCAATTCAGATCCCAAAATTCTGCCGATTTTGGAAGAGACCTTTCACTACACTTCTTATCCATCTCAAGGCAAGTTCATTTCTTGTCCATGTTTGTGACTTATTTCTACCAACATATATGCAAAATTTCTTTCTTCTTATCACTTGGCTTGTGATTATTAATAAATGAACTGTATTATTATTCGTTCAATCATATACTGGTGGGCAGTGGAACCCCGTTATGGAACTTGTTGGGGTGGTCAGGGTTCCATTGCATATGGTATCACAATAAGGTTAATAACAAATGTCAGTTGGCATTCTCACGCCGTATAAATAGCGTTAACTGCAAGACCTGTTATGGGACAGGCGAGTCAAGTAACACCTTCTTGTTGCATATCTTCCAGGAACATATTTATCCTAACGCCTGGGGAAGCATTATCTCCTCGCCCAGGGGAGCGATAAACCCTGAATTTACGCTTGGGGAGGCATTATGTCCCTGAAAATCTTTAGAAAAGTACGCTATAATGACGAGGTGGATAGTCGGTAATGGATTGACTACGCAAGGGGAGATATTGCCCAGGAGAAGGGTGAAAAGACTCAGAACCTTAGACCTGGCCACGCACCGATGGGAGTGTGATGGGTAAGTACCACTTGTGACTTGTGGGTAAAGTAGCGCACCTCTGCAGAGTGTATTGAAGTGTGGCATTGTCACTCCCTATTCTAGGTATGAACTGTGATCATGGCGGGAAAGGAACCATCGGAGGTTCTAACAACCCGTGAAGCCTTCTGAACATAGAAAAAAAAATTAAAACTTGACTTTTGTCCAGAAATGCTATTGGAAAAATGCATATTCTTTGAGGACTGTTGTCCTAGTAGAAATAATCATTGAAACACCTTTTCCTAATCATGAACTTGTTGAGTACCTTCTGTACTCATCCCCTACATAAAACCTCCTTTGTTAGGCTGTGAGTCGGTAGAGCAGGTGGTCGAGTATCCGGAGAAGCCAGAGGAAGAGATGGAGGAGCAGACACTGGGTGAAGGAGAGGCAGGAGTCAATTACTACTTTGACTTCAGTGAGGCGCACAATACTAAGCGGGCTTGAAGCAAGTTGTAGTATAGGAACGTTGGTCGTAGGTGTAGTAATTTCTATTTTGCTGTTATTTCAGTTTTTTACTTTCTCACAGGCTTGACACTTATGTTTTACATGCAGTTTTATCTTATGCAAGTTGAAACTCTTGTACTTCTGTTGAGATGTAATATAAGTATGTATTGTATCAATGAGCCTCTACAATGCTTCTGTTGTACTACTCTGATGGGCGTATTGTTGGTGAAACAAAGTTTCACTGGCAATAAGCCAAAGACTAGCACATTACGCCATGCAGTGGTGTGCAGGGTCACCACAATCAGGGTGTCCTTAGGTTCTAGTAGTTCTAATGTGTGCACTTCGATTCACTGGTTGAAAGAGGTCGAAGTTGACAGGCTCGTTGCTTAAGCCAACGGCAAAAATAGCTATTTGATTGTGGTGTTTTAGAGTTGATAAATTTTCCTTCATTGACTAATCCGTGCTCAGATTTAGTCGACAGTTCCACGGGGGAAGACACAATTTTATCCAATGGGTCCACTTCTTCCTAAAAGGTTCCTTAGAAAATTAAAAAGAGACAGGTAAAGGTGGCTAAGGTTTTGAAAGTTCTTTCCATCTTGGGTACTAATAACAACTTTAACTTACGTTCGTAATGAGAGAAATCTTTTAGAATAGCAGGGGATTAGCGAACCTCGCTAAACATCTTGGGATTTCAGAATTGGTTAATCAAAACCAATGGGACTTCGTGGCAATTTTCGAGACCACTACTACGTCTTTTACACAAGCAAAGTTGAGTTCTTTAGGTGGTGGCAAGGACTTTTTGTGGCACTAGGTTACCCCTCGAGGGCGCTTTGGAGGGATGCTACTAGGAGTAAATAGATTGGTTTTTCATGTTGACTCTGTTGATGATGGTGATTTTCTTATTAAGTTTAACTTGCATAATAAAGATGATGGTTTTTCTTGGGTGTTGATGGCGGTGTATGGGGTTGCCCAGGACCATGAGAAATAATTTTTCCTTCCTAAGTTGGTTTGGGCGGTTAGTTATGATAGATTACACATCCTGATTGGGGTGGGGGGTGGGAGCTTTTAATGCCGTTGTTGAAAATTTGGAGTTGCGTGAGATTGAGCTCTCAGGTAGAAAGTTTACATGGGCTAATATTTTGGCTAATCCCACATATGAAAAGCTAGATAGAATGTTAATAAGCTCTGAATGGGAGTCCGCTTTGTCATGGTTTCAGCGCTAGAACGAGTTTTCTTGGATCACACTCCTCTTTTCCTACGTTCGGGGCCACTTTCCCAACCGTGTACACCGCCTACGTTCAAATTTGAGTTAGGATGGTTGCAGCATGATGATTTTATTCTCTGAGAAGAGGAAATTAAATGGTATCGAAGCTCAAAGGCCAAATTCATACTTGAGGGAGACAATAATACTAAATACTTTCACTTGATGGCTAATGGGTGCCATTGTAAACAAATGATTTACCTACTTGAGCAAGATGATGGTCTGATTAGTGGGGACACTAATTTAAGGAAATATATTACTTTACCGACTATTACACTAAGCTCTTTGGGTGGCCTGAGGAAAATCACATTCATTTGGGAAATGGCAACCATGATACTCCTCAGGTTTCTCAAGAAGATAATGAATTTCTCACAGCCCCATTCACGGAACAGGTGGTTCATGAGGCTATTTGTGCTATGGAGCACAATAAGGCCCCCGGTCCCGACAGCATCCTAGCCAAATTTTATCAAGTCTTCTGGGAAATAATCAAAGGAGATATGTTGGTGCTGTTTAGCGGTTTTCATTCTGGGATTTTACCTTTGCATTCCCTTAATTTTGGAACAATCGCTCTATTACCAAAAAAGGAGAACGCGAATCAAATACAACAATATCGTCCCATTTGTTTTCTTAATGTAAGCTTCAAAATTTTCACCAAATAGCAAATAACACGTTGGCTGTGGTGGCGGATAAATTTATTCGGCCTAGCCAAATGGCCTTTTATCCTGTCGTACTATTCTTGAAGGAGTGGTTATTTTGCATGAAACTCTTCATGAAATCCATAAGCGAAAATGTGATTGCATAATTCTGAAATTATACTTTGAAAGGCTTATGATAAGGTTAAATGGCTTTTATTTTTGCTAAAGACTCTAGAATTAAAAGGCTTCTCCGCCATCTAGCAGTAGTGCGTTACTAGGTTTATCCAAGGAGGAAGTGTTAACATCGAAGTTAATGATAAAGTTGGCCCCTTTTTTCAAACCAGGATGGGCCTATGACAAGGCGATGCTATGTTTCCCATGATGTTTAACTTGGTCGCATATATGCTCACTATTATATTTAAAAGAGCAAATGAGTCAAGACTCATCGAGGGCTTGGTGCTGCATCTCATGGAGGATGGGTTATCTATTTTATAATATGCTGATGACATAACCATTGTTTTCAAACATGATATGGAATATGCTACAAACCTTAAGATTATTTTATGCCTTTTTGGGCAATTGTTGGGCTTAAAGATAAATTTCCATAAGAATGAACTCTTTTGTTTTGGAGAAGTGAAATGAACGGCAATACACGCAGCCTTTTGGATGTGGGTTGGGGATCCTTCCCCTTTTGATATCTAGGAATTCTAATGCACTACAAACGTCTTCATAAACTAAGATTGGAAGCACATTGAAGATTTCTTTGAGAAGTGTCTAAGCTCGTGAAAGGAAAGAATTTATCTGTGGGAGGTAGATTGGTTTTATAAATTCGGTGCTTACTAGTTTACCAATGTTCATGCTCTCATTTTTTGAAGTGCCCATTGGTATTCGAAAGTGTTAGATTTCTATCGATCCAGATTTTATTGGCAGAGTGATGATGTAAAACAAAAGTATAGGTTAACTAAATGGAGCGTTTGTTGTCATCCCAAGGACCATAGTGGCTTGGGTATTCTTAATTTACGTCAACAGAATCGGGCACTGCTTTGCAAATGGTTATTTAAACTCTCAAAATAAGATGACTTATGTCAGTGCTTGCTCCCAAAAAAATACCTTTGGTCCAAAACTTTATCTTAGGCTGAGTCCAAGCCGGGTGACTCACATTTCTGGGCCAGCCTTATGGTGTTAAATGATCTTTTTTCCAACTTTGCCGCTTTTAGGTTGGTAATGGCTGCCAAACTAGATGTTGGGCAGATTTATGGAATGGTGCCACTCCCTTGAAAGATAGATATCTGAGGTTTTTTAATGTAGCCCGAAATAAATAGGTGGCGGTCGCAATGGTGTTCCGAGCCATACCTCTAAATTTGATGTTTCGTAGAGTTATTAGTGGAGCTAAGCTAGTGGAGTGGACCTCTGTCCCAAGCGTTGCTGCGGTTGAGTTCCTTGCTATGCGCCAATTCCTTTTTTGTAGTTTTTTGGCAACGTTCACCGTCCCATCTCTGGCGAGCCCATGCTCTCCTTTTCCCCTGTGCCCCCTTTGTTCCTCTCTTTATAGGAGGCAACACCTCCTTCTTTGTCTTTTTTTCCTCTCTGTGTGCATATGGAGGATGAGCACAGTGATCCTTCTTTTAATGTTCCCCCTATTTCCTTTCTAAAGAACAGACCCAATGACCCAATGTCACTTTGTTCTTTCCATCAACATCACTAAACCTAACCCCATTGTTTGGCAGTCGAAGCCCCGATCCAACTCTGTCATGCATTGTGGCACATGGGTATAGGATTATTAGCGCCCGTCGGCCGTCTACAATCCATCTAGATTACCAATAATAGAAGTCATCGTCATTGTGGACCTTCGATGTGTAATTCTTCCCCTCTTTTGTATAAGAGTAGACTTCATTTTGTAATTTCTTGGTTTCGTCAAAAAAAACATCATCGTTTTCATCTTTTGTGAAACCCTCATTGGTGCCATGTCCAATGACCCTATTCGTGCTATCAACATCATTGATCCCCGTCATTGGTGATTCCGGATGTAAACCTCCTTATAGGTGTGCTACCTATCTTATCCAAGACCATAAATCTATTCCTTGTCGAAACGACCATCTGAATGGTAATTATTCCTGCCACTGATTGCACAGTTCTTATGTTTACCGCGCCAAGCAAATTGATAACTTTGACCATCGTCATGATCAATGGATCATTATTTGATCCCCCCCACAAAATTATCGATGAAATAAACCCTGGACCTCCTTTGGTCTAATCAGAATTCTATGTTCAATATGTGTCGCCATGTCCAACGGCATAATTTCGGCATAGACCTATTGACCCTAAATATATTGTTCGACCATCGATATTATTAGTAGCTCATTCGTTGTGTGCCTTCATCGGGACATGTTCCCTCCTTCAGCGGTGTTTCCATGTCATGATCTTGGTCTATCGTGACAACATTCATCTCTGCCGCGACAACACCTATCCTGCCACGACCACAATTATAGTTTCCATGACAATTGTCATGTCTTGTCGTAGCATTGTTCCTCACCACCTGTACATTGTTCAATGATGGTATGTCCATTCATACCTTGGTAGCTTCTTGTGACGTCCTACCGACAAAAGTTGTTTTGCCGCCACAACTCATTTATCCTGCTGTATCCTGCTACGATAGTGTTCATAGCTGCCATGACAATGTCACTACTATAACCTGCAAACCTCTTCTTCTATCAAGAAATCACCATCCTCGAGGGCACAGCCGTGCTTTTCCTGATGACCTAATCTCTCTTCCTCTGCTACCGTATACCTTCGCCACAATAGTGTTGTGAGTTGTCGTACCCTTATTCTCTTTGCCTTGAATCCGAACCTCAGTTTGATGTCAGCAAACCATCAAAACCCTAACCATCATCTTTACTTCTGGTGGGCCCCACTTATCGGTCAATGTTATTACATTGACATGTGGACCCCACTATCCATAACATATCTAAACTCAATACATCTGACCTAGGGTGTTGTCTCGATCGACAAACCAAACCTTGGGTTTATGTCGACCACCTACATCTGGAACACAGTTGCATTATTTTCTTCTTGTGGGTCCCACGTACTGATTAGTGGTAGACTACTGATCAATAGACCCCATTGCCTACATCCTCTCCAAAACCATATCAATGTTCCAAGTCATGGTTCCCTATGTTGGTTGTAGCATGACACCTTCATTTGGAACCCATACCTCATATTCTCTTGATACCCTCATTTATCATGTGCATTGCACCATATAATGTAATAATGTTTCTCCGGTAGCAATCAATCCCTTGATTGATATTAGTCGCTGATGGTCTTTTGATCATTTGTTGATATTCTACCGTGAAGCTTGGAAACCCAATCTTCCAACAATGTTATACCCCAGTTGATCAGAATGTCTCACCATTCTCACTTACATGTGGTCCCCGTATGTATTGTCATATCTCTTGATACCATAACCATTGACGTGTGCTCCTCACCCATCAATCAATTGTAGCCATACGATCTTTCTTTCATAAAATCTTGACCCTTCATGGACCAAGTCCGTAGACCTAGTGCCCATGTGTCACTGGCTGGTCTTGCCATATACAATCCTCTTCGTAATATTGTTTGTACTTCTGGCACTACTCTTGGTCTCATCTTGCGAGATGATGTCCTTCCACCCTTTCTTCTGGTTTCCTTCTTGTCAGCAATTCCTTTATATCTCAAACTCTATCCTTGATCTCTCTGCGATCACTCCTCTCTATTTATTGTATCGAGTTATTTGGACTTGTTTATTCATTGGCTTGCATTCTATTCTTTTACGATGAGTAGGAAGTAATGAGGTTGTCCAAGGACAAGTGAAGGAATACGTCAATGAAGGCATGCCCCCACTTCCTGATCATGTTGATCCTATATTTCTAAAAGTCATTATATTTTATTGTTCACAAACATGAAAGTTATATTTTATTGTTCACAAACATGAAAGCTGTTTATTCCCGTAGCTACTGTGTTGACTGACATGTTGTCACCTTTTACTTGATACCCTGGGTAGAGTAATATTTATAATTTCTGAATAGAATAGAGAAATATTTAGCCATGCTTAATTATCTCTACGATGTTTTGAATTGCCTCCTCAGAAGAATGACCTTCGAATTATTTATACTTGTTATTTGAAACTGTTACGAGCTCACTAAGCTAGGCCGGATGCCCTTTATCTTCTTCCTCTCTCTTTGTTCCTTCTATTCTAATATGGATGAAACTTACCATCTAAAAGGTGCAAGCGACAGTTGGATCAGGCTTGAAGGAGCATTTGGTCGTCCGCATCGCATAACACCGAAGTCTTTAACCCGAGAATTGTCACTAGGACCAGTATCAATAGCTAACTAATAAACCTTTTCTAAATTCTTTCTAGAATTAGCGGGATCCAAAATTAATGCTGAGTTCTAGCAACTTGATCCACTTAGTTTTCTACCATTTTAGAAAATCTAGCAAGATTACAAATAGCATGGTGAGCATCATCTACATTATGAGTCAACTTGGCAATCCTAGCTTCATGCCTACCACTTTTATTACCTAGCTCCATATTAATTTTCACTTGTTCTCTAATAGACTTTTCTACTGAAGCTCTAACATCAAAAGATTCAGTGCTAGGATCAGGTTCATTTTTGCACGATGCCTCAACAAATTAACATCAATATCAGGTGGTTTTTCTTTAATAGGATCAATCGTATCACTATGAGGTTCTTTAATAGGATCAATCATATGAACTATTAATTGAGACTGATTGAGTGAGTGTACATGTATTCTTTTTCTTTCATTACCTCATCAAACTCCTTTAGAGGTGGCTCAAGCTTATACATTCCAACTTCCATCTGAGGATCTTTCTCTGGAGGTTCTATTTTTCATGGTTCCTTCTTTGGAGGTTCTTTAGGTTCTTCATCCTCAATGTTCCGATCTGCATTGTTATTATATGTTCTATCCAACAAATCTCTTATTTCACAGAGGGTCTTACCTCCTAATGATCCAGCTACACTAATATCTTAAGTTTCCTTAGATTCATAATGTAGACCATTATAAAAAGTTGAAATAAGCACATGTTGTTTGATATTATGAGTAGGATAACCACGAAGCATTCTATTAAATCTCCCCCAAGCTTTATGCAAAAGCTCACCTTCTCTTTGCGTGAAGTCCAGAATTTCCTATCCCAATTTAATAGTCTTACAAGGAGGATAATATTTTCTAATAAAAGTAGTAAATACTTGATTCCAATTTTTAATACTATCATGCTCCAAAGAATAATTCCACTTATAAGCATCTCCTTTTAATGAAAAGGGAAAAATTTTCAACAACGAAACCTCTTTAGGTAGGTCTTTCTTCCTACTCAAATCGCAGAGATCTCCTAATTCACGAATATGCATAGCAGGATCGTCATTTTCATCACTAGTAATATTCAATTTCTCAGCAAAAGTAATTAAATCATAATCAATATCATAGCAAGCATTAAATCTTCCTCAGTGGAAATAGGTGAAGTAAAATTTTCACTACCTGCAATAGATTCTTCATTCAAAGTTTTTTCCTCAGGCTTCACAGCAACAACATTCAAGACATATTTAATAGCATTAATTAAATAAGCATTCAAAGCACTAGGATTAAATAGGACTGCCTCCAACATTAGTATTGGAACTCTCAGCAATCTGCATATTGTCAAATTGATCATTTCAAGCACTAGTGTCTCTACGTGTACATGGTGGTGATGATGATGGTAAAGATTGTAATGACATGGAAATAGGTGATGATGGTCCAGATGATGGTAAAGGTTTCCTAGAGGCAGTAGCAACCATAGCATAAATTATAGAACTAGCCCGACAAATATTTCATGTCTACCCCTATAGTTGATACCCTATGAGAATGGGCTTCTCCGTCATGTAATGGTTTAGAAGAGTCACGGTCCAGTTCCCCGCCGGGCTTTTTCCCTTCTCGACTAGACGAAGGAGATATTCATTCCATTCAGGCAGGTGAGGAAGGGCGGCGTCGGCTTGACCCTGTCTTCTCTCTTGGTCGGGTCGGAGGCTAAGTTTCTCATTCAGTGGTGAGGTGTTCAATTAAAAGATAGCGAAAAATATTTTTTGGAAATTTGATAAGGATAAAAACAGAATTAAATCATGCAGCAAATAAATTAAAGAGAGTGATAAATAATATGAGAGCTAATAAAATGTAATGATGATGAAATAGGCAACCGGGATGTGGTTCATGGGATCACGTAGAGATAGCTAATCATGTCAAAGGATATTAACAAGTCATTTATTTAGTTGTGATATGTTATAGGCATGTACCTGTAAATAGATGGACTCTCATCGAGTTGATAATTTTTGTCCAACATCAAGGTAGTCATTTAAGATTCACTGGACCAAAGCATTAAAAATGGTGGCACATGTGGTTCCTCGAATTAATGTACCTAAAACCCCTCACCCTCGACTGTCACTCAATGGA
Organism: Stipa capillata; assembly: GCA_019208055.1. Lineage (NCBI taxonomy): Eukaryota > Viridiplantae > Streptophyta > Magnoliopsida > Poales > Poaceae > Stipa > Stipa capillata. Next base: position 126,943 of record JAGXJF010004923.1, on the reverse strand, counting down.
CGGTAGAATTGGCTACAAGAATAAGCATTTACTATTGCAAGGTATGAACAAATAGTTCTAGGATTATGTTGCCTGGCCCTAGACAACAAGCAATAAGCATAATAATAATAAGTGTCAAAAAATTAAAGCAACATCAAAGTGAACACAATCTGAAATATAATAAGAATAGCATGAAAGTATCTCTCTACGATTCACCAATCCCCGTCCATCCTGTATGCCTACGGTGGACTACTCAGACATAATGAAAGGATGTAAACAAATGGGCATCATCACGAGATTACAGCAAGATTCAACGACAATAACTCCCCTAAATCAACAAGTGATGATCACTAATGATGGTGATGAAGAAACAGGCATCGATTTGGTGAAGAAAGTGGTAACCCAACCCATATGCCTATGGTAGACTATATAAACATAATGGAAGAATGAAAACAAATGAGTATCATCATGAGATTACAAGATACAACAGTAATAACTACCCTAAATCAACAAGTGATGATCTCCAATGATGGGTGATGAAGAAACGGGCGTTGATTTGGCAAAGAAAGCGATGACCGATCTGAATTCTGGTGGATGCAAAAGTATATCCTGTAGATACGAATAGTATGGTTGTCAGAGTTCCGTCTCGTAAAGCTCTCTCCTAGGAATCACATGACGAGAGGAATATGTAGTCAAAAGGGTGTCGGTGATCGAGCCCTAGGGGCTCCACGTGGCACCTTGGGTGGTAGGCAGGTTCGAGGCCCTCTGCCGGATGGGCCGTGTGGGCCTTGCTTGCTGGCCCCGTTTCTCTAGTATCCTTCCCCTGGTGTATTAGCCCAGAAGTTGCTTTTGTCGTGAAATTATAGTTTTCTACGTCCACTAAATAAAAGATGGTTTTTCAAGATAACAACGATAGATAATACAGTAACATTCAGAAAATAGATGAATAAATGGTACAAAAGCATGGAAAATATCCATACGTTTTCGACATATCACTCCCCTGTGAGCCTCCTCGCATGGGCTACCTTCTCTAGTGTTCTTTACCTTGTATAATTAGGCTGACAAGTCACTTTTTCATGAAATTACAAAGTTTTCTGCAAACACTCTATACAAAAGATGGTTTTGCAGGATAATGATAATTAATAGATAATGCAATAATATCTAGAAAATTGGTAAATAAATATTATGAAAAGAATGGAAAATATCGATACGTTTTTGACGTATCAACACCTTTAACAAACTGAGCCACACCCTAGACAGAGCACCTTGATGGGCGGAGCATGTATACTCACAGAGCTGCACCCCAGGAGAAGCACCTTGATAGATGGAGCCCCACCCCAGACAGAGAACCTTAACAGGTGGAGCCACATCCCGAACAGTGCCGCAGTATGAGGCGTAGTCAGACCCGGCGCATCTTGAGAGAGAGTACGAATGATGAGGACATCCCAGGCATGGATACAACCGCAACACCTGTTTTCATTCCTCAAGTTGATATACATGGACCAATTACTAGAGCACGTGTACGTCAACTTAATTATCAGGTAACTTCATTAATAGAGCACGTGCACGGAGAGAGGGAATGGACATGGACATGATGACAGCAAGAGTGGAGATGATGAGCTCATGACAAGTTACTACAGGACTTTGCAGCCTCCGTAAGCACTATCAAGAGAGGTGGCATCATGATATGAAGCACATATCAAATGATGGCAGCCACCATACCTAGCCAAAGGACTTAGTAAAATTCATAGATTTGTAGATTAACGTGCTGCGCCACCTCTATTTGGATCTAACCCATGTAATCTCAAAATTACAGTCAAAGTGGATGTATTTTAGAGTTAGAATCTAGGGGGAGTTTGCCTTAGGGTTGGATTCGGACACTTCCCTTGGCTGGCTGAAATCCCCTCATCCTCTACTTTAAATAGGACTCCGAACCCCCTCTTGTTAGATTGGTTTTTTCACGGTGAAAACTATTGGTTTCTCGCTTGTTCAGATAGTGCAACAGTGACATCATCTTCGGAACCCCAACGCTTCAATAAATTTCGTCCATAATTCGTATTAGCAATATTTAGATTGCTTATTACTATTTTTTTGCTTGTTCTTCAATTATTCACAGGAAAGACCTTCATGGTTAGGTGGATTGTGCTTCTGGCAAGGTCGATAACGTCTTGAAGTTGGTTCAGCGATTGCTGGTTGCAACAGTCGTCATACGGTCGTAGCCGAATCTTGAGAGTCGTCTCCACCAAATAGAAATTTACCCTCTCATCGAAAGATCGGGTACCTCCGGTGCCATCAACCAAGGGCAATGAGCCTCGCTAATCAGCCTCCAGGCAGCACCATTGGCCACACTACTGGCCAGCCGAGACCAAGTGTGAGATCCAAATCATAACTCGCAACCAATGGCGGTTTCCTCCACATGAACATCCTTGGCCTAGATCCAACTGCTAATTGATTCAGTTATAACATCATATAAGGCTGGACCGTTGCCAGGGCCCAGAATCAGGTGTGACCTAAGGAACAATGTTTTGGCAAAGATCGAAAAGCCACCCAACATACCATACGTTCACGAGGTTGTATGTATCTATCACCGTTGGGTGACCCGACACCGGACCTTCATAACATACGAGCACGAAGTCGTATGAATTTATCACTGTGGGTCAAGCCGGCCAGAAGTAATCATTATTCAATAAGCCACAAACAATTCCAAGACACCATGTAGAGTGTTGATGACTATCTCTTATGTCGATCACCGTATTCTCTTAAAAGAGCCCGACATCCGTGTCCACACCCTAACTTAGTCAGCTAAAGCACGAACTAGTGGATCATCCAAAAGCCCGACATAGACATCTACACCCTGCCTAGCCGGCAACCGCATCTCAGCTAGCGGGTCACTAGAATAAAGTAGAATACAACTGAGCTTACAACAGATCAACTCCAAATCTCTACCATCACCCCATATACTTCAATTCATACACGCATGGTATATGAAGAGACGAATTCAATAACTTGATAACCACGAGACGAACTATAAAGAGGGATATACAGAAATAATATACCACATCTTTACACATGGGAAATTTAAATAATTACAAGCGAATGACCCGTAGGTCACAGTTATCAAGTTAATACATCAATTCGATAACGAAAAGATAAATAAAAGCAGAAACCCGATGCTCTATGAGACCATCATTCAAATCCATAAAATGCCCACAAGATCTTAGCCAACTTGGTAAAAAAATAAGTGGTGAATGCGACAGTGATCTACACCAGATCTACCTGTAGGAAGTAAATTCCCGAATGAGTACTTTCATACTCGTAAGCTGCTAATGTGCTCATTCCAAGTTAATTTAAGCATGGCATAAAATGTAAGCAATTCATAATCAGTTGATATTGCAGTAATGAAGAAATGAAACAGGTTTAATTCCACGGATCTAGGTACCGTTAGGACCAACAGTTAATTCCAATAATGGGCTAACCACCCATTATCAATTCAAGTTAAGTAAAACCCCATGATGTTTTCTGTCTAAGTCTTCCCCAACTTAGAGACACCTAGGATGAGGCTACCCACCTCAGTCTCCAAAACAAGTGAAGTCAAGGTAGGGCTAACCACCCTAACCTTGCATGCAATTCGTGTTATTCTCTCTGAGTTCTCCCCGATCTAGAGAGATCCCAGAATAAGGCTAACCACCCTAGTTCTTAGGTCAAGTGGCGTCGAGGAAGGGTTAACCACCCTAACCTCGAAAGAGAAATGCTCCGATGAGATTGTGGGTGCAGTTGGCCAACCATTACCCTTGCCAACTCTCATCGATCACACTCTCAACATGGGAGAAGGAAAAGTTCAACGACATCGGTATCAATCTAGGCTAACCACCTGACGGTCCATCTGTTCGTAACAGTTCCTGGCTCTTGCAACTCACTTATTAGGGTTCAACTATTTGATTAGGTGATTTAAAGGACATAACCACACTAATCAACATCAATCAACCATGACATAAATTAACTGGAATATTCCAACAAGCGTGCAAGCTTGCCTGAGATCTTGGTGAAGACACATAACATATCCAAATTCAATCACGAGGGAAATCCGAAGATCCGAACATTGATAAGAAATGAATAACTCTCTAGAACAGGAAAAATGAGTCTAAGAGTCTATTTCAAACATAGTAAAAAGACATGGAATGCAGCTATGAATTTAAGGCTAATCATGCTTCACATTTTGAGTTAGTTTAACTCGAGATATAACCTTAATCATGGATGTGTATGAACGTGGATATGCATCTAAGGCATGAAATTCATTACAAATTGCCCTATAGTTAAGATGAAGGTAATATCATACATGCGATGCCACTACAATGAATTGAAATGACGAGTGAATTTAACATGAGCATGGTTTTATTCATTGTATTCTTTGGTTTCAGCATGGATGAAATTATATTACGGTTGCATGCGTTTATATGATATAGAATTAAAGAAGAAGGGATGACCTTACAACTGGAGAGGGATCTCATGTAGCTAATGTATTATTTTAAAGTTTAGGTTGGACCGGGACTAAATTACATGAGATGTTTATAGCATTGTTAAAGTGGTTTATGATTTTATAGGTTCCGAAAAAAGGACCGTTGTATGACAGTGGAACATAACATGAAGTATTTCTCATACTGATGCATAAGGATTCCATGAAATAAATACTATAATCACATATTGTGATTCTCTAACATGCATAGAACCTTTTTCCTTGTAGATTCATAAATGGATTTCTTGGTTCATATAGCTATTGGTATTAATTTAAAGTCCATATTTCGATTAAAAGGGAGTCTATATAGCAATAGTATTTGGGCATTTTCTTTCAATCAGTTTATCAGAATTGAGCATGTAAGCATGCTAAACGAAGCTATCGCTGATACCTACAATTTATCTCTAATGTTCATCTCCAAATAATCAAACGAATGGGCACCAAAACAGCCACAGAACCTTTCAGCCATATATTAAACCTATGCTAATCAACTACTGGAAACCATACGAGTCATCGGACTACAACACACCACCGTATGAGTATGACATCTAGAATCAGATGGGCGTTACCCTTGAAGCGTGGATATGAGTAAATCGTCGACGATGGTATAAACGTTGCGGATCAGGCTTGTAATACCCAAAGTCGATAGATAGGTTTTTGATTTGCATCCATGCATACATGTCATCATCATCACCCCCACCTCAATTAAACTTAGATGTAATATGAATATACTTTATAGAATATGTTAATATCTCATCCTCGGTGGATAATTGTTGCAAACACCAATCAATTTATTTGAAGTAACTCAATTAACAATATCGTCGATAAGGGTGGTTGAAGTCATCGAACCTTCTGGTGAATCCTCGTCCCTAACACCAAACCCTAAATATGCTAGAATTAGGGTTTCGACGAATGAAGCAAACTCTAGTAGAAGAAATGTTCTAAGACTCCATGAATAGCCTAAAAGGGGATACCCCTAGCCCCTGACCAATTCCTAGAAATTGTGGACATGTCTAGGACTCAATTCTAGCTCGAATCCGAATCCAAACCCTAAATCAAATTTGAATAGGAACCTAGGTCAAATCAGTCCCAAAATGATTCAAACTCCTACAGTAGCTCGAGAATAATATTATGAACCTCCTGTAAAAATTTCATAAAATTTGGAGCAAGATTCGCACATAAAATAACAAAGGGGGGATTCTGTAGAATAGAAAATCAAAAATAAAATAAAGAACCCTAATCTACTCGGGCTGGCGGCCACTCGGCCGGCCCAGTCGGCCGGCCCACTCTCCCTCCCGCGTGCGCGCCTCCTCCCACTGCCACCGGGCCCCCTCCGTCAGTCTCTTCCCCCTCTCTGTGCCGCTCCCGGGGCCCACCTGTCGGGGCGCGTCGGCCACGTCCCCGACGCCCGTTCGCCGGCGTGGGCGGTGCTCCACCCCCGGCGCCCTCGGTCCGAAGCCCCGCCGCCCCATAAAAAGGGCCTCCCGACAACTTCCCTTCTCCCCTTCTCCCTCTCCGACAAACCCTAGAACCGCTCTCCTCTCCCGGTGCCCTAATTCCTCATCTTCCCCAGCGCCGGCCACCTCCGAGCTCAACTCCGGTGAGCAATTCCTCGAGATCCAGTGAGCCCCGGCAACGGATTTCCCCCCCCTCAAGTTCCTCGCCGTCTCCCTCACCTTTCCCCTCTGACCATTTCGCAGATCGACGCCCGGAAGCCCCCGTCGCCTTCTTCGTCTTCAGCTCCGACCAGAACCTCGGCGAGCCTCCCCTCGCCGTTCCGGTCTCCCTCTCCCTTCCTTTTCTTGCTCCAGAGAACCCGCGCGTCTCCCTTAACGCCTTGGTATGCCTCCCTTCACAGGTCTCCGACCAGAACACCCCCGCCACCGGTGACCGAGCCTCCCCGTCGCGCCCCGCCGTCGTCAACCACCTTCCCGGCCTCCTCTGCCCTCCCCGAGAACGGAATCGAAGGCAGGGTGAGCTCCCCGTTCTGTAGCCGCTTCCCCTGAGTAGATCCGAGCCCTCTAGTGCTCTGGAGCTCATCTCCAGCGAGCCTCCGGTGAAGCGCCGCCGCCTAAGCTCGCCGCCGGTCGGTACAGAAGAGAGAGAGGGTGGGTGCGAGAGAGAGAGAGAGAGGTGACCGCGTGGCCCCTTCTGATTGGGCCACGGGTACTCGGTCGGCCCCGCATGTCATCGGGATGAGTTTATGCGTTGAAAAATTGGGGTGAACCGAGGTGGAGTGCGCGTAGGATTTGAGTTTAGCGCTGGGTACGGTTCGGGTATGCGTAGCAATTAGGGTTAGGAACTGTTTAGGGCAGATTTGGTACTAAAATTCAAATGCTCATAACTTTCAAACCACTCGGCCAAATTTGAAAATTTTTATATATTTGGAAACCTCAGGAGATTCTCTACAAGGTGGCTGAATCAAAAGTTAAATTTGGACACATGCACACACTGATACTTGGGGTAGAAGTTTTAGTGTTGTCAAGGGTCTATAAACCCTAGGTTTATGACCCTAACTCCGATTTCGACGATCCCTATAGTTTCGGAATCCTCGTGAGAAATCCTACGACATGGAACAACTAAAATTTCAGCAGAGTTGCATGCAGGACATGATATTAGGGTTAGCTCCTTTAGTTGTCGAGCCCCGTTGAACCCTAACTTGATGAGCCGTAGTTTCTTGCTCGTAGCTCCAAATGGAGTGATTCCAGCGACGTTAGTTTAGTATTCCCGAGCACTTTTAAGTCCACTAGGTTTGGCATTCATGATCCTCCAACTTGAACAAACCTTTCCGAAGCCCTAGCGCGTACTTGTATACCACTTAGCTTGCATGCAAGATAGGATAACCCCATAACCTTCACAAGATTAATACGAATAGTCCTCGCTAACTAAAACCTAACACCCGCACATGACTGAACATTCATTAGTGCATTAGTCCTCATGCATACATGTGGAATCTTATTGTTTCTTTTATCGTTTCTTTTCCGGTTCTGCGTATTGCTTATAAAAGAATCTGAAGAGGAAGACCACCAGGCTTACGACCCCTCGCAAGAACAGGAACAACCAGAATCAGGCAAGCAGAGCTTGTTGCATCTTTACCTTCCGTACTCTTGTGTATGCCCTTGTTATATGTGCTATGTGTATGAATGTTTATCTGTGAATTGTCGCAAGTTGCGTACACTAGCATGTGTAGGATGTGTCTTACGTCGAGAACATCTGATGGCTCTTCAACTAAATGGTTAAGTGAGTTGCGAGAGCCGAGGGCGTGCACAATGGGTACGGTTGGTGTTCATCGTAGTTTGACGGCGACGCGGGAGTAAGTAGAGATTTAGTCGCCACACCAACCCTATTTTCAGCGTGTCACCATCCCTTATCACACGTGGACGCTAGCGAGAACCAACACTGAGGATAGTTGGGGGTAGGCATGCACTTTGGAGGCTCGCTACCTCCAAACTGTTATGCACTCACTATGCCTGCAGGGGTTGAGTTGTCGGTAGCGGTTCAAGAGATTAAAATGAACTTGTTGAGAATTGGATCAATTTGGATTGGATTTAGGGGCTGCCCTAATCGAATTGGATGAGGTTAATGGATTGGTTTGGGATTGGACTCAGGGGTTGCCCCAAATGGATTTGGATTCGATAACTTGATCTCGTGGTAAATTAGCTGTGATATGTTGTGTCCTGAGTTAAGCTGTTATTTAATCTGTCTTTACTTCACCTTATTAATGTTATGTTCTTAACTTGTATAATGTTACTCTGAGAAGCATCCATGTTTAATTGTTGTTGCACTAGCATGAGTAGGACATTTAATCAAGCACGAATAAGTCTTGCGAGTACGTCCGTACTCACCTAGGTTATTCCTAGAGCTTGCAGGTGAGCCGGTGGTCGAAGATTATTTTGATGATGCCTGAACGTGTGTTTCCTCGGTTGTGTTCGATTGTTGGGATAGTTGTAGCTTTTGTTCAGCGACCGCTATGTCGCTGTGGGTCTAATCATTTTGCTTCCGCTGTTGTTAAATTTCTCCGTACTCGGATATGTTTTCGGTGATAACCGACTGATGTAATATATCGTCCCATCGTGGACTGTTATTATTAATATCGTAATGTAGAGCTTTGTGATGATATCCGAGTTGTTGATCCAGGCTGCCCCTGCACAATGCGTGAATGATATGAAGTGTATGGGTATGCCGTGAAGAGTCGAAGCCGTACCTTGCTCTACTAAGTCGAGCAGGTGTTGGTTGAGTGACCCGCTGGCTGAGATGCTGTGCCGGCCAGGCAGGGTGTGGGCGTGTTCTACCGGGCTTTCGAGCGACCCACTAGCCTCCGGGCTAGGTTAGGGTGTGGGTAGAACTGCCGAGCTCCTCCGACCTTGTTTGTCGTGGTAGGATTCGGGAACGACTCTGACTCCTCACCGGATTACGGAATCGTATGTGGTTTTGGGAAGAGTGGTCGCTTCCGGCCGGCTCGCAAGTGGCGGGTGTCGGATCGCTCTACCTTGGTGTGTACGGCGCAGGTACCGTGCCACCGGGCTGACGAGTCCTTCGGTCCTTGGCGACTTCGCTTTCCCTTAATCATATGCAATTCCGGGTCCGTGACAGCTTGGTATCAGAGCCGAGCTGACCGTAGGAAGCCAATTGCAGGTGGTCGTTAGATAGGAGCTTCCGCTGCGCCTCGTGATAGGCCAGCAAAACTATTTAAAAAATTAAACCCTATGTTGAAAATTAATAAGCAGATTGCTTTTATTCCTTACCCTCATCGCTCTTAGTTCTGAAATCCTCCTCTATTGCATTTGTTTTCTTTGTGTGGCTAACTTTATCCTCTCTAACTCTAAACTTGTATAGGATGGTGTATAACATTGTGACCGACCCACATCAACTAGGAGGATGGGCTACCCTGTTATGGAGAATGTTGGAATACCTTGGCGTGCCCCAGGAAGACCTCCCTGCTTTCCATGCCAAGACCTACAAAGTTCACGGGAAGACTCATTTTTGGATGGGATGGGTCACAGTGAGAGTTTCGGATCTGGATCAGACCTTTACAGCACCCAGACCAAGTGATGCGGATGCCCGACTGGAGGCCTCAAGAAAAGCAGTTCTCCACCTACGACATCACTTCGATGAGATCTTCCTATTCTCCCCCTTCCGTCTTATTCCCCAGGTTACTGATGGAGGCGCCAGCATTTCGGTGCCAGCACCAAGTGACGACGAAGAAGAAGATGAGACTGAGATGGAGACGGCCAATCACATTGTCTCTGCGGAAGTAATGCATGATAGGTTGTATCGGGACTATGGAAAGGCCACTCAAGAGGTGGAACGACTAACAAGAGTTAACCGCAAGCTTCGCTATGAGTTGCGTCGAAGGTATCATGTGGCAAATGAAGATGAGTCTTGCGGCGAGATCCCCTTTGTTCCAGTACAAGAGCCGACCCCAACTCCACCTGGTGAGGCAACTCAACCTCAGAGTTCCGGAGTCAAGCCACGTAAAAGGATGACCTCCCGACAGTACCTTCGGCTCTTCACTCCAAGGCCCTCACAAGAAGATACCTCCACACCAGCCGCTTTAGTTCCCACCAATGAAGCTGCTGCAAGAGAAGAAGAGGAAGAGGACCCTGAGGAGCGTGTTTGGTACACCACCAGCAACCCGCCAACTGACGAAGAGTAGGCTGAGTGGTCGAAGGATACGATTCGAAGTACCCAGTCGTAGAAGTTAGTCGTCGTAGTGCCGATTGGATTCGAGTGGAAAGTTGTTAAAGACCTTCTTATGGATTGTAAACTGAACCAAACCCTAGGTCTAAGTTATCTTTTGAGAGGCATGTAATTGGGTACTTGTGGCTGTAATTTTGGTATTTTGTATACGTTTATTTCACCATAAGGGTGATTTAAACCGCAGCCCCATGTATGAACTCCGGCGATTATATTAATGAATTCGAGTGTTAACCCTAACTTTCCTTGCCCTTGTTGGTGCCCTTGTCTTGAGGAAGTATGTCTGAAGTTATGTGCCATATTCTTGGATGCCTTGTTATACCCTTATGGATAGACCCTTGAGTTTCCAACTTTCTAGCTTCCTTCATCTCATCCGGTGTCTTCTGATTTCAGCAGCATGGCTACCGGAACCCGTGGAGCTGCACGTGGACGCCGTGACCGTGAGGAAGAAGAAGTGCCACCCCCTCCCCAGCAGCCAAGCATTGCAGATCTGCTGATGACCCAGAACAGAATCCTCGAGCAGCTGGCGCGTAATCAAGGCGCCGGTGGTGGACAGGCTCGAGGTGGCCTAGCTGAGTTCCAGTGAACGCAGCCGCCCACCTTCAATCGATCCGACGACCCTATGGACGCGGATGACTGGATCTGCACGATTGAAAGAAAACTCCAACTGGCACAGTGCGCCGAAGCAGATAAGGTTAACTTCGCCACCCACTACCTGGAAGGCGCTGCAGCAAACTGGTGGCAGAACTTCTTGGCCATCCAAGCTCCTGGTCATGTAGTCACGTGGGCCGAGTTCCGAACCGGCTTTCGTGCTTCCCATATCCCCAAGGGCGTCATGAATTTAAAGAAGGAAGAGTTCTACAATCTCCGACAGGGCAGAAAGTCAGTGTTAGAGTTCCTCCACGAATTCAACCACCTATCCCGTTATGTGCCGCGAGAAGTCTCCACCGATGAGGACAGGGTGGAGAAATTCAAGCGCAAGCTGAACAATGAATTGCAGGCCAAGCTAGCTATCGCCGATGTGCAGGATTTCCAGCATTTGGTAGATAAGGCCATCGAGATTGAAGCGAAGGAGTCTGTCCTTCAGCAGGACCGTAAGCGAGAGAGAGAGGCGCAGCGGTCTGTTGCTAGCAGCTCCCAAAGGCCGCGGGTATGGCAGCAGCCGCCACCCCGCCCTACAGCACAGTATCCACACAGGCCTCAGGGATATCCGCCGCGCCCTCAACAGCCAGCAACTCAACCTCACCCTCAAGGAGGACAGCATCGACCCATGCCTGACTTAAGCAAGGTGCGATGCTACAACTGCGGAAACCTGGGACATTTTGCCAACCGCTGCAGTCTTCCACGCACAGGAAGCACCTATGCCCCCAACCTGCAGCAAGGGCAGCCAAGAGGAGGTCAGCAAGCTAAAGGATCAGCTCCAACCAAATCTCAAGCCCCCGGCCGTGGCCGAGTCAACCACGTCACGGCGGAGGAAGCACAGGACGCACCCGAAGTGGTGCTGGGTACGCTCTCGGTGAACTCAGCTCCTGCTACAGTTCTTTTTGATTCTGGAGCATCCCATTCATTCATATCAAGCAAGTTTGCACATGACAACCATATTCCTTCATCAGTACTGCATTCTCCTCTTATTATTGCCACCCCCGGCTCGGAGATGAAAACCGAGCTGGTTTGTGAGGGTGTTAAAGTAGAAATTGGCGGAGAAACGTTTTTGGCAAACATGGTAGTTTTGGGGTCCGCAGGGCTAGATGTGATACTAGGTATGAATTGGTTGATCCAGCATAAAGCCCAGATAGATTGTGCCAAAAGATCGGTATCCCTTACCTCGGACTCCGGCAAAGAGGTGATATTTGTATCCTCGTCCCCATCAGGGTGTCTTTTTGCTCTGAACAGTACCCCGGACCAAGGAATCGAGCTCGTCCCAGTAGTGTGTGAATACCCAGATGTATTTCCCGAAGAGTTGCCGGGTATGCCCCCTGACCGTGCCGTGGAGTTCGTTATCGAACTTCCACCTGGAACTGCTCCGGTGTCAAGGCGACCTTACCGGATATCCCCGAAGGAATTATTGGAAATGAAGAAGCAGCTCCAGGAGCTTGAGGAAAAGGGTTTTATCCGACCTAGTTCATCGCCGTGGGGTTGTCCAGCCATGTTCGTGAAAAAGAAAGATTCAAGCTTAAGGATGGTCGTGGACTATCGTCCACTGAATGAACTTACGGTGAAGAACAAATGCCCTCTTCCTAGGATTGATGATCTATTTGATCAGTTGACCGGAGCCTGTGTCTTCTCCAAAATCGACCTCAGATTGGGTTACCACCAGATAAAGATCAGATCCGAAGACATTCCCAAGACAGCCTTCACTACCCGATACGGATTATATGAGTACACAGTCATGTCCTTCGGTCTAACCAATGCCCCTTCCACTTTCACACAACTCATGAACGCAGTCTTCATGGAGTATCTGGATCAGTTTGTTGTCGTCTTTATCGACGACATCCTCATCTATTCCAAGTCTGAATCAGAACATGAAGACCATCTGAGAAAGGTGCTCGACAAGCTTCGTGAGCATCGTCTGTATGCCAAGTTCTCCAAGTGTGAGTTTTGGAAACACCAAGTGGAGTTCTTGGGCCATGTGATCTCAGCCGCAGGTGTCGCGGTAGACCCAAGCAAAGTGCAAGCGGTACAAGAGTGGAAACAACCCAAATCGGTTACCCAAATCTGAAGCTTCCTTGGACTAGCGGGATACTACTGTCGGTTCATTGAGGGATTCTCTTCCATAGCCAAGCCGATGACAGAATTGCTGAAGAAAGAAACCAAGTTTATATGGTCAGACAAGTGTGAAAAGAGTTTTCAAGAACTTAAAGAAAGGTTGACTTCAGCCCCAGTGCTCATTCTCCCAGATGTTAATAAGGATTTCGAGGTTTACTGTGATGCTTCCCGAAATGGATTGGGCTGTGTTCTTATGCAAGAAGGCCGTGTCGTAGCTTATGCTTCACGTCAGTTGCGTCCTCATGAGGCCAATTACCCTACCCACGACTTGGAACTAGCAGCCGTGGTTCACGCTCTTAAGATATGGCGACATTACCTCATCGGTAATCGTTGCGAAATCTACTCGGACCATTAGAGCCTAAAGTACCTGTTCACCCAACCGGACCTGAATCTCTGACAAAGAAGGTGGCTCGAGCTCATCAAGGATTATGATTTGGGCCTGAACTATACCCCTGGCAAAGCTAACGTTGTTGCCGATGCCCTTAATCGAAAGGCTTACTGCAACAACATCATGGTCAAGGAGCAACAACCACCCCTTCACGAAGAATTTCAGCGGCTGAACCTGGAAATGGTTGAACATGGAACTCTCGCCACTCTTGAGGTGAAGCCATCCTTAGAAGATCAGATTAAGGCGGCTCAAGCTCAGAATGCCGGAATGCAGAAGATCAGGGAAAAGATGAAGGCTGGTACCGCAACCTGTTTCACGGAAGATAAGGATGGAGTATTATGGTTTGGAAAACGACTTGTGGTACCCAAGGATAAGCAACTGAAGGACCTAATCCTCCATGAAGCACACAACTCCCCATTAGCATCCATCCAGGCAGTACCAAGATGTACCAAGATCTACGTCGCCAATTCTGGTGGACCCGAATGAAGCGGGAGATTGCCCAATATGTTGCTGAGTGTGATGTCTGTCGCCGTGTGAAGGCCGAACACCAGAGACCAGCAGGCTTACTACAACCACTCCCTATTCCCGAGTGGAAGTGGGAAGAGATTGGTATGGATTTTGTAGTAGGTCTGCCGAGATCCCCGAAGGGCAACGATGCAATATGGGTAATTGTAGACCGCCTATCCAAAGTCGCCCACTTCATCCCTGTGAAGGCAACCCATAAAGTGAGTTAGCTAGCAAGGTTATACATTTCTCGGATTGTTTGCCTCCATGGTGTTCCCAAGAGAATCATTTCAGATCGAGGCACTCAGTTCACTAGCAGATTTTGGAAATGCTTACACGAGTCCATGGGAACCTCCCTATCCTTCAGCACTGCTTTTCATCCTCAAACCAGTGGTCAAGTTGAACGGACAAACCAGATCCTTGAAGACATGTTAAGATCATGTGCACTCACATTGGGATCCAATTGGGAAGATTGCTTGCCATATGCAGAGTTTGCCTACAACAATAGTTATCAGACTAGTCTCGGTATGGCACCTTTTGAGATACTTTATGGAAGAAAGTGCAGGACTCCATTGAACTGGTCTGAGACCGGCGAGAGACAATTCTTTGGACCTAATCCAATCGAAGAAGCCGAAGACTTAGTCCAACTCATTCGAGAACGGCTGCGAGAAGCTCAGTCCAGGCAGAAGAGCTATGCAGATCCTCAGCGCCGTGAAGTTACCTTCCAGGTTGGAGATAGTGTGTATCTCAAGGTCACCCCATTCAAAGGTGTTCGTCGTTTTGCAATGAAAGGAAAGCTGGCTCCCCGTTATATCGGTCCTTATCAAATCCTAGCCAAAAGAGGAACAGTGGCATACCAACTGGATTTGCCTCCTGAATTGTCGCGGATGCACGATGTCTTCCATGTTTCCCAGTTAAAAGCCTGCCATCGAGTCCCTGAAAAGAAGACCAATCCTGAAATCGAAGTGCTGCATGAAGACCTCTCTTACCGAGAACATCCGGTATGCATCCTCGACGAAGCTGAACGCAAGACTCGGCATCGTACCATCAAGTTCCTCAAGGTTCAGTGGAGCAACCACACCGAAGATGAAGCCACCTGGGAACGTGAAGAATGGCTCAAGACCGAGTTTCCAACCTTGTTTGCCGACCGTTAGCGATCTCGGGTCGAGATCTTTTTAAGGGGGGTAGGTTTTGTAATACCCAAAGTCGATAGATAGGTTTTTGATTTGCATCCATGCATACATGTCATCATCATCACCCCCACCTCAATTAAACTTAGATGTAATATGAATATACTTTATAGAATATGTTAATATCTCATCCTCGGTGGATAATTGTTGCAAACACCAATCAATTTATTTGAAGTAACTCAATTAACAATATCGTCGATAAGGGTGGTTGAAGTCATCGAACCTTCTGGTGAATCCTCGTCCCTAACACCAAACCCTAAATATGCTAGAATTAGGGTTTCGACGAATGAAGCAAACTCTAGTAGAAGAAATGTTCTAAGACTCCATGAATAGCCTAAAAGGGGATACCCCTAGCCCCTGACCAATTCCTAGAAATTGTGGACATGTCTAGGACTCAATTCTAGCTCGAATCCGAATCCAAACCCTAAATCGAATTTGAATAGGAACCTAGGTCAAATCAGTCCCAAAATGATTCAAACTCCTACAGTAGCTCGAGAATAATATTATGAACCTCCTGTAAAAATTTCATAAAATTTGGAGCAAGATTCGCACATAAAATAACAAAGGGGGGATTCTGTAGAATAGAAAATCAAAAATAAAATAAAGAACCCTAATCTACTCGGGCTGGCGGCCACTCGGCCGGCCCAGTCGGCCGGCCCACTCTCCCTCCCGCGCGCGCGCCTCCTCCCACTGCCACCGGGCCCCCTCCGTCAGTCTCTTCCCCCTCTCTGTGCCGCTCCCGGGGCCCACCTGTCGGGGCGCGTCGGCCACGTCCCCGACGCCCGTTCGCCGGCGTGGGCGGTGCTCCACCCCCGGCGCCCTCGGTCCGAAGCCCCGCCGCCCCATAAAAAGGGCCTCCCGACAACTTCCCTTCTCCCCTTCTCCCTCTCCGACAAACCCTAGAACCGCTCTCCTCTCCCGGTGCCCTAATTCCTCATCTTCCCCAGCGTCGGCCACCTCCGAGCTCAACTCCGGTGAGCAATTCCTCGAGATCCAGTGAGCCCCGGCAACGGATTTCCCCCCCCTCAAGTTCCTCGCCGTCTCCCTCACCTTTCCCCTCTGACCATTTCGCAGATCGACGCCCGGAAGCCCCCGTCGCCTTCTTCGTCTTCAGCTCCGACCAGAACCTCGGCGAGCCTCCCCTCGCCGTTCCGGTCTCCCTCTCCCTTCCTTTTCTTGCTCCAGAGAACCCGCGCGTCTCCCTTAACGTCTTGGTATGCCTCCCTTCACAGGTCTCCGACCAGAACACCCCCGCCACTGGTGACCGAGCCTCCCCGTCGCGCCCCGCCATCGTCAACCACCTTCCCGGCCTCCTCTGCCCTCCCCGAGAACGGAATCGAAGGCAGGGTGAGCTCCCCGTTCTGTAGCCGCTTCCCCTGAGTAGATCCGAGCCCTCTAGTGCTCTGGAGCTCATCTCCAGCGAGCCTCCGGTGAAGCGCCGCCGCCTAAGCTCGCCGCCGGTCGGTACAGAAGAGAGAGAGGGTGGGTGCGAGAGAGAGAGAGAGGTGACCGCGTGGCCCCTTCTGATTGGGCCACGGGTACTCGGTCGGCCCCGCATGTCATCGGGATGAGTTTATGCGTTGAAAAATTGGGGTGAACCGAGGTGGAGTGCGCGTAGGATTTGAGTTTAGCGCTGGGTACGGTTCGGGTATGCGTAGCAATTAGGGTTAGGAACTGTTTAGGGCAGATTTGGTACTAAAATTCAAATGCTCATAACTTTCAAACCACTCGGCCAAATTTGAAAATTTTTATATATTTGGAAACCTCAGGAGATTCTCTACAAGGTGGCTGAATCAAAAGTTAAATTTGGACACATGCACACACTGATACTTGGGGTAGAAGTTTTAGTGTTGTCAAGGGTCTATAAACCCTAGGTTTATGACCCTAACTCCGATTTCGACGATCCCTATAGTTTCGGAATCCTCGTGAGAAATCCTACGACATGGAACAACTAAAATTTCAGCAGAGTTGCATGCAGGACATGATATTAGGGTTAGCTCCTTTAGTTGTCGAGCCCCGTTGAACCCTAACTTGATGAGCCGTAGTTTCTTGCTCGTAGCTCCAAATGGAGTGATTCCAGCGACGTTAGTTTAGTATTCCCGAGCACTTTTAAGTCCACTAGGTTTGGCATTCATGATCCTCCAACTTGAACAAACCTTTCCGAAGCCCTAGCGCGTACTTGTATACCACTTAGCTTGCATGCAAGATAGGATAACCCCATAACCTTCACAAGATTAATACGAATAGTCCTCGCTAACTAAAACCTAACACCCGCACATGACTGAACATTCATTAGTGCATTAGTCCTCATGCATACATGTGGAATCTTATTGTTTCTTTTATCGTTTCTTTTCCGGTTCTGCGTATTGCTTATAAAAGAATCTGAAGAGGAAGACCACCAGGCTTACGACCCCTCGCAAGAACAGGAACAACCAGAATCAGGCAAGCAGAGCTTGTTGCATCTTTACCTTCCGTACTCTTGTGTATGCCCTTGTTATATGTGCTATGTGTATGAATGTTTATCTGTGAATTGTCGCAAGTTGCGTACACTAGCATGTGTAGGATGTGTCTTACGTCGAGAACATCTGATGGCTCTTCAACTAAATGGTTAAGTGAGTTGCGAGAGCCGAGGGCGTGCACAATGGGTACGGTTGGTGTTCATCGTAGTTTGACGGCGACGCGGGAGTAAGTAGAGATTTAGTCGCCACACCAACCCTATTTTCAGCGTGTCACCATCCCTTATCACACGTGGACGCTAGCGAGAACCAACACTGAGGATAGTTGGGGGTAGGCATGCACTTTGGAGGCTCGCTACCTCCAAACTGTTATGCACTCACTATGCCTGCAGGGGTTGAGTTGTCGGTAGCGGTTCGAGAGATTAAAATGAACTTGTTGAGAATTGGATCAATTTGGATTGGATTTAGGGGCTGCCCTAATCGAATTGGATGAGGTTAATGGATTGGTTTGGGATTGGACTCAGGGGTTGCCCCAAATGGATTTGGATTCGATAACTTGATCTCGTGGTAAATTAGCTGTGATATGTTGTGTCCTGAGTTAAGCTGTTATTTAATCTGTCTTTACTTCACCTTATTAATGTTATGTTCTTAACTTGTATAATGTTACTCTGAGAAGCATCCATGTTTAATTGTTGTTGCACTAGCATGAGTAGGACATTTAATCAAGCACGAATAAGTCTTGCGAGTACGTCCGTACTCACCTAGGTTATTCCTAGAGCTTGCAGGTGAGCCGGTGGTCGAAGATTATTTTGATGATGCCTGAACGTGTGTTTCCTCGGTTGTGTTCGATTGTTGGGATAGTTGTAGCTTTTGTTCAGCGACCGCTATGTCGCTGTGGGTCTAATCATTTTGCTTCCGCTGTTGTTAAATTTCTCCGTACTCGGATATGTTTTCGGTGATAACCGACTGATGTAATATATCGTCCCATCGTGGACTGTTATTATTAATATCGTAATGTAGAGCTTTGTGATGATATCCGAGTTGTTGATCCAGGCTGCCCCTGCACAATGCGTGAATGATATGAAGTGTATGGGTATGCCGTGAAGAGTCGAAGCCGTACCTTGCTCTACTAAGTCGAGCAGGTGTTGGTTGAGTGACCCGCTGGCTGAGATGCTGTGCCGGCCAGGCAGGGTGTGGGCGTGTTCTACCGGGCTTTCGAGCGACCCACTAGCCTCCGGGCTAGGTTAGGGTGTGGGTAGAACTGCCGAGCTCCTCCGACCTTGTTTGTCGTGGTAGGATTCGGGAACGACTCTGACTCCTCACCGGATTACGGAATCGTATGTGGTTTTGGGAAGAGTGGTCGCTTCCGGCCGGCTCGCAAGTGGCGGGTGTTGGATCGCTCTACCTTGGTGTGTACGGCGCAGGTACCGTGCCACCGGGCTGACGAGTCCTTCGGTCCTTGGCGACTTCGCTTTCCCTTAATCATATGCAATTCCGGGTCCGTGACAAGGCTCCCATTCGTCATTCCTCCTTCCATCATCTCCTTCTTCATTTCTTCTCCTTCGTCTCTGCAAATGGTGCTATCTTCCTTCATCCTTCTGTACTGCATCCAACACCCACACTTCACCATATAGGTAGTGGCTGTCGGCCTCAATATAGGGGAAAGAGGCCCATGCGGCAAGGAGAGTAGCAGAAAGGCGACGTGGCTCTCGCTCGTCGATGCCGGTGGCAGAGGAGAAACAGTGGATCGCGCGGCATTGTGGCAAGGCGAGCCGGTGAAGAAGGCGGTGCATCCGGCGGTCGGGCTGGCAGAGGCTTCGGCCCGGCTAGCCACGGCATGAGAGAGGAGGAAGCAGCCCGTGGAGGAGCTCGACGATGCGCTGCACCGATGAGCAAGGGCGGTAGCGGCGGCAGTGGCCGACCAAGCGGCGGTGGTGGGGACTGCAGCGTGTTGCGCAAGAGGAAAGTGTGCGGGGATGAGCGACGGGAGCAACCAGCGAGGAAGTGGCGTGGGAGGCGTGGAGGCGGCGGCAACAAAAAGGATCGGGCAAGGCACGAGTGGATAGGGGTCGGCTGGCCCTTATCCACTTGCTTCTTGTTGATGACTAAATTTGGTAGTACTCCCAAATGGCCCAAGTGCATCGGGAAAGGTTTACGGTGTTACCAAATCGTGGTGCCACGCCGAGTGGTTTGCAGCATCCCCGAGTCCCGAGCACTCGTATCTCGAGTTCTCGTGCTCCGCTATGGTCCTGACCACAGGAATGTTCACAGAAGATCCCGCAAAATCCTCAGGCAGCGCCCCGGTTGCCGAATGTGTCCGAGTACTGGGTCTCGAGTTCTCGTATCCCCGAGTACTCATTCCCAAGCACTCGAGTTCCCGTGTTCTCAAGTACTCATTCCCGAGCACTCGCGTTCCCGAGTACTTGCGTTCCCGAGCACTCGTGTCCCCGAGTACTCACGTCCCCGAGCATTCACGGTCTCGAGTAGATCCAAGACGGGTTCTAAATAGCACGACCGAGTTCCAGCAGTGCCGGCTCGTCCGAGTTGTGATATTCTCGAGTTATCCCGCAGGTGGGTTGAGGCACCGAGTTGTTTGATGTGAAGTCTTTTCTGCTGCCAGGAACCTTAACTTGGGGCACAAGGAACAGCAGCTGATCATAACGTTTAAAGGAAAGTATGAGATTTGGAAAGACTCCCAGTTGGTATGGAAGGATGTCTCGTATACAAGGTGGAGTCCAGATCGCGGCGGTTAAATTGATCAGAATTAGGAAAGATATCTCGTGTGCGAGATGGATTCTCGATTACGGCAGGCAAGATTATTGGATCAGGGAAGTAATCTTTGTTTATATGGAAAGTTATATCATGTACGATACTGTCACGGACCCGGAATTGCATATGATTAAGGGAACGCGAAGTCGCCAAGGACCGAAGGACTCGTCAGCCCGGTGGCACGGTACCTGCGCCGTACGCACCCAGACGGAACGATCCGACACCCGCCACGTGCGAGCCGGCCGGAGGCGACCAATCTTCCCAGAACCACATACGATTCCATAGTCCGGTGAAGGTTTAGAGTCATTCCCAATTACTACCAGACAGGACAAGGACGGAGGAGCCCGGCAGTTCTACCCACACCCTAACCTAGCTCGAAGGCTAGTGGGTCGCTCGAAAGCCCGGTAGAACGCCCACACCCTGCCTGGCCGGCACAGCATCTCAGCCAGCGGGTCACTCAACCGATTCCTGCCCAACCTAGTAACAACCGGTATAACCGTAACCCTTCACGGCATACCCAAAACGCTTCATATCATACACGCATTGCGTAAGGGCAGCCTGGAATTAACAACTCGGACATCACAACAAAGCTCTACATATATGATATTACTAGTGACTGTCCATGATGGGACAACATATTACATCATTCGGCCATAACCAAAAACATATCCGAGTACGGAGAAGTTAAACGACAGCGGAAACAAGGTAAATGAGTCCCACAGCGGCATAGTTACCGCTGAACAAAAGCTACAACCTATCCCATTGATCGACTAACTAACTGAGAAAGCAATAATTTCAGGCCTCATCGAAATAGTCCTCAACCACCGGCTCACCTGCAAGCTCCAGGAATAACCTGGGTGAGTACGAACGTACTCGCAAGACTTATTCATGCTTGATTAAATGTCCTACTCATACTAGTATAACAACGATTAAACATGGATGCTTCTCAGAGTAACAATATACAAGTTAGGAACAGAACATTAATAAAGTGAAATAAAGTTAAGCTAAGTAACAGGACAACTCAGCATACAAACATATGTTCACCAATTCACCACGAGATCAAATCATCCAATCTAAATCCATTGGGGTAGCCCATGAGTCCAATCCATATCAATGCAGTAAACATTATCCAATTCAATTAGGGCAGCCCCTAAATCAAATCCAAATTGATCCAATCCACACATTTGTATTTTTAATCTCTCGAACCACTACCGACAACTCAACCCCTGCAGGCATAGTGAGTGCATAACCGCAAGGAGGTAGCGAGCCTCCAAGGGGCATGGAGGCTTACCCCAACTATCCTCAGTGTTGGTTCTCGCTAGCGTTCCCGTGTGATAAGGGATGGTGACACGCTGAAGATAGGGTTGGTATGGCGACAAAAACCTTCATACACCTGGGCCGCCGTCATGCTTCAATTCACACCAACCGTACCCATTGTGCACGCCCTCGGCTCTCCCAACTCACTTAACAATTTAGTTGAAGAGCCACAAGATGTTATCGACGTAAGACACATCCTACACATGCTAGTGTACGCAACTTGCGACGATTCACCGATAAACATTCATACACATAGCACATATAAAAAGGGCATACACGAGAGTACGGAAAGTAAAGATGCAACAAGCTCTGCTTGCCTGATTCGGTTGTTCCTGGTCTTGCAGAGAGCAGTAAGCCTGGTGGTCACCTTCTTCGGGCTCTGTTGCGATTAACCCGGATACCGGAAAATGAAACGGTAAAAGAATCCATAAGGTCCAGCATGTATGCATGATAGTTATGCGGAATGTGCATGTCATGAAGATGCTAGGATGGCTAGGGTTCCGTTACGACAAGGCATATACAACTAAAGCAGCTGACGTTGCCCTAATGCCTTGCGCATGCATGCAGGTAATATTGGCCTTTATGTCAAGTTAGGGTTAGTCATGTACTAACTAGCACGAATGGTGTTAGGTTAACTTGTCGAAGCTACGGGGAACCCTAAGTATGCATGCATGACAGGGTAAGGGGTCTCGATGAATTAGGGTTATGTTGTTAGCGGCGGAGCATAGTGAGTAGGTTCAATATTACTGTTATTGGGTTACATCATGCAATACGAGGGTAGTACAACTGAAATCGAGCAATTTGGGGCTATCGTTGTGAAGTTAGGGTTTATCGATTACGATAAGAGAAAGACTAAACCACTTGCATTCTACAAGGTCATACCAAGCATGTGTTATTACTGGAATTCTAGTTGCTCCACTCTGTGGGAAATTTTATAAGGTTTCCAGAACTATAAAGTTCGTCGAAATCGGAGTTAGGGTCGAGAATTTAGGGTTTATAGACTCCCGACGGTGGCTAATCTTCTACCCTAGATAATGTACTGTGCATGTAACCAAAACTAACTTTTGATTCAGCCAAAATGTAGAGCTTTTCATGAGGTTTCCAAATATATAAAAATTTTCAAATTTGGATATACGGTTTAAAAGTTATGGCCATTTGAATTTTCATTCAAATTCTGCCCTAATCCATCTAAACCCTAATTGCTAAACACACCCGAGCAGAACCCACTCTCTCTCTGCGCCCCAGATCCAAAATACTAAACCCACCCGAAGTTCCTACCCCCTATTCTCCCTCCCTAATCCAGCTCAGCTCACGGGGGCCCGCATGTCATACGGTGTAGATCTGTCGCCCAATCGAAACGCGCCACGCGTCCGGGGCGCTCTCTCCCTCTCTCTCTTTCTTCTCTCTCTCTCGGAAACGGCCGGGGGTGAGGACCAGGCGGCGGAGCTTCACCGGAGACCTCGCCGGAGATGCTCCAAACAGTGACCGGAGCTCACTGGAGCTCGGGGAAAGTGGGGGAAGAGCCGGGAGCTCACCCTGAGGGCTTCTCGGTCGCTGGGGAGGGCTGAGGAGGTCTGGAGCAAGCCGGCGACGAAGATGAACGGCGGTGGAGCTCGGTCACCGGAGTTGGGGGTGCTCGGGGCCTGGATCTGCAGCGAGGAAGACCGACCAAGTTAGAGGAGGAGGAGAGGAGGCTCAGGGAAAGGAAGATGGGGCTCGGGGACCACGGAGGCAGCGGCGATTTGTCGTCGGAGTGGGCTGCCGGAGTTGGAGACGACGGCGTCAGGGCGAAGCCGGAGCTCGGGAAGAGGCGGGTCTAGGGTTAGGGTTTTCTCTCGGGGAGGAGCGGGGGAGAACCGGGGGCTGTCGGACGGGGCTTTAAAGGGCGGCCGGCGCTCTCGGACAGCCCCGGTCGGGACGGCACCGCCCACCGGAGCCAGCGAGCGGCGGCGACGTGGAAGCCGGGCCCTGACAGGCGGGCCCGGGCGCTGGCGGGGGAGCGGGGGAAGGCGTACAGGGCTCGGGGCGTCTCCTGTGGAGGGAAGCGGAAAAGGAGGAGGAGGGAAAGCGGGTTCGGGCGGCGGGGTGGAGCAGGCCGCTTTAGTGGGCCGGCCGAGTGGGTTTCGGCCCACAGTAGTTAGGGTTTTTCTTTTTATTTTTAATTTCTATTCTCAGAGCTACCCCTATCGTTATTTTATGTACAATTTCTACTCCAAAGTTTATGAAATTTTTACAGGAGCTCTAATATATTATTTGGGAGCTACTGAGAAAGTTTGAATCGATTTGAACAAGATTTGACCTAGTCTCTAGTTCAAATTTGAATTAGGGCTTGATTTGGGATTTGTGTCTGTGGTATTTTATGTGCCAAACTAGCTCCAAAAGTTATGAAATTTTGGCAGGGACTTCAAGGTGATTTATGGGACCTACTGTAAGGGTTTGAATTGCTTTGGGCAATGTTTGACTCATGTCTCCGTTCAAATTCCGACTTAGGGTTTACCCTTCAATTAGGTTTCCAGAATTTCTGAAGTTTGGCGAGGGTTTAGGGTTTCTACCCTGGGGGCTAAGTATGAAATCCTGGAACATTTTTATCTACTAGAATCTGCCCTGCCACCTAGCCCTAATTTCCAGCTCCTTAGGGTTTCCGGGTTAGGGACGGGGATTCACCGGAGTGTTCGATGACTTCCTCCGCCCTTGTGGACGATATTGCTAATTCGAGTACTTCGAATAAGTTGATTGGTGTTTTGACATTGTTAGTTGGATTACTTCAAATAATTTGATTAGTGTTTGCACGATTATCCACCGAGGATGAGATATTAACATATTCTATAAAGTGAAGTCGATATGCAACTAAGTTTAATTAAGGTGTGGGTGGTGATGATGCCATGTATGCATGAATGCGGAGCAAACTCTACTTATCGAATCTGGGTATTACAGATACAGAGTTGTATTCCAGCCCTAAGACCGGGCGTACCCTATAAATATGAAGGGTATATGGCCGATTGAAAACAAACACACAATCGAAACAATCAATCTATTATCTTTTCATCTACTATTTTCTTCCCATCCTTTGTTTTATGCTTCTCGTACTTCGCTGTTCTTCGTGTTCAACGGCAGCGAACCTCGAGGCTCTAAGGGCGGTCAGGCCGACTTAGAGCAGCCCATAGCCGCCGCACTCCCTGACGGGGTCCCTCCCGGGGGTGTGGGGTTTCGGGTTCCCAAAAGCACTCGCCGGCGTGTCTTGCGTATCGCGCTCCCGGCGAGTCTCCCCCGGCTCCGTGTCCTGCGCATCGCGCTCGGCGTCGGGGGTACACGGTGACGTGTTCGTGTGCGAACACACTTTTTGGCGACTCCGCTGGGGACGAAATCATCATGTCTAACAATCAGATTCCACAACTCGGCGAGATCAGCACCGATAACATCATCAAGCCAGGCTACGATGAGTTATCGGAGGAACATCGCCAAGCTTTTGAAGCATACAAGAAGAAGCGGGAGGAGGAGGATCTATAGACGTTCCTCGCGAACTTCAAGAAGGATCGTCAAGGAAACATTACTCCAGTTGGAGAAATCAAGCTCCCTCCTCTACACGGCAAGAAGGCTCAGACCCCGGTAAGTAGCACGTTTTCTCCAGAACAGATAGCCAAAATACAGAGTTATATTTCAGAGAGCAATATCCTTGTTTACAACTCGTTCATGGAGAACTCAAACGCTAAGAGTAATGCGTGTCCATCATATAGTGGTATCGCTGGTGCGGCTGCAAGTGTGGTAAACCCCAGCCCGACTTCGGTAGTAGATTCATCGGCGCCTCCCGTGCCATTGAATCTACGCCCTAGCCAAACCAACCAACTCGTAGCCCTACCCGCAAGCCCTAATCCGATTATGAGCATACCCGGTTCGGCGATAGAGCCGAACCAGAGCCTGATTGCACCACCCATAAGCACAAGCATGATCAAGTCAATGCCGAGTCACGACTCGGCGAGTAGACCACAAGTCGCACCCATGGCCAACCATCACGTCAATCCCACGCCATTTTCATCCACCTCGGATGAAATTTTAGCTAAGCTCAAGGAGGACGTAAAGAAGATGTTTTCAGAGTCCTTCGGACTTGAGCCGAAGTTTAGAAGTCGGCTGTACCAAAAACCGTATCCCTGACTACTTTGATGCAATCCTGTACCCTCCGGGTTATAAGGTGCCCGACTTTGCTAAGTTTAGCGGAGAAGGAACAAAGACTACATGGGAGCACGTCAGTCAGTACCTAGCACAGTTAGGAGAAGTGAGTTCTATAAATGAGCTGAAGGTACGTTTATTTCCTTTATCTTTGACTGGCACCGCATTCTCATGGTTTTCTGCTTTACCGCTGGCACTATACTCTTATGGTCACAATTGGAGCAGAAGTTCCATGATCACTTTTATAGCGGTGACAATGAACTCAAATTATCACATCTTACATCGGTTAAGCAAAAACATGACGAGTCGGTCACCGACTACGTCAAAAGGTTTAGGGGTGTAAAAAACCGATGCTATAGCTTGGTAATAACTGAAAGAGACTTGGCCGACTTGGTGCTTGCCGGCTTAAGAACTCACATTAGAGAGCGACTAGAAGGTTATGAACTCTTTGAGTGTCAACCAAGTTTTGCAAAAAGCTTTGGCTCAGAAAGCCGAAGCATAGAGTTCAAGGAAGTCCACAGATCCAAACCTGATCGTCCCAAGATGCACATGGTTGAATATGATAGTAATAGTTCAGGCGATGAGGGTAGTGTATATACCACCGAGTTCGTTTGGTCCTCCAAAGCCAAACCAATACTTGTGATGCTCTCAAGCCGACTCGCAAGAATCGTGAAGAAGAGATGAAATTTACCTTTGATATAGCTAAGTGTGATAAGATATTTGATTCTTTGCTGCAAGATAGGGTCATTAGAATATCTCATTCCTTACCACCGTTTGAAGAGCTAAAACGGCGAGCTTATTGCAAGTATCACAACTCTTTCTCTCATGCGACTAATGACTGTAATGTTTTTCGGCGACAGATACAATCGGCTATTAATGATGGACGATTGAATTTTGCCGAAATGCAAGTCGACAAGCAGCCCTTCCCAATGAACGTTATGGGTTTGGAAGGGAAGAAGGTGTTAATTCGGCCCGACATAGCGAATCAGCTAACAAAGATAAGGTGAGTCATTGGTGAACCCAGGAAGAAGGAAGTCGACAAGGTCCCGGGAAGAGAGAGTCGTACTCGAGAAACAACCCGATGGCAAAGAAACGTTGAAAATCACTATTAGAAATCATGCCCTCGGGGGGCAATCCCGAGTACAAGAGGACACCCATGCCAGTGCACTCGGGGGGCAACCGCAGACGCCAGAGAGTACCCGGACCAAGTTCATCAAACCCAAGAGTCCGGAAGTCGGCAAGTGGAAGACAAATGAAGCTGAAGTACAACATAAACGAGTGAAGCCGACTTTCGATATGTTGCTTTCCAAATATGCTAATCAAGCGGCCGGTATTATCCCTAACCGGCCATCACGCTTAAAGCGCCCAAGATCACCTCTAAGACCAGGATTTCAGCATCAAGCCGGACCACATGGGCCATGGATGCCGACTCCATGGATGGCACCACCTCCGTGCATGCCTTACATGAACGACTTCAACGGAAGGTGGGGGCAGCACCCAATGGTTCCTTACGCCTTTCATCCAGGATGGACGGCATTGAGAAGGCCCATCCGTGAGAGGCTCACTCATCCTACTCGGGGCCGACTAGATGGTGATACTAGTCGGCCGACACAAAAGTTCAACCGTCTTACTCGGGGCCGACTAGGTGGCGATACTAGTCGGTCATCACCGACTTCTTCGGGCCAACCGGCCAGAAAGGTGTGGCGTGCTAAATCGCCGAGTACTGATGCTCCAACGGACGGCGGGCAAAGGATGGAGATCAACGAACTCGGCAAAGGACCGATTACTATCGGCAATCTGGTCAATTCTAATGATAATATAATCACTGTTCAGCAGGGGTCCATGGCCAATGATCATGAAGCTGGTACGAGCAAGAGCAGGCCTGTAGATCCCAAGTACACTCAGCCCTACATGGTGCCCTCCCGGGTTGACTAAAACCAAGAAAAGGAGGCTGCAGCGTATGAGAAATCAGGAGAAGGCTGAGCGAGAAGCCGAGAGGCTGAGGGACGAATCTTTTAATGAAATTCGGCCCATGGTACCCGTGAAGCAGGTGTGGAAGCCTAAGCGAGTAGAGGACGTAACAACTCCCGAAGACACATCTCCTCTACTCGGAAGATCCCCGAAGTCGATAGCCGCCACGGAAGACGACGAAGAGGAAATGGTGGACTACGAGTCTACGCCAATTCATGGAGGTATGGACATAAATATGGTATATTACTTACCTGCTGAGTTCCGTGCTGTAGATGAAAACGGGAAGTAGCCCAGTTCGACTTCGGCCCCAAGAATGCCGTCTTCGAGAAGCCGACAGAACCGGTGAAGCACTTGAAACCGTTATATGTCAAGGGTCATATCAACGGATCGCCGGTGGCTAGGATGCTCGTAGATGGCGGTGCCGTAGTAAATCTTATGCCATACTCGGTCTTCAAGAAGTTAGGTCTGCATGATGATGAGTTGATGAAGACCAATATGGTGCTCAACGGGTTTGAAGGCAAAGAGAAGACAGAGGCCAAAGGCGTGATGTACGTAGAGCTCACCATCGGAAGCAAGACTTTGGCCACTGCGTTCTTCGTCGCTGAGGTGCAAGGAAATTACAATGTCATACTGGGCCGCGATTGGGTTCACGCCAACCAATGCGTGCCATCCACGATGCACCAATGCCTGATACAATGGGATTGATGAAGAAGTCGAAGTCATTCACGCAGACAACTCGGCTTGTGTCGCCTTAGCCGATGCATTGGTGGATTGGCAGCACCCCAACGCGACGTGTCTGACAGGGCGTGACCTTTCCGAGTTCGACTTCCTTAGTGCCACAAGGAGCGGGTTCGTACCCGTATCTTTAAAGCCAGTCGGTAGCGACCGACTTCAGGGCAACTCGCTTTCATTGCCTTGGGCCGATGCGCTGGCAAGTCAGCAACAACCCGGCAACTCATCGGGAGCCGGCTTCCCTAGTGCTACAGGAAACAGCCGAGTACCCGCACCTTCAAAGCCGGTTGATGGCAATCGGCTCCAAGGCATAAAATAATCAGATGGATCCCAACTCGGATTGGTTACAAAAGCGACTCGCGGAGTATCGGTCCGATAAGAACGATATGCACGAGTCCATAGAAGAATTAGATGATATGGATAAGTTGGGACAAGGTTTCACGTCGGCCGATCCATTAGAGGAAGTAGACATAGGGGACGGTTCGAGTTCTAGGCCGACATTTGTAAACAAGAATTTGAAAGTCGACTGCAAACTTAAGCTAGTCGGCTTGCTGAAAGAATATGTTTGCTGCTTCGCATGGGAATACCACGAGATGCCCGGGTTGAGCCGAGAGCTAGTAGAGCATCGGTTGCCTATCAAGGCCGGTTTCAGACCTTTCAAACAACCGGCCAGAAGATTCAATCCCGAGATGTATGACCGGATCAAAGAAGAGATCGGTCGACTGCTTAAAGCGAATTTTATTAATGTCACGGACCCGGAATTGCATATGACTAAGGGAACGAGTGGTCGCCAAGGGCCGAAGGACCAGTCGACCTGGTGGCACGGTATCTGTGCCGTACTCACCAAGGTGGAGTGATCCGATACCTGTCCGACACAAGCCGGCCGGAAGCGACTAAACTGCCCAGAGCCACATACGATTCCCAGACCTGGTGAAGATTCAGAGTCGTTCCTGAATCCTACCACGACAAGCAAGATAGGAGGAGCCCGGCGATTCTACCCACACCCTAACCTAGCTCAGAAGCCAGTGGGTCGCTCGAAAGCCCCGTAGAACACGCCCACACCCTGCCTGGCCGGCACAGCATCTCAGCCAGCGGGTCACTCAACCAATTCCTGCTCAACTTAGTAGAAAGAGGAACGGCTTAGACTCTTCACGACATACCCATACACTTCATATTATTCACGCACTGTGTATGAGCAGCCTGAATAACAACTTGTATACCACAACAAAGCATCTACAATACGATATCACCAGTAGCTGTCCACATCGGACTATAAGATTAGATCAGTCGGTCATAACTGGAAACATATCTGAGTACGGAGTAATTAAACAACAGCGGAAGAAAAGTAAATGAGTCCCACAGCGGCACATTAACCGCTGACCAAAAGTCCCAACCTATCCCATGAGTCGAATAGCTAACCAAGGAAACCACACACTAGGCATCGTCAAAGAATTGCTCGACCGCTGGCTCACCTGCAATGATCTAGGAATATCCTAGGTGAGTACGGCGTACTCGCAAGACTTATTCGTGCTTGATTAGATGTCCTACACATACTAGTGTAACCAAAAGTAAACATGGTGCAATTCTAGTTAGCAAGGCATAAACATACCAACAATTTACTGACAGGAGAACAATACATCTGTCGACGATTGGTAAACCGGCGATCTTAGGTACTCGCGAGATGATGATTGCTGGGGGGTAGGGACCTCTAGGGGCCAATCGCCAGGAGTTCTGACAGCAGGGAATAGCCATTTTTATACAGGTTCGGGCCTCCCTCAGGATAATAACCCTACGTCCTGTTGCTATATATTGATCGGGAACACGCTTTACAAAGGGGGAGTATGTTAGTGGCTATCCTAGGCCTGGTCGTAGACTAATCCTAGCTAATCCTCCGGGCTCGGCTCCCTCGAGACTGCGGGTCTTCTAGAGCTTCGCCTCCTGACTTGACCTAGATTGACTTCTGGCTACTGGTTCTCTCTCCCCCTCCTCCGTGGGATTACTGATCCTTATATAGGGGGGGTGCCCAGGGTCGTACTGGACGTGGACTTACGCCCGAGTAGGACTCTGGCCTCCTTAAACATCGGGATTGACTTTCCTAGTTTAAGGGGAGTCTTCTTTCCTTAGCGGAACTGCCTTATCGTCCGAGGATCCTTATCGGGTACGGGGTACCTTCCTAAAGCCTCAGGGAACTACGTACGGGTACCCCGAATACACGGGATACTGTACTACGCATCATCAAGCCCCCCATCAATACGTGAAATGAGGTCAAGATGGTTTGGTTGGAAATCTGCCCTTGTCGGGGTGCAGCCCCGAGTAGGCGACCAAATTAGTCCTTGTCGATGACTTCTCCGAGTAGATTCAATCTCTTCCGAGTAGTCGCAAGAACCTTATCGGAATAACTTCTTGGAAAAAATCCAGAACGTTTTCCTATCAGATCTGATCCGTTGATCACGGACACGCGTCCGCCTGGCATATTTCTAGGAAACGGAACCATCGTGGCGGAAATTTCGCGTGGTGATGAAGAATCTTTCCTTTTTCTGCGCCAATGTACTGCTGATGTTAGCGAAACCGCAGCGCACTTGTCAATCACGACGAACAGGAACTTGTAGCCCCCGGGCGAGACCGGGAAGGGCCCCAGAATATCCAGGCCCCATGTCGTGAAGGGTCACGACAAGGGAGTTGTCTGCAAGGCTTGGACGAGCTGGTGAACGCGTCTACCGTGAATTTGACACTGACGGCATCGCTTTACTAACTCGCTCGCGTCACAGAGGGCTGTCGGCCAATAGAATCCTTGTCTAAAGGCCTTTCCGACCAGGGTTCAGAAAGATGCATGTGCCCCACACACCCCTCTATGGATCTTCCTCGAGTAGTTCTTTACCCTGCGTCCGAGTGATACACTTCATGAGCGCTCCGTGGGCTTCTCGGCGATAGAAGGCCCCGTCGCCCGGGGAGTACATCCAGGCGCGTCGGGCAATTCGCTCAGATAGTGCATCGTCCCCGGGTACTGTTCGATCGTGAAGGTACATGCGGATGAGTTCTATCCACGACCCCTCAGGACCGAGGGGGGTTACGAGTTGACCCGTAACTCCTCTTGGATCGTCAATACCTGGTGACGTCCTTGAATGGTGCTCTGTTCTGAGGGTGGCCATTCCTTCGTCCACAGGTTCGTTAGAAGCAATGGACGGCGTCGAAATCCTTTTTGCAAAGGTCCCGGGTGGGTATAGAGATCGTGAGGACGCCAGGCGGGCAAGACTATCGGCTCGGCAGTTATCCTTTCTTAGGATGTACCGTACTTCGAGCCCGATGAATTTCTTCTCCAGCTTTCTCACCTCTGCTAGGTAACTGCCATGTTCTGGTCTAAGGTCTGATATTCCTTGGACACTTGTCTCGCTACCAGCTGTGAGTCCCCACTCACGAGTAGGCAACGGATACCAAGTGCGGAGACGACTCAGAGACCGGCAAGCAAATTCTCATACTCGGCCCCGTTATTCGTGGCCGGGAAGTCAATCTGCAGTGCATACTG
The DNA here is from genome assembly GCA_019208055.1 of Stipa capillata. Lineage (NCBI taxonomy): Eukaryota > Viridiplantae > Streptophyta > Magnoliopsida > Poales > Poaceae > Stipa > Stipa capillata. The sequence continues at coordinate 94,974 of JAGXJF010004923.1, read as the reverse complement.
CAGGCATTCTCCGGTTGGGGGAGTCAGTTTCGGCATGGGGCTAGTCGACTGTGGAGCCCCCAGCTCAGGACGCCTGTCGTCTGACTTGAGCGAGGGTCTAGCCCCCCGGTCGCGGCGCTTCTAGATACAATAAACAACTGAAAACTTCAGTCGTAATTTGCCTTTACTAAAACTAACCTTTTGCCTTTTTGCTCGCTTCGTCCGTGACCAGCGGGGAACCAACTGCGAGGCGAAGAGGTCTCGAATGGTTGAATGTAGATAACCTGCTTAACTGACTTAACACTTTTTGATTAGTAACTGTGCTTAATCTGTGTGTTTTGTTTTCTGAAAGCTTGTCTGATCTGCTTATCTGAAACCTTGTCGGATGCAAGCGTAGACTTTAGTCGGAACCAATACCCTTTGCCTCCCTTCGGTGTAGGTATACGAATAGTGCTGTAGGTCGTTCTTGCTGTGATTGACCAATCCTTAGGTTTAGTCGGATGGAGGGCTCCGTGGCTCCTCGTCATCAGTAAACGCGATAAGGGGTCTTTCGTACAGCTTGTCGTGGCCATGGCCGCACCTCCGTATTCCTCTGTTGAGGGAAGACTCCGGTGCTTGGCTAGTAAATTCCACACTTGCCCGATTAACAAAGTTTCACTCTACCCGAGGTATCTTCTGCTCCGAGTAGTCGGAGACGTGGATAAGCGTACGGGTTCCGTTGATCTAGTCGTACTCGTACCTTTTTCCCTTCCTTTACTCGGGATCCAGGGACATTGCTACGGAACTGGGGAGCTTAGCCAACCAGGCCTTAGGTTTGGTCAGGTGGGGGGCTCAGTGGCTCCCCTGTCACCTGCAAACGCGTTAAGGGGTTTTTCTCGCATCCCTGGCAGTTGTAGCGCAGAACCCTTTTTCCTTTGTGCAGATCGAGGAAGTCGGCACTCGTACTCGTACATCGACTTTACCGTATTCTTATCCAGCCCCCGACTGTCTGTTCGAGAGATATCTCGGATAGGCAGTCTGAATTAATAATGAAAAACATTGAACTAGAGACTTGGTATAATTCAAAAACTGTGTCTTTTTTAGGCTACTGTAAGAAAACATAATTCTATGAAAACTAAGAAAAACTAGGCCGTCCCCTCCTCATTTAGCTTGTCGCCGGTTGCCCCAGAGACTCTCGTCCTCTTGTCGTGACCCGCTGACGAAACTTTGTCGACTGCGCGTGCTGGGCGGCGGCGCCCGGAGCGTCTTATCATCGACTTGTTCGTAGCTTGACGACCTTTAAGGCTGGAGCTGGAGCAACTTTGGAATCTGCCGATGAGGAGGCGACGGTCGTGCGATCTTACCGAAGGTGGTTGCACGGGACTCTCTAAAGGACGCGTCCTTTCTACCGTTGGCACGAGCGACCTGGATCGGGCGGCTTCTCTCGAGGAGCCGTTGTCCTGTCTAGGGGAAGGCCCTGTTTTCTCCCTGTTCCGACTTAGTTGTGGAACTCTTTCTCTGACTTGGAGGGGGTACTTTCCGAAGTTGTCGCTCGTAGCCGCGAAGGTGGTCTTGACAACGTGGAGGCGGGAGCCGCCACGCTGGCGTCTTGGTTAGAGGGCAGGTGCTGCTCTGCGAGGTCGAGGCTGCGCTTGTCGCAGAGGAGTGCTTCTCTAGGGGAGCTCTTTATCGTGAGGACGCCTTTTTGGCCGGGCATCTTTATGCACTGGTAGGCGTAGTGCGTAACTGCCATGAACTTGGCCAGAGTAGGGCGCCCCAAGATAGCATTGTATGCTGTTTCAAAGTCGACCACATCGAACAGGATCTTCTTTGTTCGGAAGTTCTCCGGTGTACGTTCCCGGGGGGGATCTCTCCACAGCGGCAGGCGGGTCTCCGTTCCGGCGAGGAGTTCTTTCCCCGGCGGCGGGTAAGCCCCCGTTCATGTGGGAGGCAGCCATTGCATTGTGCTGCTGTGAGCCCCCGGGCAGATTCCGATCTTCGAGGTCTTCTCGACCATCGTCGATCGCGAGTACCATTCGAGGTCCTTGGCTGGACGATGTGTACTCGTAGTCCATCACGTTGTCCTCATCGGACGCGACGTGGGTAGGATCTTGATCGTCCTCATGATCAGAGTTTGCAGGAGAAATTCCAACCATGGGGCTGGTCGTTCCTGCCGGGAAGTCGTCGTTCAAGACCAGCTTCCCGCTGAAGGCCCTGGCGCACTCGGTTCTGAAGTGATCTGCTTCGCCGTCCGAGTCCTCTCCAGGGGCGTACTCTCTGAAATCTACTCGATCCGTAACCGGGTACGGGTCCATAGGGCCAAAGTTGTTGTAGAAACCCTGGTCCGAGTACCCAGTACGGGGCGAGATTGCGATCGGTTTCTCCTGCCGGGTTTGCTGTTTCCTCCTCGGTCAGAACCGGTGAGGGCTGCGCCACCGGCGCTGGGATCTGATCGCGCTCAATTGCGCATCCTGCCGACTCTGATTCTTCCTGGACGGCTTGGTCCGGAGAGGTCCCCACGGTCGGCGCCATCTGTCGACGATTGGTAAACCGGCGATCTTACGGTACTCGCGAGATGATGATTGCTGGGGGGTAGGGACCTCTAGGGGCCAATCGCCAGGAGTTCTGACAGCAGGGAACAGCCATTTTTATACAGGTTCGGGCCTCCCTCAGGATAATAACCCTACGTCCTGTTGCTATATATTGATCGGGAACACGCTTTACAAAGGGGGAGTATGTTAGTGGCTATCCTAGGCCTGGTCGTAGACTAATCCTAGCTAATCCTCCGGGCTCGACTCCCTCGAGACTGCGGGTCTTCTAGAGCTTCGCCTCCTGACTTGACCTAGATTGACTTCTGGCTACTGGTTCTCTCTCCCCCTCCTCCGTGGGATTACTGATCCTTATATAGGGGGGTGCCCAGGGTCGTACTGGACGTGGACTTACGCCCGAGTAGGACTCTGGCCTCCTTAAACGTCGGGATTGACTTTCCTAGTTTAAGCGGAGTCTTCTTTCCTTAGCGGAACTGCCTTATCGTCCGAGGATCCTTATCGGGTACGGGGTACCTTCCTAAAGCCTCAGGGAACTACGTACGGGTACCCCGAATACACGGGATACTGTACTATGCATCATCAACATCAAAACAGACCACTGCCAAACCAGATCCCATACAACTTAATGGAGGAACGTGATGGTACTCACTAGTCACATGTGCAACTCAAAATACAATTACGGTGGCTCTCACTTGCCATCCATCTCCCAACTACTTGGGGCAGAACATATCCCAAATTGACAATAAACCATCACGACCACACATTCATTTTATCTCTCGGACCATTACCGGCACCGATCACCCTGAGTGTAAAGAGTGCCTTATCCCTTGGAGGTTGCAAGGCTCCAAGGGTCTTAGTCTTATCTCAACTACACCCCAGCCTCGATGCCGCTAATGTCCACGCGTGACAAGGGGAGTAATCCCAATGGAGCCACCTCAGGGTTGGTATCGCGACAACTTCTTCCTCCTGGTCGCGACAGACGTTCCAAATGATACCAACTTTATCCATCGGACACTTTCCCTTTCGGCTCTCACATCTCACCTTAGTGGGTTCAAATACTTAGTGCATCGGGTTAAATTCAACCATAGCTAGACATACGTGCACATACCCTAACCATGCTAGTTGAACCGAACCCAATCACAATGTACGAATGACGAGGCAAACATCCACATAATGATAAAAACAGGTACTGAACAAAGTAAAAGATGCAACAAGCTCTGCTTGCCTTGATCGAACTGCTCCTGATCTTGCGTTGGGTCGTGAGCCTGGGGGTCATCTTCTTCGAGCTCTAGTGCAAGCAAAACGAAATACCGGAAAGTAACATTAAAAAGGATATTTAAACACCAGCATGTATGCATGATGAGCTACACTAGATATGCATTTCTAAGGTGACTTAACGATGTTAAGAAGCTAGAGCATCGAGCCTTTCTTAATTCAGTGTGGTCCTATCATGCATGCCAAGTTTCATGCGATTGTGTATTAGGGTTTGAGGGTTGTTATTCACTACGGATGGTCATGACCTAAAGCCTGCGTAGTAAGATAGTGCTCGGAAAGTTTTGAAACTAACGCCACTGAAATCGTTCGATTCGGAGTTTTATTCTTCAAATTAGGGCTTGTCGAAGAATCGCATGGGATATGAGATGTAGTAGGGCTAAAGGAGGTGGTGCTTAGTAGGTGATCTCGTTCTAAAGGCTGATATCTCAAAAGTATGCGGGGACACGAACCTAACGCCACTGAACTCAATGGAATCGAAGTTATCATCGTCGCATTAGGGCTTACCGAAGGATGTCTCCTCGGACAGGGGCTAGTATCTTTAAGTTCAAAAATACCCTACAGTGCATGTGCTCAGCTTGAAGTTTTCTTTCGACCAAACCGTAGGAAATCTCACAAGGTTTCCAAATATATAAATTTTATTGAAAACGGAGTTACGGTTTGAAAGTTACGCGTGTTTGAAGTTTGTCGGATTTTTAAATCAAAACCCTAACCCTAACAGCGCAGCCCTAATTGCTAAACCCATCCCGAGAGGTACCCCGGCCCATTCCTAAATCCCTACGCGCACCCGAGCTAAACCCACCCCAGATTCCTAACCCTTAACTGTACCCGCTGACCTGCGGGTCCTGCTGTCAACCGGTGCGGGCATGGTAGCCAACCGTGGCTCGCCACGTTGCCCCCCCCCCGTTTCCTCACCCCTCACCCTCCCCCACACTCTCTCTCTCTCCCTCGGTGGAGATGGCCGACGACCTCACCAGAGCATCACCGGAGATGCTCCGGGCGGCAAGGAAGGGATTCCGGGCTCGGGGAATCATCCGGAAAGCATCGTGGGCTCACCCTGGAGAGAATGCACCGGCGTGGGGAAGCAAGGGAGGTCCAAGGGAGGCCGGCGACGAGGGAGACGGTGGTGGAGCTTCGAGTGGTCTCGGCCGGGCTGCTCCGGGCGTGGATCAGCGAAGGGGAGAACACAGGGACGTTAGGGAGGAGATGGAGAGGCTCGGGGAAGAAGAAATGGAGCTCGGGGACCGCTAGAACCGAAAGGGGAGCTCGCCGGAGTTGTGACCGCACGCGGAGAAGAAGAAGATGGCGGGGAGCTTCCGGGCACTGATCTGCGGAGAAAAAGAGTGGAGGAGGTGAGGAAGGATATGCATGAGCTCGGGAAGAAGAGGTAGGGGATCAGGGCTCACCGGAGGGAGCGGGATTTCTCACCGGAGTTGAGGGGGCTGGCGGCGCCGGTGAGCAATTGCGCTTGGGAGAAGAGGGGAACGGGCGCTAGGGTTTCTGGAAGGGGAGGAAGGAGAGGAGGCCGGTCGGGAGGGCGTATTTATGGGGCGGCGGCGCTCAGACAGCCGAGGTCGGGATGGGGGCACCGCCCACCCCGGCCAGCCATCGTCGGCGACGTGGAAGGGAAGGCCTGGCAGGCGGGGCCCGGCAGCAGGAAGAGAGGAGGAGGCGTGCGACGCTGGCAGGTGGGGCCGGGAGGACAGGGGAGAAGGGGAGGGTTCCGGCGGGATTAAGTGGGCCGGCCGAGGCGGCCCTAAGGGCCTCGGCCTTTTTCTTTTTCTTTTACAGTTTCCCTTTTTCTTTTTATATGGCAACAGAACCAATGTTGGTGTCATTTTATGTGCAAAATTTGCCCCAAAAATCCTGAAATTTTTCACAGGAGCTTCAACATATTATTTGGGACCTACTGGAAGGATTGGGATCAATTTGGGCATTGTTTGGCCTATGTTCACATTAAATTTTGAATTAGAGCTTTATTTTGAATTTGTACTATAGCCAAGCCCTAGGCGTATCCAAATATTCTGAAAATTGGCCAGGGGCTAGGGTTTCCATCTTGGAAGATGTTCCTGGAATTTGGAGACTTTTCATATACTAGAAACTGCTCTATCATCGAAACCCTAATTCTGGCTCTTTTAGGGTTTTGGGGTTAGGGGTGATGATTCGTCGAAGTGTTCGATGATTTCCTCCACTTATTTGACGATATGGTTGTGTTAAATACTTCGAATAAGTTGATTGGTGTTTGTATAATTTCCACCGACGGTGAGATATGTACATATTCTATAAAGTACAACTATATCATGTTCAGGTTTAAACGGGATGGTGCGGGGATGATGACATGTATGCATGAATGCAAGGCAAATACCTATTTATCGTAAAGTGGGTATTACAATTAAACCTTGCAGGTATACCTATTGGATCTCTAACATTGTGCCCATGGAAAAGAAAGGGTCCGGCAAGTTGAGGGTGTGCATCGACTTCAGAGACTTGAACAGAGCCTCACCCAAAGATGAGTACCCTATGCCTATAGCCGATATGCTTATTAATAATGCTTCTAGGACACGAGGTCATCAGCTTTCTCGATGGTAACGCGGGGATACAGTCAAATCTTCATGGCCGAAGAGGACATGTCCAAAACGGCCTTCCGTTGCCCCGGGTTCCTTGGCTTATTCGAGTGGACAGTGATGACCTTCGGGTTGAAGAACGCCGGAGCCACGTATCAAAGAGCTATGAATTTAATCTTCCATGATCTACTCGGCATCATACTAGAGGTCTATATTGATGACATTGTTGTCAAGTCGGACACCTTTGAATCCCATCTGGCCGACTTGTGCTTAGCCTTTGAAAGGATGAAAAGGTACGGCTTGAAGATGAATCCTTTGAAGTGTGCTTTTGGCGTATCGGCTGGGAAGTTCTTAGGCTTCATCATACATGAACATGGCATAGAGATTGACCCTAAAAGATAGAAGCAATTCAGAAAGTTACAAGCTCCGACATGCAAAAGGGACATGCAGCGGTTCCTTGGCAAAGTCAATTACCTAAGGAGATTCATAGCCAACTTGTCGGGAAAGGGTCAACACGTTCACTCCTATCCTTCGGTTGAAGAATGATGTTGATTTTACTTGGGGGGCAAAGCAGCAAGAGGCGTTCGAGTTGATCAAAGGACTATTTATCTACCCCTCCAGTATTGAAGGCGCCCAGGCATGGGGAACCCTTCCGACTTTACATCGCAGCAGAGGAAGGCGTCATCGGAGCCGTGTTAACCCAAGAAGCCGAAGGAAAAGAACATGCTATCACTTACTTGAGTCGGCGACTACTCGATGCCGAGACAAGGTACTCTTTCGTTGAGAAATTATGCTTATGCCTATACTATGCTTGCACGAAGTCGAGACATTACTTGCTGTCTAGTGCTTGCACTGTAGCTTGTCAAACCGATGTCATCAAGTATATGCTGCATAGGCCAATTCTTAGTGGTAGAGTTGGCAAGTGGGCTTATGCTCTGATCGAGTACGATTTGGTTTATGAACCCTTGAAATCTATGAGAGGGCCAAATCGTTGCTAATTTTATTGCGGAACATCGGGTTGACGACAAGCAGGGCATTGATATTGATCTTGTCTCTCTAGTGCCATGGAGATTATACTTTGATGGTTCAGTTTGTAGCAATGGCCAAGGTGTCGGTGTTGTTTACATATCTCCATATGGTGCTACTCGCGAAGCCTCATGCCGCTTAGAATATTTTTGCACAAATAATCAAGCCGAGTACGAAGCACTGCTATTCGGCTTAGAGCTTTTAATTGCCATAGGTGCCACACATATTGAGGCCTTTCGGTGATTCGTTATTAGTAGTCCAACAAGTGTCCAAGGTTTATCAATGTCTTGATGAATCACTTAATATTTATCTCGATAAATGTCTAGATATAATCTCTACCTTGGATTATTTTAGCATTACTCATATACCTAGACAAGAAAATTGGGTTGCAAACGAGTTGGCACAACAAGCATCCGGCTACCATGTTAATCGTGGTGTCTTTCATATTTCTCAAGAGCCGATGCTTGGGCCCGACTCGGTAGGAAAGGCCGAGTCGGAACTCGCCAACTCGGTCGCCAGTGAAAAACCGAGTGTAGATAACAAAGAAGACTGGAGGAAGTCGATCATTGATTACTTGCAAGATCAGTAGAGGTGGACCGATTGTTCGCGATGGCTTTCAAATACATTTTGATCGATGATGATCTTTATCCCGAACGGTCGACGGAGTTCTTTTGAAATGCTTGGATGAGGACCAAGCAAGAGTTGCAATGGGAGAGGTACATGAAGGCATTTGTGGCACCCATCAGTCGGCACACAAGATGAAATGGTTATTGCGGCGTGCTGGGTTCTATTGGCCGACTATGATCAATGATTGCTTCAGGTATTACAGGGGGTGTGAAGCCTGCCAGAAGTTTGGGTGACATTCAACTCGCTCTTGCTGCCATGTTACATCCTATTATCAAGCCGTGGCCATTCAGAGGTTGGGGACTAGACTTCATTGGACAAATCTATCCTTCTTCCTCAAAGGGGCATCAGTTCGTGTTGGTGGCAACTGATTATTTCACCAAGTGGTCCGAAGCAGTACCTCTCAAGAATATGACACATGTGGAGGTAATTCGATTTATAACTGAGCACATTATACATAGGTTCGGCATCCCTCAAACTCTGACTACGGATCAAGGTACCTCATTTATGGCGGGACAAGTAAAGGAGTTTGCCGAGTCTTATAAAATAAAGTTGCTCAATTCCTCTCCGTATTATGCCCAAGCCAATGGACAAGCCGAGTCCAGCAATAAAGTGCTAATTAAGCTTATCAAGAAGAAGATTGAAGATAACCCAAGGAGATGGCATGAAGTGTTGTCAGAGGCATTGTGGGCGCATAGAATTTCAAGACACAGTGCTACAAAGGTGACTCCCTATGAACTCGTGTATGGACAAGAGGCCGTTTTACCCGTAGAGATAAATCTGAGTGCTTTAAGGTTAGCCAAACAGAATGACTTATCGGCGGTTGACTTTTATAATTTGATGATGGATAGTCTTGATGAAGTCGCCGATAAGCGTTTGGTTGCTTTAAAGGCCATAGAAAGGGACAAGTTAAGAGTAGCCAGAGCATACAACAAAAAAGTCAAGTCGAAGAGCTTCCAAGTCGGTGATTTAGTATGGAAGGTAATCCTACCAATCGGCTCGAAGGATAACAAGTTTGGTAAATGGTCGCCGAGTTGGGAAGGCCCTTTTAGAGTTGCAAGGGTGGTTCCTGGAAATTCGTATCTGGTGGAATCCGTGCAGGGTACTTTGTTGCCGCGAGCTCTCAATGGCAAATATCTAAAGAAGTTCCACCCGAGCGTGTGGCAAGAAGCATAACAGGTGCTGTGGCCCGATATGTCATATCGCCCTGAGAAAAAGAAGTGGCCGATGAGATGATTCGCATCGTCCTAAGAACGTGTTTTGTTATTTTTCGGTAAAAATACATCTTTATACCGAAAACAGGGGCGGGCATGTGTTGATGACTAAATTTGGCAGTACTCCCAAATGGCCCAAGTGCATCGGGAAAGGTTTACAGTGTTACAAATCGTGGCCCACGCCGAGTGGTTTGCAGCGTCCCCGAGTCCCGAGCACTCGTATCCCGAGTTCTCGTGCTCCGCTATGGTCCCGACCACAGGAATGTTCACAGAAGATCCCGCAAAATCCTCAGGCAGCGCCCCGGTTGCCGAATGTGTCCGAGTACTGGGTCTCGAGTTCTCGTATCCCCGAGTACTCATTCCCAAGCACTCGAGTTCCCGTGTTCTCAAGTACTCATTCCCGAGCACTCGCATTCCCGAGTACTTGCGTCCCGAGCACTCGTGTCCCCGAGTACTCGCGTCCCCGAGCATTCGCGGTCCCGAGTAGATCCAAGACGGGTTCTAAATAGCACGACCGAGTTCCAGCGGTGCCGGCTCGTCCGAGTTGTGATATTCTCGAGTTATCCCGCAGGTGGGTCGAGGCACCGAGTTGTTTGATGTGAAGTCTTTTCTGGTGCCAGGAACCCTTAACTTGGGGCACAAGGAACAGCAGCTGATCATAACGTTTAAAGGAAAGTACGAGATTTGGAAAGACTCCCGGTTGGTATGGAAGGATGTCTCGTATACAAGGCGGAGTCCAGATCGCGGCGGTTAAATTGATCAGAATTAGGAAAGATATCTCGTGTGCGAGATGGATTCTCGATTACGGCAGGCAAGATTATCAGATCAGGGAAGCAATCTTTGTTTATATGGAAAGTTATATCATGTACGATACAGAGTTGTATTCCAGCCCTAAGACCGGGCGTACCCTATAAATATGAAGGGTATATGGCCGATTGAAAAAACACACAATCGAAACAATCAATCTATTATCTTTTCATCTACTATTTTCTTCCCATCCTTGTTTTATGCTTCTCGTACTTCGCTGTTCTTCGTGTTCAACGGCAGCGAACCTCGAGGCTCTAAGGGCGGTCAGGCCGACTTAGAGCAGCCCATAGCCGCTGCACTCCCTGACGGGGTCCCTCCCGGGGGTGTGGGGTTTCGGGTTCCCAAAAGCACTCGCCGGCGTGTCTTGCGTATCGCGCTCCCGGCGAGTCTCCCCCGGCTCCGTGTCCTGCGCATCGCGCTCGGCGTCGGGGGTACACGGTGACGTGTTCGTGTGTGAACACTTCTTTTTTTAAATTCATTTTTCATTTCATTTTTTTAATCAGTAATCTATTATTTATTTAATTAATTCTAGAATTAATCTCTGCCCTCCGATTTGACTAACCCTAACCGATGCGTCCGAACTCCAAATTCATCAAATAAACAGTCCATTTTCACTATCTCGACACCGAGGATGCAAATAACGAACCCGATCGTCCATGCGATGTTTTTATTTTTAATTCTTCATTTGATTGGATTAATTTCATTTGTGGATTTGTGTTTCACTTACGTTTCTGGATTTCTTATTCGATGATTTCCATGTCAACTTTTTGGGTTTTGAAATGGAAGCTCTTTTGAGAAATTATATGCATGCATGAACTAATGGAAAAGTTAAGGTTTTTATTTTCTTTGGGATTTTGCACAACCATATATACAAGTTTATAATCTTGGGATGTTACAACCATGCCTCTAAAAACAAGTCTAGCAGGCTCAATCTTCTCGGTTAGATTTTGATTATTTTATTTTTATTAGTAAAATAGATACACACACGCACAACCAACACACGCAAGGTCATAGATAAACCCGTTATCACAAAGAGAAAATGTTAATATTGTAATATTTTGTGCTCATGGCTATAAGAGTGCCCTCCCGCTACTACTCTTCACCTTGGCATGTTGTTGGCCGGTTGCACTGCTAAAGGTGGACATAGAGCCGGAGGTGGAACTTGATGATGGGTAATACTACCACCATGGGCTCGTGGCTAGGCCCACAAGTTCATCACTAGGCCTCCATGGAGAAGCTGTGGCCCGAAGGCCTGATTCAAAAGAGGCGTGGACCGCAAGTCATCGCATCCTATCAAGATAAAGAAACAACATTCGACATGTTATCAAGAAGGAGTCCAACTTGTGTACTGCGAGGACTCGGGTTATGGTAATAAGGAGTCCGACTCGTGTACTACAAGGACTCATGACGAGGTTACCGCCTTATTCCACCTATATAAGGAGTACCAGCCCCTCCAGGAGGGGGCAAGCTTAATTGGATCGAAGAGCCCTAGTCACCTAGTAGCCTTTGAGATCCCTTAGCACTAGCATCAACCTTGCCGAGTTCCCTACTCGTTGAGTTCCCCTTGTAAGCCAACCTCGTCGAGTTCCCAACTCGTCGAGTTCCCCTTGTAATCATCGGTATTCCATACCGCATATCAATCAAGTCAAAGCAGGACGTAGGGCTATTACCCAACTCGGGGGCCTGAACCTGGGTATATCGGTGTCGAAGTACCAAGCTAACCTGAGTCTCCGCCCTGCTCTGTACAAATACATGTTGTACGAGTACCCCCATATACTATACATCGACAGCTGGTGCCCACCGTGGGGCCCTACGTCAGCTTGGATCTACTCCGATGACATTCACCGACGAGATGGCGTACACCGGCTTCAACGACAAGGATTTCTACGATGTCTCATCCAGAACTTACAACAGCTACGCCGACACTCCTCGTCACGCAGCGGCTCATCGACTTCAGCTACGCCTCACGTCGCCAACTCACCCGGTGGCCCTGCGATTCGTGTCTACTCCAGGCGGCCGCTCGAGTTTCAACCCTTATGCTTCCAATCCACTCGATCTGCAGAGCAAGATCACCCTCAGGCATGCTCAGCATGACCGCGCGCCTCAATGAACGGCTACCAGGCTCGATCACCACCAGGTTGAGTTACATCTAGCTGACCTCCGGCACCAGTTGAATAGAAAGCGTCTCCGCTCCCCTGTGAGACTTCATTACCAAGAGAACTCTCCACGCAGCAGTCAAGGGTCAAATATTCCTGAGCATATCTTCCCCGATGATGACTTGACCGTTCGATCAATCCCAACCCCCGAAAGGTTCGACTATGACTTCCCACATGTTTTCATGGCGGGACCAGACACTTCACCACGAATGATACGTCCCTTGGCTAATGCCAATGCTTCATCATCGGCCACGCCGACTTCTGAAGCTGGAAAGAAAGTAGCTCGCTCAAGAGCTCTCGCAGCCCAGATCAAGCAGGCGCTGTCCGATCGGTTCGACGACACCACCCGACAACTTTATGAAGAACACGAGCAAGCACTCACTGACATCCAGCACGTGGCCGAAGCCGAGCACAACGAAGCCCAAGTTCTAATTAACTCCGGTCTGGATGCCAACAATAGAGAGCAACGGGAACACTCCAAAGATGGCTACGCGTGTAACCACGGCCAGCTCACCGACTCCAGATATCGATCGCGCAGGGAGTCATCACGAAGAATGCGCTCCCCGCCGCGTTCCCCGAAGAAGCACAGAACTCGATCGCGATCCCCTAGTAGACACACCCGCAAAGACCGAGACTATCACGACAGTCGAAGTGATCATGGCAAGGCCCGCCAGGTTGATCCCATGTGGGAGGATCAACACCGCAACGGCCAACGCCACTCTCACGACCATGAAGACCGTCGCCGCCGCCACGACCGTCACGCCGACTACTCATCCGAAGATGAAGGCTTTATCCCTGGTATCATCGCCAGCTGCCCCGCGCTCTCGCCCAGATTACGAGGAGCACGGATACCCAAGCATGTACGTTCTAGCAAGAATCTAGAGTACTATGGAAAATGGGACCCAAAAGAGTTCCTGATCCGATTTACCCAAGACATCCTAACAACTGGGGGAGACACGACGTCAATGGCCAACCTCTTTCCTGTGTGCCTTGTCGAGGACATCGCCACATGGATTCAGAACATACCCGAGGGCTCTATCCACAGTTGGGTGCAGTTCCAAGACATGTCATTAAAAGTTTCTCTACAACTCGAGATGCCTCAACCCTGAGGTCCGAGTTCAATCGTATACGACAAGGACAGGATGAAGGCCTCCACAACTTTGTCACCAGATTCAAGAGTAAGATCAACATCATCCCAGGACTCTCTTTTACTGAAGTACTCGAAACTTTCCAAGCCACCGTTTGCGACGAACGATGCCTGGACCATGGCTATACTGCCCAACCGCGCAATACTGCAGAACTCATGGAAATTTTTCGAGTACGAGCAAATTACGAAGACCAACGCCTCCACAACATCGAAATCAACCGAGGCCTCCATAGTTTAGATGACCGCGACAAACGGAAACGTTCCCCGGAAAATAACTCGAGACGCTCGCCTCGGGAAAGTCGGAGAGGAAGAAAGAGGAAGAGGTCCCCCGATGCAGTACTCGCCGGTTTCCGCGACAAGGAAACATCAGATCGCCGAGACGATCGACAAAGCAAGTGGAAGACGAAGCCCAAGAGAAACACAGCCGGTGAACTCTTGGATAAAAATTGGATACCAGAAGAAGAGTGGACTCGACACAACTAGTGTAAGTACCACCGAAGTGGGTCCCACGGCCAATCGCAGTGCCGCGAACTCCTCAAGCTACTCCAGGAAGAAAGTGGTGCCGAGGTGGCCACCAAACCCAAACCCCGGGCACAGGAGAACCCGGACAAGGAGGCCTATCCCGAAGACGAAGATATTCATGTCAACAACATCCGCCAATACAACGATGCTCACTGGCTCGCGGACACACCCGACTTATGGCAAGTCGAAGGAGTAGAGCAAGTCGACGCGTGTGTCGACCTTCAGATGAATCACATGTGGGGCGGTTCCGCTACCTATGACTCCAAAAGACAGGCCAAACAGATATCACGTGATGTTCTGCCTGTCCATCCACGTCCTGTACCTTCCAAGTTGAAGTGGGCAAAAACCCCCATCGTGTTCGATGCAACCGACTGCCCGGACAACTACCCGTACCCGGGGCGCTATCCTCTGATTGTGTCGCCTTGGGTCTTGGTTGATGGAGGTAGTTCTTTCAGCCTTATTCTGATCTCCACACTTGACAGGATGCAGGTCCCCCGTTCCGCGATCAGGCCCATCATCAGGCACTTCTACGGGATTGTACCAGGACTAAAGCATGACTCGATCGGACAAATCACGTTACCTCTCACCTTCGGAACCCGGGACAATTTCCGTACAAAAAAATACGTTTTCGAGGTCATCGACTTCGACATGGTCTACAAAGCTATACTCGGGCGGCCCCAGCTAGTCCAGTTCATGGCGATCCCTCATTATGCGTACCCTATAATGAAGATTCCTGTTGCGCACGGAGTTATTACAGTCAAAGGATCACTTCCCTCCGCAGTTGAATGCGACATGCAGAATTACGGCCTCAGTGCTCGACAAGACGATGAGGCGCCCAGTACTTCCCAGCCCACATCCGACAACTTGGGGCCGGCCAAATCGAAGCCCAAATTATCAGTGCAACCGCACAGTGAAATAAAGCAAATTCCGCTCTGCGAGGATGAACCCGAGAAGACAGTCAAGATCGGGTCCACCCTCGACCCAAAATAGGAACTCGCGCTCACCACCTTCCTCCGGGCAAACCCAGATGTCTTTGCCTGGAAGGCATCTGACATGCCTGGGATCCCAAGGGAGGTGGCTGAGCACAAACTGGACATCAACCTGGCGATCAAGCTGGTCAAATAGAAACTTCGAAGATTCAGTCCCGAGCAGCACAAAGTCATCGAGATGGAACTCAAGAAGCTCCTGGACGCCGACTTCATCGAACCAATCAAATACCAGACATGGCTGGCCAACCCGGTACTAGCCAGAAAAGAAAACGGTCAAATGCACATGTGCATCGACTACACGAATCTCAACAAAGCTTGCCCGAAGGATAACTTCCCATTACCTCGGACCGATCAGATCGTGGACTTGACTTCAGGATGCACCTACCTATGTCTACTCGACGCATACTCAGGTTATCATCAAATCCGTATGAGGGAATCCGATGTTCCCCACACAGGCTTTATTACCCCTTATGGCACCTTTTGTTACAAAACAATGCCATTTGGATTGAAGAATGCTGGATGTACTTATCAGCGGACTATGCAAACAGCCTTCGCGGCACAAATCGGGAGAAACATGGAGGTCTACATCGACGATTTGGTCATCAAATCAAAGGAAGAACACGACCTCATCGCCGATTTATCAGACCTTCGACAACCTACGCACAAACAAAATTATGCTCAATCCAGAGAAATGTGTCTTCAGCGTCGAAGCAGGCAAAATCCTAGGCTTCATGGTCTCACACAGGGGCATCGAAGCTAACCCGAAGAAGATTGAAGTCATCCTCGGTATGAAGTCACCTGTCAACACAAATCAAATTCAGAAGCTCGCCGGATCAATGGTTGCTTTAAGCAGATTCATCTCGTTTAGGGGACAAGAGACTCCCCTTCTTCAAGCTCTTACGACAGCATGAAGGTTTCATATGGACAGAAGAAGCAGAGAAGGCCTTCCAGGCACTCAAAACATACCTGACAAATCCTCCAGTACTGGTCCCTCCAGAACCCGACGAAACGCTACTGCTCTATATAGCCTGCGGCCCCCGAGCAGTCAGCGCGGTCCTCGTAGTCGAACGAGAAGAAGTCGACAAGATTGTGAAAGTACAGAGACCTGTTTACTACATCAGTGAAATATTACATGGACTAAAGGAACGGTACCCGGACGTCTAGAAGCTCCTCTACACCATACTCCTTGCCTCCCGCAAATTAAAACATAACTTTCAAGCCCACAAGATAATTGTTCCATCCGTCTACCCACTTGGCCCCATCACTAGAAACAGGGAGATTACTGGCCACATTGCTCAATGGGTGTCCGACTTGGGAGCGTTCGACATCGAGTTCGCACCCCACACCCCCATCAAATCTCAGGCTCTCGCAGATTTCGTCGTTGAATGGACGGACCCAGAACCCGAACCTACAGACAACGACTATGCAAGTAAGGTCTAGACTTTATATTTTGATGGATCTCTTACCCTTACAGACTCGAGGGCTGGCGTCATCATCACCGCTCCAACGGGGGAAACCCTCCAGTACGCCATCCGGCTACACTTCCGGGCCACCAACAACGAAGCAGAGTACAAAGGTCTCCTTGCCGGACTCCGACTTGCCGTAGCTCTTGGTATCCGTTACCTAACAGTGAAAGGCGACTCACAACTCGTCGTTCGACAAGCCAGCAAAGACTACCAGGCCATTAATCCAACAATGGCCGCCTACTTAGCAAAAGTACGGACTTGGGAGAAAAAATTCACCGGCCTAGAATTCCACTACATACCCAGACGGGACAACTGCGTCGCCGACACCTTGGCTCGGGTTGCCTCAAGTCGATCGTCCCCCCCAGCTGGCGTCTTCGTCGAACAACTCTCCAAACCATCTGTTAAAATCATGATCGACGACAAAAGTACTCCCACCCCCTGCGACACTTATGAGCAGAATGGGACGTCTCAGCTCGATGCCCCCAAAGGGATTGCGGGTGAAGTAGTCGCCCAACTCGATGCATGTACAGATTGGAGGGAGCCAATACGTCAGTACCTACTCAATCGACTCAATCCTGAAGAAGAAGAACAAGCCAAGAAAATCTCCCGCAAAGCCATGCAGCACACGATGATCGACAACACCTTATACCGCAAGGGAGCCCTCGGCGTACTCATGAAATGCATACCAATCAATGAAGGCAAGTAGCTACTCGAGGAAATCCACAGTGGGCTCTGTGGCGCCCACTCCGCGTATCGCACACTAGTCGGCAAGGCATTCCGACAAGGATTTTACTAGCCAACTGCGCTGCACGACGCTACCGACTTGGTCCAAAAATGCGAAGCCTGTCAGTTCCACAAACGGCGAACACATCAGCTAGCCCAAGCTCTTCAAACAGTACCGTTATCATGGCCCTTCTTGACTTGGGGGCTTGACCTCCTTGGATCCTTTCCAGCCGGACGCGGGGGTCACAAGTTCCTAATAGTCGCCATTGACACATTCACCAAATGGATCGAGACAGAATCACTCTCCAGCACCACTATAGCAGCAGCACAACGATTCATGTAGTGGAACATCTTTACCCGCTTCGGAGTACCTAGCCGGATAATTACCGACAACGGACCACAATTTGAAGCCACCGACTTCATCGCTTACTGTGAGTCCTACGGCGCCACCGTCTGCTACGCCTCCATAGCTCATCCACAAAGCAACAGCCAAGTCGAACGCGCTAGCGGCCTCATACTCGATGGGATCAAGAAACGAGTATACGACACGCTACAACACCACGCCAAGTCTTGGGTAACCGAGTTACCCAACGTTCTCTGGGCACATCGAACCACAGCCAGCCGAGCCACCGGAGCGTCCCCATTTTCCCTCGTCTACAGGGCCGAGGCGGTACTTCCGTGTGAGATCCGCTTGAAGTTACCCCGCATCGAACAACACTCCGAAGACGAAGGGGCTGCACAGCGAATCAACGATCTCAACTTCCCTGAAGAAATTTGTGACTATGCATATTTGCGGGTGGCCAAATATCAACAGGACTTACACCGGTACCACAAGCGCAATATCAAGCATCGACACCTGGAAGTCGGTGATCTCGTCCTACGATTGGTCCAGTCAACTCAGCATAGAAACAAATTATCTCCCAAATGGGAAGGAACCTACACCATCGTCACCAACCAGCGACCAGGGGCCTTCAAAATTGCCGACAACAGCTCCATTCTACACAATACATGGAACATCGATCAACTCTCCAAATACTATGTTTAAAGCTTTCCGGCAGCTATAACCTGGATGACTCAACTATTTTATCCCGTAAATCTACGGAAGAAGTATTTATACTTACAGCCTTTCGGCGCCTCTATCACATTACTACGTGATAATGGTACTCAAACACCCCTAACACGCTTCTCCGACAGCTCGGGGGCTGGCACCCACACGAGTCTACACCTCGTTTTGCCCCCCCCCCATAGCACACAAGCGTACAACAGCTCAGGGCACGGCACGAACACAAGTTCGCGACTCGTTCCGCCTCCTAGAGTTTGGTCGACCGTATAACCACCTCGTATGCACTCGGGGGCTGGTACGCACATGGGTTCGCGCCCCGTTTCGCTACCCCGGGTTCGGTCAACTGTCCATACGCCTTGCCATGACATCAAGGGACTAGCTCCCACATGGGTTCCTCAACTTCTAGCTGTTCCCCCGATTCTGGCACACAGGCATCACTCCCGCTATTCGCCCAAAGGCTAGGTAGAGCACGAGTTTTCACAACTCAACTCTCCGCCCCGGGTACGGTGGCATCCATCCGAAGAATGACGAGTAAACTGACGTTTCTTAACTCGGGTCGCCTCTTCAATGCAACGGAGGACAGCTACCTTGCATCTGCACGGGACTAGGCATGGCACGAGTTTCTCAATTCATTTCGCCTCCCCGACTACGGCAACCTACCCCGGGGTCCGAGTACACACCGATTCACGCATTGACTTCTACCGCACAAAGAGTCGAGGGCTACTACAGCGATGTTTTTTCAGACTGTTCATCCGACTGCTAACTCGCACAAACCGTCGAGGGCTACTACAGTGAAGTTTTTTTAGACTGTTCATTCGAGTTCCTGCTAACTCGCACAAACAGCCGAGGGCTACTACAGCGAAGTTTTTTCAGACTGTTCATCTGAGTTCCTGCTAACTCGCACAAACAGCCGAGGGCTACTACAGAGAAGTTTTTTTCAGACTGTTCATCCGAGTTCCGGCTAACTTGAACAAACAGTCGGGGGCTCGGAGACATATAGCAAATTATGAAGTCCTATGGCAACCTGGTTCATAAGCCAACAAAGGAACTTATGACATCAAAGCATGAGACGACAAAACAAACACAGGACTAGATTGCATAACTAAAGAGTTCGATACATCGCAAAAGCATACAGCCAAAAGGAGGACAACCCTAATCTTCCTGCCCGGATACATCAGCTCCCTCACTATCTCCGGACACAGTGGGGACATATTCAGCCGCCTCAAACCCGGATTCACTGAGGAACTTATCTACTGACTCACGCCAGTACTCGATCCGTGAATCTTCCGCTCCGGGTTGTGGGAGCTCGCCAAGATCAAACTCCAGAAGGTTTGAAGGAAGTTCCAGCGCCAAGTCTTTAGCCAAAGCTAAAGCATACGATATGGCCGCATTGGTCATACTCCTTGCCCGCATAGAGGCATCCTCCTTGACGAAAACAACGAAGTCATTCTGGCAAGCCTGGAACTCGGCAACGACTTTCAGCAAGTCCACCGGAGCAGAACTCGCCGAGGCAGGACAGCGGTCAAACTTCAGACTAGCCATTACTCGATCAAGGACAGAGCACGCTTCCTTGGTAGCTCGAGTCTACGCCTGCAGCCGCCCGCGCAGGAGTTCGGCATCCTTCTTCATCCCCTCGAGTTCCTGACTCACGAGCTGGTGTAGATCAGTCGCCGACTTAGCCGCAGCCACAGCCCTCTAAGCACGGGCCAAAACCGAGGAGAGTTGCTCCTTCAACTCGGCATTAGCGACCTTCAACATCTCGAGCTCCTTGACCGGCCGGCCCGAGCTTCAGCCTCCTCCACATGCCGAGTCACAGAGGCTAGCTGGACGTTTATCTGGGAGTTCGCAGCATGAAGTCGCGAGATCTCTCTCTCGCCCTCGCGAACCCGGCTGAGAAGGGTTTGTTCTTTGGCATAAGCGGTAGCAGTCGCGCGCTGATACAAGATGCAGAACAAGACTAAGACACTCGAGGAAAGCAACTACAAAAACAAAGAAATCAGAAGGCTAAGAGGGACTCCACCTACCTTCAGCCAGGCCAGAGCGTAGTCTATGTATGTTCTATACTCGTTACGAGGCAAAGAACACCTCAATTCGCCGTCGTCGACTTCCGGAACGGCCTCCGGACCGACAAGTCCAGGTTCCCTCACCCCAGCGGCAGAAGCCACCAAATCCCGCGGCACCCCCACAAAGGGGCCCCCGCCGGAGGACCTGGCACCTCCTCCTGAAGGTCCCCGAACACCGACAGGCTCTACCTCTAGAATGATCGTAGGTTCCCATCGTTCGGAAGAGGGAGGCGATGGTAACGCGACCGGGACGGGCGCGGGACTAGAAAAATCAAGAAGTTAAGATTCATACAAAGGAGCAAAGTCTCAGGAAAAGACAAGGTGAAAGCCTCACCTCGAGATGGGCAGAGCCACCTTCTTCGCCGGCCTTTGGGAAGTCGATGAGCTAGTAGGCCGCTTGAATGTGTATCGCTGCCCAAAATCCAAATTAAAGAACTCGAGCGAATCAACTCGATGCTCACTCCCTCGAACAGTAGAACGAGAAAACATACTGGGGCGGCCTGTCCTGTTCCGCTCGACATCGTAGCCGACTTCTTGCCCTTAGACGGTGGGGGCTTCCGGGGCCGGACCACCCCGGTGCACGACGACTCCTCGACGAAGACCTCGAAGCCTTCCCATGGGCCAAGTCCCATGAAGGGGCACTGTGTTCGGGCCAGGAAAAGCTAACATCATTATAATCAGCCATCCGAAGACTAGAAGTGTGCAATTAAAGGAACGCGGAAAGGAAACACTCACCGAGATGAGCACGGCCCGGGCCATTTCTTCCCGGTAGGCAAGGGATATAATCTCCGGATGAGCACGGGACTCCCAAGGGGAAACCCGAGTGCCATCCTCACCCCACTCGGCCTTGAAAAGGTCATCAACATGACTCCGGACTTCAGCTGAGCCGAAGAAGCATAAGAGTCGCTGAGTAAGAAACTATCAACAAACAACTCGAGTCATCAAAAGAGAAGGGACAAGGGAATGTACCGTCATCAGCCAGCATAGGGCCGACTTCATCCGACCACCCGGGCATTCCTCGAGCTCCCAGCGGCGCGATGCGGCGAGTGATGAAGTCGCCCACCACGTGCACCGCTGTCAGACCATCTCGACAGAGCTCTTAGACACGGTCCCTCACGGCTCGGGACCTCCGAGTAAGTCGTGGACGATCCCTCCACAGGTCCCGCGGGGTCGAAACATCGCAGCACGTCATCGGGTCATGCGTCGACCGATTGCAGAAAGCCCAGGTGGAGGCCCACTTCCCCCACGAATCCTTCGGGGAAAAAGGGATGTACCTCGCCTTGACGTCGTCCCGAAGAGAAAAACAGCAGGAGCTGTAGGCTTTGCCTACCGTCGACACTTTAAGCGTGTAGAAGTTCCGGAACGACTTGACATCCGGCATCGTTCCGATGAAAGCCTCGCATAAATGAGCAAAAACGGCAAGGAAGAATATCGAGTTAGGAGGGAGGTTTACCAACTTGATCTCAAAAAAGGACAGCACATCTCGCAGGAACTCGGACATCGGGAGTCCGAGCCCACACTTGAAGAAGTCGAAGAAGACTACTAGGTCCTCCTCCTGGGAGAACGGCCGGGATCGGTCCGCCGGGGCACAAAACGCCACCGAATCGAGCAGTTCTCCCTCGCGCACCATGCGCGAAAGGTCCTCCGGGGAGACGCGGGAGATGGGTAACCCAGTGATCCCCGGACTGGGACTCTCACTGCTCACCACGACGTCTGACGGCTCCGACGATACGACCGTCTCCGGGATCTCCGGAGCTTTGCCCTGGGTGAGGTCCCGGACCGCGACGATCGACAAAGAAGTTTCACCCGCCGGAGCTGTGACAGGGCTCCCCGTCAGCTCCACCACCTCTGGCTCAGTTTCCGCCACTCTCACGTCACCGGATGGGGCCTCCATTGGAAGCAAAAGGTGATTTCTTCGGTGGAAGGAGAGATGAAAAGCTCGCACAGCTAGCAATGGAGTATTTACCGCACCAGGTGAAGAGAAAGAAGAACAAAAGCGTTGAAGGATGCAAAAAGCAGATAGAAGGAGAAGAGAGAAGGAAAGTAATATTATATGACCCTCTGCCCCGGCATTAAAAGCGCACTACCCCGAAAAGATCACAACCTTTCTGACATTTTGGTGCATCACGCCTGGAAAATCGCGACCGTCTCGGGGCGTGACCGGATCACTCTGACAACACGCAAAGTGAAAATCATGACATCACCATCCGTAAATTTCACCGGACAGGTTCAGACTACGGAAACGGACTAAGCTTGCCGAGTTCTGCAACACGGAAAGACCGAGGATAACATTCCGAGTTCCGCAAACTCGACGCCACTTGACCAACTGAGTCGCAGGACCACTGCAACTCGAGTTGGCCTGAACCCGTCTCGACTTCATCACGCATAATGATGGAGGGCTTGATGATGGGTAATACTACCACCATGGGCTCGTGGCCAGGCCCACAAGTTCATCACTGGGCCTCCATGGAGAAGCTATGGCCTGAAGGCCTAATTCAAAGGAGGCGTGGACCGCAAGTTGTCGCATCCTATCAAGATAAAGAAACAACGTTCGACACGTCATCAAGAAGGAGTCCAACTCGTGTGTACTGCGAGGACTCGGGTTATGGTAATAAGGAGTCCGACTCGTGTACTACGATGACTCATGACGAGGTTATTGCCTTATTCTGCCTATATAAGGAGTACCAGCTCCTCCAGAAGGGGGCAAGCTTAATTGGATCGAAGAGCCCTAGTCACCTAGTAGCCTTTGAGATCCCTTAGCCCTAGCATCAACCTCGCCGAGTTCCCTACTCGTTGAGCTCCCCTTGTAAGCCAACCTCGTCGAGTTCCCAACTCGCCGAGTTCCCCTTGTAATCATCGGTATTCCATACCGCATATCAATCAAGTCAAAGCAGGACGTAGGGCTATTACCCAACTCGGGGGGCTGAATCTGAGTATATCGGTGTCGAAGTACCAAGCTGATCTGAGTCTCCGCCCCACTACCGTACAAATGCATGCTGTACGAATACCCCCCGTATACCATACATCGACAGAACTAGTCTAAGAAGCCGTTGCATACAACTTTGTCATTGCTGAATAGGAAGGTGGGGACGGAAGTTGATATAAATGTGTGCTATTTATTTAAGGTCAGGTGTCTCTCGCAAAACTAACCTTATCTTCTGAGGTCGCTGGAGTTGGAAAAGAAAGCGGAGGGCGATGGTGCCAAAGATAGCTAAGGAGACGGACACGGCTAAGGAGAGGAGTGGAAAAATGTGGAATCACGCTCATGGAGAGAGGGGAGCAAGAGGACAGCCGCAACTAGCCCGCTCCGCTAAGAGTTCTAGGAGGAAAATTAGAGTTATATCAATAGGTGTCGCAGCTGTGACCAAGCTGAGCCATGGAGATCAGGTGGTAGCTTTACTTTTGCCGCCGTCACAACTGACCGGTCGACGGTATTATAATACTGTGGTCGTGCCATGGCTCGAGGCAGCGGCCGCAGTGCGCCATGTCGAATAATTGTTGAAGTCTTCGTCAATTTGTTGCTATCACGAATCATCGACGATCGGTAACATTGTTGACCCATTCTGCATTACCATTTCACTGTATGCGGATGGGGTCATGTTCCCCATAGGATTTATTTGCTACGTTCAATCAAATTTGAATCGGAAAAACAGGGTAGTAACAAGCTTAATTTTCGTCCGAACTGAGCAAGATAACATTACCGATAACCACCGCAACTCGCATGAAAACGACACAACAAAAACGACATTTTCTTTTTGTGCATGTTGCTGCAAGTTGTGGTTGTTTTTCTCCATATTTATATGATGGAAAGAAAATGTCAGGTCAACTCTTTTGGTTGACGACGGCACCCGCTGTCGTTGCCTGCCGACCTTTCAAGATTTGGCTGCCCACTAAAGCGCAAAGCTGCCGTCCGAATATACTGATCAGATGAAAAAAAAATCCGGAACAGTCCTCGGTTAGACCACCTAAATTCCAACCAGTCTCTATCACTTCAATGATATTTTGCATGAAAGGCCATCGAATCGTTTTACATTCAGAAAACAAGATCCAAAAGGACTAAACTGAGTAAAATACTAACATCCAAACCGAAACCGACGACCAAGAATTGAGAACCGCGAGAGCGCGAGGGCACCATGACTCCGACATCGAGGGCGGTGCGCACGGACGCCGGAAGATGGCGCGCGTCAACCTACGCGCGGACGGCACCGGCGTCCGTGAACAGGAGCTTGTTGCGTGTCCACCCGTTGCCGTCCGCGGCCTGCATGACACGGGCCGAGCTCCCTGCCCACACCACGCCGCTGTCCACAGGCACCGGTTCGCGCAATGCCCGCCGCCCGCCGATCTTTACCGTCCTCCACGACACGGAGAGCCCGGCCTTCTCGGCGGTGTGGTGCGCCTCGAAGTCGAGCTCGGCGGCGTCGGCGGACGCGTCGCGGCCGCCGCACAGCATGTCGCCGGCGACAAAGGCGGCCGGGCCGAGGATGATCTTGTCCGCCGCGCCGCGCCCGTTGTGCCATATCGAGAAGCAGTACGTCGCCGAGCAGAGCATCGCGGCGAGGGCAAAGGTGAGGAGGTCGACGCGCGTGCACCACCTTGAGCCGGCGCGGCCGCTTGGCGAGCTGGTGCTTGGCATAGTCGGGGAGGCGCACCGCTACGAGAGGAGAGGCGAGGTTGGCTCGGTGGTGCGCGTGTACAGGCCGACTTTCGGGATGGGGATGGTGCAATGCAATAAATAAACAACTGAAGGCCTTAGTATGGCGTAGGTGTGTTAGGAAGGTCTTATATGGATTATGACTTGTAATTACTGTGTTTATATTCCATGGCTCTAGTGGTCATAGTAAAACGTGCTTGGATAGAGATGGTGATATTTCCGGATACATTTCCGTGTGTTAGGATATTCGTGGAAGATACGGCAGATTATTTATCAAAACGGGGATACACCAAATCCTATCATAAAAGAAAATCACCTAATCATTGAGTAATGCTACGTGTCAGAACGTCCGATTCGGACACAGACAACTCTTCAGATTGAGCGCCACCAATTGTCCATCCCGAACCGTTAGATCCGCCCGAAACATTTCTTTTCAATTCTTGAACCACGACATAATTTTTTCTTATCCTATCAACAATAACCTTTTCCCTCTATCTCTCGTCACTCTTGCTCCTCCAACAAAATCGCCATTGCTCATGTCTCTGCACACCACTGATATCCCACTATGCTCTACCCCAACTTATTGCCCTAGCTGCAATTCCTCTCTCGCTCGAGCTGCCTCGCTTAGGTGCCCCTTAACATTTAGGCATCGGTGACGTCAACCCGCCTACCAAATCTGCCACCATCCACAGCCTACCTCTATCGACGGTCAGTTGTCTTTGCCCTTCCCCTCTTCTCGTTTGACAAAATTAGAAAATCCTAACCCCTCGTCATTGTCACCGAAGCCTTCACTGGACGTCAAGAAAAAGAGGAGGTAGATAGGAGAGCAACATAACCTCGAGTGTGAGGAAGAAGCCTAAGCGTGACCGCATCATGATCCACGTCTGACAAGCACCTCCCAATCAGATTCCAAAGAGAACAATTCTCATGCTTCCTCCATCCAGATATGTAGACCATTGTGGAAGTCATACAGTCAACATTTTAAAACATTAACCAAAAATATATGTGAAACTATTTATATTGAGTATCTAAAAATAACACCACTGGAGTTGTGTTCTAATTTTTTAAATAAAATGTACCTTTTATTATTTTGATAATATAATATGATTAAAAGCTATAACCAAAGTTATGTTGTGCAGACCGGGAAAAACAAAGAACAACCTATGTCTCTGCACCGACGGAGTAGTTACTTTCGCACTATCAAGATGGCCCGTGGAGTGGATAATCGCGACACCATTCGTGTCTACAAACTATAGTGTTGCTTGTTGATACAACGATGTGCGAGCAATATAAATTTGCACGTGATTGGTACCTCAGGACGAGCACGAGTTGAACTGGAATTGGAGTTGGTCCATCTTGACGTGCTCCTATCTGTAGCTTGTGCATCACTGATTCGATCAGGGTTACGTTGCTATCGGGGCGTGCTCTCACTAGTACAGAAATGGATATCCGAGGCGGTTAAAATAGCATATCCAAGGCGGTTATAGCAGCCGCCTCCACGGAGTGATTGCGGATATGGAGGCATGCATCAGAGGCGGTTATGCAAGCGCCTCGGATAAGAGCTTATCCGAGACGGTTGAAACGCGTAAACCACCTTGGATAAGCACTTATCGGAGATGGTTACACTTTCTTAACCGCCTCGGATAAGGACTTATCGGAGGCGGTTACATTTTCTGAACCGTCTCGGATAAGGAATTATCGGAGCTGGTTACATTTCTTTAACCACCTCGGATAATATCTTATCGGAGGCGGTCAAGATAACATAACCGCCTCTGATAAGTCCTTATCCGAGGCGGTTGAAGTGGAGATCCTAGGCGGTTGCTAAGTTACAACCGTCTCGGATATGTTTTTAAAGAGGCATTATTTTGCCTGATTTACTAGCCTCCCTGAAAAAGCAAACAGTTCATATATATGATATATCCAAATCACAGCACGCACAACAGATTTATATAGCACACTTCAATCATTCATTCCTTCATCGACCACAAGACATAAACTACAAATATTCACATACATACGTATACGAATAATATTACAAAACTTGTTCACTTGAGTCATATACTCAATTCACAGCGAAGATATTGATCAAATTCAAAAAACTAGACCTCTCTTAAGTTCTTCACATGAATAGAACCACTCGCCAAAGCCTCCATACACGATATCTGTTGATAAAGAAGTCTCATTTGTAAAACAGTGACATTCACAAGAAAAAGTTATAGTTATGTCACACCCACTTACACGTTAGCAGTGAGAGAAAAAATGAACAAGACATTTAAAAACATCAAGTGCACTTATCATTTGAAACCACAAGTTGGATAGATAATTACAAAGTTTGATGCTTTGGAACTAATGAAGTAAGTAATGACCTAACTAGAAACCTAAGTAATGATCTAACTAATCGCAAACCTAAGTTCCTAGCTTGCCGCCGGGAAACTGAAGCGTCCTTCGGGACTAATGACCTCGTTGTTTAGGAAGCTAGCGATGTGCGACCGGACCTGGGCGATGTCCATATCTTCCAACTGTTTAATTGTCATGGTTTTCGCCACTCCCTGAAAACATGAGGCTTACACTCAGGGCGAATAGAATGATTAAACACTAGACATTAGTAGTGGCGATGGTATCATACCGCTAGATCACCGTACTTTGGGTTGCTGCAAAGGGCTAGCATGTGGAAACACACGTAATACCCACAGAGGTCGGTCCCTTCAGGTTGTTGCCGGCACTACAATAGGGATATCGATTAGGTATAGAGGGCAGAAGTATGATGACATTAGTTCTAGGAGTCAAGGACATTACGAAATACCTTAAACTTGGAGTCATGGCGTAACTCGACGGGCACTCCTTCCTTGACTTTCTTGTGCCTCCCTCCTTGTTTGACGTACGTGTCAAACGCTCTAGGTGATTCAAAACAATTAGCATCGAACTGTCTTTTCCTTTGTGAAGAAGAAAGAATAGGCATGGACGAAGTCGAAAGTTTTGGTACTCACTCGTCGAGTAGACGTATGATGTCCACGTACCCTTGCTTGCGCTCGTCAATGCTATGCCTCATAGAATCAAGGTAATATACCTTATTCCATTTCGGCACGATCACGAGGAGGATCCAATGGCCCCTGGTTATACGATACGAAGTTATTACATGTTTAGCCGTCGAACCATGAGAATTTGCGAAGGATGTGGCTTACCCGATGTTATAGGCAACCTGGATGTGATCTCGTGTGGAGTACTCATGGAGTAAATGCAGGACGTAATCCCGCACCATGTTCTTATTTGCCACGATGCTTTGGGCCAAGATCAAATGTGGGTCGCCGAACCCCACAGAGTTCTTCATCTTTCTTTTTTCGCTCAGATCAATCATGTATCTGAGTATAGGAGAACAACGAGTTATATTGCCGGCACTTAGCTAGAATAAAACAAAACGTTGCTGTGTTGTAAGGACTTACAGCGTGAAGCATCTCATGAGACTGGCGTCCAGCTCACGGAAGTGCATCATGTTGAAGATGTCTGTGAATTCCATCGGAAACATATATCCGCTACGGTGCTTGAAATGCTCCTCCTTGAAGAAGACCATGAGGCCGACTATTGTATCTGGGAACGGCCTGTTCGACATCTCGAGGTAATGATCATGAAGCTTCTGGCAGGCTATGCCCAAGTTCACGTCAGCATCCACCATAGGTTGTCCCGGCACGTGCTGGCGAGCTAGCTCCGCTAAAGGATATTCAACATCATCCGCCAGTTTTGAAGCAGACTTTGCCTCTGTATACTTTCAGCTTGGATGTGGCCCCTTGACTTTTCGTTGGAACACGGCTTGGCCGTGAGCTCTCCACTGGTGGTACTGCCGGGAGTTGAGGGGGTAGCGAACGATGAGTAACCTCTACATGTGGCACTGTCGGCACTGGCTGAGGAAGGGCGAGTTGCCTTAAAATCTCCAGTGGAGATGGAGAAACCACCGGTGAAACCCTCAGCATCCCTTGATCCGGCGAGCATGGAGGAACGGATGGTGTGCTTGGTGCTGATTCGAGGACTATGTCCTTCTTCGGCCACTGGACGAAAGACCCGACCGTGTCGCTTAATGTCTACATCTCATCAGATTCTCGCGTGTTCGGCAACAAATAGTTAGCGAAGGTCGGGTTGATTGACTCGACCTGCACTCGCGCGAAGCTTGGCATTAACGGGACACCGTGTATCACCGTTCTAGGAGCAGATGGCCACACCTAACCGTATGTGGCGTCCATTGAGAAGTTCGTCGTAGCGAACTATATCTGCATCTTGCACCGCGTCGAACCCCCAATTTGGTCGATGGGAGAACAATCTTCCGCACCCGAGGCGCAGCTACTGCGGCAGGCACCCGGGCTAATTACGACTGGCGCCCTGTCTTGCAGGTACTGTGCTGAAAGCCTCTCCTCCATCGCCCTCAATCTTTCCTCAAATTGCACCTCAAGGGACGACTGTATCTCCGCTTTCATCTGCTCAGCTCTTGCTCTCTTCCTCTGCTGACGTGCCTCCTGCGTGTCACCGGTGAAGGCTTTGCCCCATGTTGCTAGATTTCTGAAACCCCTGGTGCGTCCATAGGGCTCTCTGGTGCCAATGGCCTCAGAGAGTATGTCTTTCTCCCGACTTGGCACAAATGAGCCTTGAGATGCCTGCTCATTCAGCCTCACCATTCTCTGATAGACCTCCTCGTCTCCAAGGTTTCTCCATACACGTTGACTCTATCACTGAAATCCGAAAACACCGGCTGCTATCCGTGCTTCTCCGCTTCCTCGTCCTCCTTTGCCCATTTCTTCTTAGCACCGACGTACCCTAAGGTGCCGAGAAAGTGCGGGTGCTTGTTCCTCCTGGCTAGCTCTTGCCCCTTCTGGCTATCTGCCTGGAACTCTTTGGATGACTTCAAGGCGCAGAATTCCGCTCAATCTTCTTCGGAGACATCCAGGTATGCCTGGCAAGGTGACTTATCTTGCTTGAGATAGTCCCTCACTAGTCTGTGCTTGAAATTCCTCCAACACTTCCTAGCCGTCAGTCAGTATAGTGGCTCGGAAGAAATCGGCTTCGATCTCTGCCGGGTACATGAACGAGCCCTTCACTTCGTCAAACAATGACCTTCGCTCCTCCCGTGTCAGCTCACCCCAATCGGCGAGGGTGATCCTAACCCTAGAACGGGTGACCACCCCGCATAACGTCCGCCACTTCTTCCAGGTTTCTTCCGGCTCAGGAACTTCGGTCACCGAATCCAAGCTCTGAACTACCCATCTGCCCTTCGGCCTCCCCGATGGCTTCCTTGGTTTGCGAGAACCCTTTCCTGACGATGTCGAAGGTCTTGGCGACCCCGACGGCGATATCGTAGGGGAGGGCGGCGGAGAGTTCGTATCCATTCTACTAGCACAAGCATAAACAATTCAACATACGAAACTAGGAAACATGCAACATATGAAAAAGCACCTGACATGCATGTATATGTAGCAAATGTAGTAATCACTACTGCATGATGAAGTAAAATATCATGATGAACTAAAAACTTATGAAAATCAGTGAATTGTAGCATATCTTTTGTTGCCCGCCCACCACACCCCTCCAACCCCACAAGAATGTTTAAAAGATGTATGAAGTGGAGATTTGATGGAGGAAACATAAAAGAAGCTAAGATCAATATTACTATCCGTTCTATCAGAAGTTCTACCAAATCCCTAGATTCTTAGATTCAATTACCATAGAAATAAATCAAGTGTTGTATTTGTTCTTATCCACCATAATACAAATTCTTAAAACAATTCTTAAACATATGGCATGTTGTAATACCTTTGCAAGCCAGCCAAAAGCAAATGTAGTATCAACTTCTTATCTAGTTTAGGGCAGTCACATCATGGGATTAGAAGTAAAATATCATCCAAAGACAAAGCAGCCGATCAAGAATTGAGTAGTCTTGTTTTCTTTGAGAAGTTGATTCCAATGCCATATTGATGTGAACATGAAGTAAAACCGAAATCTACATTGCTAGACCTTAATCTACAAAAACAAGTCGTCATATTCCCCACTGGTATTCCATTCCATTTTCAACTCAAAACAGTCAATCAGCCTAGGCCAAATTGCCAAACAACATGATTTTTCAGACAATAGCTTCTCCACTAACTAACAAGCATACATTTGCCACTTCGTCTTAATCCAAGTTGTGTCAAATACTCACTCACCTTGCGGTCGGGGAGGAGGCGGCCGGCGGTGGTCGGGGATCGGGGAGGAGGAGGCGGCGTTGGTCGGTGAGGGCCGGTGCTCGGGGAGGCCGGCGTTGGGGGAGGAGGCGGCCGGCGGTGGTCAGGGATGAGGAGGCGGCGCTGGTCGGTGAGGGCCGGTGCTCGGGGAGGCCGGCGTTGGGGGAGGAGGCCGGCGTTGGGGGAAGAGGCGGCCGGCGGTGGTCGGGGAGGAGGAGGTGGTGCTGGTCGGTGAGGGCTGGCGCTCGGGGAGGCTGGCGTTGGAGGAGGAGGCGGCGTTGCAGGTCGGGGGGCACCGGCGCTAGTCGGGGGGAGGAGGCGGTGCTGGTCGGGGCGGCAGCGTAAGGGTCGAGGGCTCTTGGCAGTTTGAGTAAATGCGTGCGGGGCTTGGCAGTTTGAGCTCATATATGGGAGATATCGGAGGCGGTTAAATCGATCTGACCGCCTCCGAATACGAATAAAGGAGGCGGTTGCGTAGATCTGACCGCCTCGGATTAGTAATAAAGGAGGTGGTTGCGTAGTCCTAACCGCCTCAGATATGTTCATATCGGAGGTGATTTTTTACACCTAACCGCCTCAGATATTGCATATTGGAGGCGGTTTTTTTACACCTAACCGCCTCGGATATTGCATATTGGAGGCAGTTTTTACACCTAACCGCCTCGGATAGGCCTTAAAGGAGGCGGTCCATTTTTTGTAACCGCCTCCATTAGTTATAAAGGAGTCGGTTTTGACTTTCTAACCGCCTTCGATTATGTTTTTTTAGGCAGATGCAGAGTTGGTAGTTCACAATTCAAGATTCTTTCACCATGTGCGCACACAGATAGCACAATTGTAGAACATATGAACTCAAACATCTAAAATATCATCTGCACATGACCTTCTCAATTGTATCACCATTTGCACATAAATAGTTCTTGCATTTTCAACCAACAAAATCAACACTTCTAAAAAGGACATGAACATCTCAAATTATTTCATTGCCTTTGCTTGCGTTTCTTTTTCCTTTTGCGAGGCATTTCCTCTTCGAACTCTAGTCCTTCTTGATGATCTTCCCGTACGTACCATGCTTCGTTAGGTTCATCGGTAATCACGTCTCTTATGCTATGTTGCATTGGAGGTGCATCTTCAGAGATCTTGTATTCGTCCTCATCCACCACACCCTGAACTCCGACAATCTTCCTTTTACCCTGTAGGGCAATATGAAGATTCTTCTTCGCCGGGTCGATCACATAAAACACCTGGTGAGCTTGATTGGCTAGAATGAATGGGTCATCTTTGAATCCAACACGTTCAAGGTCAACTGTTGTGAAGCCGTACTTGTCGACCTTCGTAGATTGCAGATTGACCCAACGGCACCGAAATAATGGAAATTTGAAGTACACATAGTCCAACTCTCAAATATCCTCGATGAACCCATAGTACCAGTTCTGTTTCCCACTCATGTCAGAAGCTTCTATGCGGACCCCACTATTTTGAAATGTGCTTTTCTTATCTTGATCTC
Organism: Stipa capillata; assembly: GCA_019208055.1. Classification (NCBI taxonomy): domain Eukaryota; kingdom Viridiplantae; phylum Streptophyta; class Magnoliopsida; order Poales; family Poaceae; genus Stipa; species Stipa capillata. The sequence continues at coordinate 62,476 of JAGXJF010004923.1, read as the reverse complement.
TCGCGTAGAATGTGTATCTGTTAATGTCATATCATTGCCAAGTGACGACTTCGAATGTTGGGCCCTTCGCATACCAGGTTAGCATGTCGCTAGAGGCACCTAAACGAAGACACTCCTTGAACCACTTGTTGAATTCTTTGTTATGCTCTCTCGTCCTTCACGCATCGGTCTTATTTGGATGCTCTTGCCTTAACTTTGCCATGTGCTCGTCCATGTACGGGGCAACGGTGGTCGTGTGTTGCAACACTGTGAAATGGGCAAGACCGTGTCCAGCTTGATCGGCCGTTATAGATTTCTTTCCGATGGTCCCAACACCATCAAGCCTGCCTTCGTGCCGAGAGCGTGAAAGGCCAATCGGTTGGTTTGACTCCATGTAGTCAACACAGAACTCGACAACCTTTTCTGCAGCGTAACCTTCGACAATACTTCCCTCCGGTCGATACCTGTTTGGCACGTAGTGCTTCAAGATTCCCATGAATCTTTCGAACGGGTACATGCTCCGAAGGAAGACGGGCCCGTACATCTTGATTTCATGCACAATGTGAACGATGAGATGCACCATTATATCGAAGAAAGACAAGAGAAAATACATCTCTAGCTGACAAACAGTCTCCACCACCGCTAACTCCAGATCATCTAGTTCGAACACGTTCATCACCTTCTAAGAAATCTTGTTGAAGAAGAAGTACAGGTTGGTGATTGATTCTCGGACGTTAGGCGGCAGAATATTCCTGATTGCAATTGGGAGCATCTGTGTCATCATAACATGGCAGTCATGAGACTTCATGCCGATTAATTTCAAGTCCTGCATCGAGACGAGCTTCTTGATGTTGGCAGAGTAACCCGATGGAACCTTCACGCCATGCAAGAACTTGCAAAACTTGGTTCTCTCAGCCTTGGATAAAGTGTAACAGGCAGGGGGGATGTATGTCTTCCCGTTAGGCAGAAGTACAGGTGCAAGCTCGGGCCTGATTCCCATATCAACCATGTCAAGTCGGGCCTTAACGCCATCCTTCGTCCTGTCCTTCATGTTTAGCAGTAGACCCAGCACGCTGTCACAGACATTCTTCTCTATGTGCATCACATCGATGCAGTGCCGGACGTTTAGATCCTTCCAGTATGGTAGGTCCCAGAACACTGATCGCTTCTTCCAGTATGCGGACTCATCTGCGGCCTTTTTTTCTGACCCTTTCCAAGCACGACATTGACATCGTTAACTTTCTCGAATATCTATGCACCGCTTAATGGCATTGATTTCGCACCGTTCTCCGTTCTCCCGTTGAATTGTGACTTTCACCTTCGGTAACGGTGCCTTATAGGCAGGAACCGCCAGTGACCCATGTACACGACTTTCCTATAATTCTTGAGACTTAGGCTCACGGTATTCTCCATGCATATGACACCACCTTTGTGTCCTTTCACTGTCTGACCGTAGGTGTTGTCGAGAGCGGGAAAGTCTTGGATTGTGCAGAACATCATGGCTCGCAGAGTGAAGTATTCTTTTTTGTCCGCATCCCATACCTGCACTCCTGTGTTCCACAGTGTTTGTAGATCATCCATCAACAGTTGGAAATACACGTCGATGTCGTTATCAGGTTGCTTAGGCCCTTCGATAAGTATGGACATCATAATGTACTTCTGTTTCGTACAAAGCCAGGGAGGTAGGTTGTACATACTGAGAAGTACGGGCTAGATGTTGTGTCGGCTGCTCATGTTGCCAAATGGATTCATTCCGTCCGTACTCAGCGCAAACCTTACGTTCCTAGTTTTCACACCGAATCGGGGATACTTCCTATTGATGTTTCTCCACTGGATAGCATCGGCAGGGTGTCTGAGCTTTCCATCGGACGTCTTCCGCTCGTCCGCATGCCAGCGAAATAGTTTCGCTTCCTTCGGGTTTGCAAACAAATGCTTCAGGCATGGGATTACAGGCAGGTACCAAGCAACCTTCGCAGGAGTCCCCTTTGTCACCTTGACGAATTCCTCAGCTCCTTCTACTCCAATCTTACCCTTGTACCGAGAAGCCTTGCACACAGGGCATGAATGTAGCTTCACAAACTCTTTTCGGTATAGAATACAGTCGTTCCGACATGCATGTATCTTTTCAACTTACAGTCCCAAGGGACAAAGCACCTTCTTGGCTCTGTAAGTGTTTATGGGTAACTCATTTCCCTCCGGAAGCATGTCACCTACAAGGCCCAACAACTCGTTGAAGCTCTTGTCGGACCAGCTGTTACTCGCCTTCAGCTTCAATAGTTCAAGCACGGCATATAACAAAGTGAACTTAGCCTTGCATCCTGCGAATAGCGGTTTCTCCGAGGCCCCCATCAAGCCAAGGAATTGTTGGTACTCTCTATCAGTTTCATGCCCTTCGAAATCACGCAACATCTGTTCCAGCTCAGGCATCGAGTCGGGATCAAATGGCATATCGGTTGCTTCTTCATCGGTAAAAATATCATCATCTGATACTACGGCTTGATCTTCACCATGCTTGGTCCAAGTTGAATACTCTTCCGTAAAACCTCTCTTGAAGATGTGGTAATCAATATGATGGAGCTCAAAAATCCTTACGTTACCACAATCTAGGCATGGACAATACATGTCAGCTCTACCCTCTCTCAACATGTCCGCCTCGGCAGCTGCCATAAATGCTCTCACTCCATCTCTATACGCCTCTGTGTTGCGAGCTCCGTACATCCATGATCGATCCATCTAAGCCGTGCATATGAAAAGTTGAAATTTTAGTTTAAAATATGAAGTGCATCGACTTTGTGACATGAGTTAACACATTTCTTCAATTACTAACGTAATTGAATTCTAAAAATAATTACTAACATAACTGACTAATATAATTAACTAGCCATACTAATTGACTAATATAACTAACCTATACGCGTCGACTCTCTTCAATTAGTAATGTATAACTAACCAAATTACCACTTCTTGCGTATAAAAATTAAATACGCCACAAAACTAAATCCATCATTATTTTTTTCCTTTTTACCCACAAAATTTCTTCAAAATTTGCATTCCTTGACACTCAATTTCTATGCATTCAACCATATGATAAATCAAACATCTCCATCGATCTAATTATGATCATATAATTGAATATGCTCAATGTCTAAGAAACAAAGCAAAATCACCAAATTATTGGATGAAATGATTCAAAAACTAAACTCTAACCTTTGCTAATCAACAAGGAAGTTTTATCTCCAACTACTCTTCCAAATGTAGCTTCTCCACCAAAAAATCGCCAGCAAATCACTCAAAAAATCGCCAGCATATCGCCACATTTAAGACATATCTTCCTCTGGTCGTATGTCTGCTCATGCAGCACAATTAATACTATGAATCATATTGGAGGCGGTTAAATCCACACAACCGCCTTGGATATCAACTATATGGAGGTGGTTATATATCAGCAACTGCCTCTGATATGTATTCACTTATCCGAGGCGGTTTACGGTATATAACCGCCTCGGATATGGCCATTATCTGAGGCGGTCAGAAGTAAGTAACCGCCTCGGATAACATTGGAGGCGGTTACTTATTTCTAACCACCTCGGATGTGGTCGTTATCCGTGGCAGTTGCTCCTGAACTCATTATGTGAGGCGGTTTTTTTCGTACTAACCACTTCCGACATATGTTATTCGTGGCGCTTTTACTTAACCGCCTCAGATAAGGCGTCTCGTATGGACGATTCTGTAGTAATGTCTGCGGGACCGGGCCTTATCCAATATTTAGGTCCACGAATCCTAGCCTGCACATCATAGGCCGAGGACAAGGTAGGCATTTTATGTGTGGTTTGAGGCCATAGCGTGATCACGGTTCTGTCAAATTCAGACTAGGAATCACGCAGGTATAGCCATTTCTGGGCTGTCTAGAGCAGAAAAAGGACTGTACGTAGGGCCTATACACAGTTCAACGCTGCTAGAACGTTATAGAGATCATGGGCCAAGGTCTCGCTAACTAGCTCGGCCCAAGCCTACAGTGCCCAAAAACTAGCGAGACTGACTTGGACAAGTTTCCATTCCATGGTCGGGCAACATTCTCTTCGATCTCTCTCTCTTTTCTCATCATGTAAAACCCAGAGTACAGTTCTTCTGACCTTTCACACAAGGAGAAAAAGAAACCTACAGCGTGCGGCCAGAACTCTATCCTGAACCAGTGAATCGTGCCCAACCAACCCGAAGATGACGCGCGATCTCAAGTTCAGCGTCCTGTCCTCCCTCGATGATGGCTAGCTCCCAGGTCCTTTTCTCTCGTGCGCTCGTGGCAGGAGGAAAAGCTGAATCTATCCGCGGCCTCGCTAGTCCAGATTCTCTCGTGCCCCGGCGCCTAGCTATCCATCATCCACCGTCCGTCCGGTTCTCGACAAAACAGGGAAAAGCTTCCAGCTAATCAAGGAATCGGCTTGCACGGCTGTGATGCGAGTGAGGTTGTCGTACGTACGGGCCTAGGTAGGATATCTGAGGTACCTCGGTTTAGTCATGCGGTTAAGTGACATGCACGGAGAACGAAACGAGGCGATACGTCGCGTGAAGCTTCAATAAAAGCAACAACAGCGATGCACACAACAGAGAATGATAACACATGTGAGTGTATTGCTTTCACATCTAAAAGCGCAACCCCTAAATAAGAGAGGATACTTCTTTATTTATAAAGGAGTAGTGGTATTTATTTCAATCTCTGTTCCTAGGCAGTTTACGATTTTACTCCTGGCCTTATTCTTTCGTTAGAGGCATTACAGTCATTTTCACCGTACCCCTATAAATACTCCTTAGCATATTTTTCATGTCTTCTTCGTAACGCGACTTGTCGTCAAGATGCTGGCCTTCTTCACAATATGACACATCATCTTGATGTCTATCGATCTTGTCAAACTGAAGTCTTGTCGACATGCTGGATATTGTTGATAGCCCTGAACCTTGTACACAGTACTTCACATCACTGTGCAATCCACCATCACTTTGTACATCCTGTCCTTTGATCAAAATACCACAGCGCAGGTATCAAATACTTTAACAGATTAAACATTGGGTTTGAAGTTACTAGGTATGGATCGATTCAGGGTTTAGCATGACCCTTCCCACATTAGAGGCTACTAGTCATCAACCCGTGCAGTTGCACGGGCTGGCATTAGTTTAAATTTCATATGTAATCTAAAAAATAATCTTGCAATTATAAGAATAGCTTATGCGTTCTTATCCAATAGCCAAACTTTTGATATGTTTAGCTTGGTATATGCTTATGGAACATCAATGGTGAGAATAAAAAACATGATTGTGATAACTTCAAAATGGTCCACATATTTGCCATCAAGTACAGGTCACATCAAACAAATTTTTGATATTTTCATGATTAAATGAAAGCAAATTGGTATCAGACATGCAGCTAATTGAGACCATAAGAAATGTTGTATAAAGTATATGTCGAGAAAACTTTGTAAGAAAGCAACATTTAAGAAAATGCATTATCCTACAATAAGTATAGATATGGCATCTAGCCTTGACTCTTATTGCTTTAGAAACTTATAATTATAACTATAATGTTAAAAGGTAAATAAATATGGAGACCACCTCTTAATAGGGTGGTGCATTTGTAGGCGTAACACTCCATCTAAGAGGGTTCAAATCTTAGTGTCTATGTTTATGTGTACATAGGTGCAACTAAGCACACACTTTCCCTGTGTGCCTATCTATCAATCCTATAATCTCAAAAGAATGTATAAAATTATAGAAACTTTATATTAGATAATTGTAATTTTAAAATGAGTAATGATAGATTTTAACCCCATATTAATACTTGGATGATAAAATAACACCTATGTTAGACCAAATAGAGACAACAAAATCAAAAGTTTGTTCAATTGCATTATTTTCCTTGGGTTCACAATCAAGTACATACTAAATAAAAGATGGAGCACAACACTGTCACAACAAATATATATCAAACATTCTTCATCCATTTAGAACTATAAGGCATATTTTGACTGTCAAAGTTCATGCTTTGACCATAAAATTTTTGTACAATGTATTGTTAATAGTAGAGCCTACTTGGGACACATAATGCATAAATTTTTGAAGAATTTTGAGAAAAGGCGGCTCTCGGTAAGCATAGTATGGATCCTCTACTTGACTTGAGAAGAGGAATGAGAAACACATTTTTCTTTTGCCGAAACAATGGCAAACAGGTATTATAGTCCGCCGCAGATGGCAATCAGCCTATTTACACATATTACTATCGTACGTTCTTAGGAAATTTATTTGGAATTGTATCTTACTAAAGAAAAGCTAACGTAGTTAGTTAACAGTCCCAATTCCTTTCCTCGTAATGGTGTTTGTTTGGGGCTCCACAACAACTGTTGCTGCAGCGAGTTGCTATAGGGTGATAATTGGTTTTGATTAAACTTTGTCGCTAGTACAGAAATGTATATCCTTTGTAGCATATCCGAGGCAGTCAGAGAAAAACGCCATGAATAACATATATCACAGGTGATCAGTATGAAAAAACTGCCTCCGACAACGAGCTCGGGAGAAACCGTCTTGGATAACCACCACATCCGAGGCGGTCAGAAAAAAGAGACCGCCTCCAATAGAGACTAACCGCCTCGGATAATGGTAAAATCCACGGCGGTTATATACTGTCAACCGCCTCGGATAATTGAGTAAATATCAGAGGCAGTTGTTGGTATATAACCGCCTTCATATAACTAATATCCAAGGCGGTTATGTGGATCTAACCGTCACCAATATGTTGCACAGTATTAAATATGCTGCGCGAGCAGGCAGACGACCAAAGGTGTTAGAAATGTGCCCTAGTGGTAATCATAGGGATGATCATATTTCATTGTATCCATGATTTATTAAATGTTCTTTGAATAATATCATTTGTATTGATTAGCAAGTATGTGACTTGTTTGTGAAACTCCATACTAAGCTTGAATGATAATTCTAAATTGGTCCCTAGTCGGAGTTCATGTGAGGACACATATGAATAATAGACTAGCATATGTATTGGTTGATGACCATGTTTCACAGGTAATAGATATAGATATGTCGAATCAATTATACGAGCACATGTTAGGAATAATAGCGTTGGACTGACCCAACTTGAGACACTGCAAGAACATTATTTTAGTTATCATCAGTAGATCACATGGAATGTGTATGCTATGTCCTTTGACCTGAGATTGTCATATGTGCTTGAGATATGTAATGACTTACTTAGGGGTTGCCAAACGCTACTTCGTAACTGGGTAGTTATAAAGGTTGATTTCTTGTTTGTCATGAAGCATGCTACAAGGCATGGTCAATCGAGATGGGATTTGCTCCTCTCTGTAATGAGAGAGATATTTCTAGGCCCCTCGAGTGATCGGATCCAGAAATGCATGAACGTGCTACTTAAGGTTAAAGAGTTAACCTAGTAAAGGATTCGGAGACACATGATCAAGAAAGAACGGTCGAGCTCGAGCTTGAGGTTGACAAATATCATGAGGCAAAGGGAGTTGCATATATAACATTATGATGGTTTATCCGATATGATCTTTATGTGTGTTTGGGAGTTGGCACATCCTGCTAGGGCTACTACCAATTAGTGACCGAGTAGGAGTACTTGGGTCATGTCTAAACGTGTGTGAACCTATAGGGTCACACACTTAAAGGGGCTGGAGCCTAATTCAGATTAGGATCTGAGTTAGACTGGGCATTGAGTCCTAATGGGCCTGTGAGTCATATATTGACTTTGACAATAGTTGTGATGAATATCTTGCCATCTTATGAGGAGTTGAATATTTGGTTGCATGAATTCAAGGTTGGAATTATTTGCATTATGTTTGATTGTTTGAGTTTCTCAATTTGTCTCAAGGAAAAATTGAGTGAATAAAGGATTTTTCTCGACTGACTTGGGTCAAGTGGAAAACTTGTGCTCGCAACGCTTTGCTTGGTCTACTATGTGCAGGTGCGAGTTAGGTGCGGCGATGGTTCGGCCATATGGACCGGCATGATAGCTTGGAGGGCTGAGATGCGGTCAAGGAGGTGGCGACGACATCGTGCGGCTTAAAAGCATGTACGCGGACGACAAGAAAGCGGGTGGAGACGAGACGTGAGGACCAAGTCAGTGCGAGGGCATTTTGGTAAAAACGCGGAAACCACCGAAGCTCAACCAAGAAACTGCGGCGGCGGCCGGAAGCGGTTTTAGGGTTGGTAGCTTAGGGTGAAAGGAAAATCGAGAGGTGGCTAAGCTATTTAGATGCTTTGGGATGCGTGCTAGGTAGTTAGGCCCATTAGGGCATGAGGCCCAAGAGTGGGAGAGGGGGTTGTCCCTCCCCACTATAAATAGATGATGAGGGTTTTCTTAACCCTCAACCCTGTTGATTAGCTTTTGAGAGCTGCACTTTGAAGAGTGCTTTGCCTAGATGAGAGGCTTGTAAACCCCAAAGAAAACCCACGAAAATCCAATGTAAAAAGATTTCTTCAATCCCTATGTGTTTTTGAGTCATTCACTCTTTGTATCTTTTTATTTTCGTTTCCTTGCTTCTCTTATGGTTTGATTCGTGGTATGGCAAGTAAGTGATGGGGAGATCATCTCTAGACTGATCCCATCCAAGCATATCCAAGGATCAACCTTTTTCTCTCTTGATTTTGAATTTTCTTGAAGAGAAAGGCAAGAAATGGGGTTTTGTAATTGAGACTCGAAGAGGTGTTGGTTTCGTGATTGGAGGGATGGATTAGGTTGCTGTGACATGTGAGAGGTTACGCTATTGATTTCATATCAAGAATCCTCACGAGCAACAAGAAATCAAAGATTTCGTTTTCGTCCAACTTTTGAGGTGTTCTAGGAAGATCATGATAAAAGTCATGCCTTGAGACTTTTCTCTGAGGATAAACACTTGATTCATAGTCACAAGGCATCCCTAAACTCATCCACAAAGTTTCATCCTGTTTGGTTGGACGGATTTTGATTTCTCATAGTTCTTTGATTTCACGAAATCTGTTTTTCACCTTTCTAGGCAAAACTCGGAGTCCCCGAGTTTCAATCTCGGAGCCTCCGAGTTTCACTTCTGTCCTCATCCTCTGGGAAAGTCAGAGTCTCTGGGAAAGTCGGAGTCTCCGAGTTTCAATCTCGGAGCCTCCGAGTTTCACTTCTGTCCTCATCCTCTGGGAAAGTCAGAGTCTCTGGGAAAGTCGGCGTCTCCGAGTTTCAATCTCGGAGCCTCCGGGATTCATCTCTGTCCTCCCTCTTTGTCAAAATCAGAGTCTCTGTGAAAATTCGGAGTCTCCGAGTTTAAATCTCGGAGCCTCCGAGTTTCCTTTTTCAGGCAGGAGTGCTTCACTGTTTTGCCCACAACTTTTGCGTCCGGACTCGGAATTTAGTGATCTTGGATTCGTTTCGAAGCTATCGATGAGCTCCACATCACTAAGAACATTTGGGAGCCTTTCCACTGCTCTTTCACTCAGATCATACTAGTCTTTCAAATGACTATGTATGTGAGGAATTAGGAAGAAATTTTTAGTTTGACATTCACCCCCCCTCTGTCGGAAGCCACCGATCCAACAAGTGGTATCAGAGCCCGGTCTCGCTTCTCTATAAGCTTTGACCGGCTTTGCGAGCCATGGCTTCCCACGGATACTCAACTCGTCCTCCTGTCTTCAATGGGACGGACTGGGAGTTCTGGAAAAATAGAATGAGAATCTTTATCCAATCAGAGGGGCTTGCTATTTGGAAAATCATCGAAACGGACTTTGCTCTTCCTGCACAAGTGCCGGCTGTAAATCAGGTTGATGTCGAAAACAATTGTAAGGCCATCAACTATTTACTCTCTGGTTTGGATAGGAAGGAGCATGAGCGGGTTGCTCATCTTGATACCACTCACAAGATTTGGTCGACCCTGATCACCTATCATGAGGGGTCCGACCAAGTCAAGATTGCTCGAGCGGATCAATACAAAGTTGAATATAATCGTTTTGAGCAACGCTCTGGGGAATCAATTTCTGAGCTTTTTGAGAGATTTGAAAGGATTGTGAACAAGCTCAGGAGTGTGGAAGTGAGGTATTCTGACTCAGAGATGACTAGGCATGTGTTGAACACATTAGAGCCCGCTTTTGAAGTACGGAAGATTGCCATCCAAGAGTCCGCCAATCTTGCCACTCTCACACTCGATCACCTGTTCTCCAAGCTCTCTACTCATGAGATCACATCGGAGAACAGAAATGGTTCAAAGACCAATACTTTGGCTCTTGTTGGGAACACTTCCTCGGATCCATCGGGGATAGTGTCTCCTAGTGTCAACTCTGACACTTGCATGATTTCTTCTTCTTCTGGACTATCTCTTGCAGCCTTATCTTCTTTGTCTAATGATCAGCTTGAATCTCTTCCCGAGGATGAGCTCGCGTTATTTGCAAAATGCTTCTCTAGGGCATATAAGAATGTGAGAAATAGGAGAAGGAAATCCTCGGACATCACCTGCTATGGATGTGGTGAGAAAGGCCATATTCGATCCGAGTGTCCCAATCCTAAAGAGAGGAACACGTTTGCTTCTAAATTTCAGGACAAGAGAAGGAACAACTTTGGATCAAGGCCCAAGATGCGTGAGACGGAGAAGAATCTTCATCGAGCTCTCGCTGCTTTTGGAGATAGCGACAACAGCTCCAACTCTTCTTCAACTTCCTCTTCCTCAAGCGAGGATGAACCGGAGCCGCCCAGGCACAAGAAGAAAGGGAAGAAGAAGGTAGAACATGGCTTCACCGGCATGTGCTTTATGGCGAGATCCGAAGAAGAAAGCGACGACGAAGATCTTGAAAGCGATGTAAGTTGCACCTTCGATGAGCTCAGTGTTAGGCATGATAAACTGCTTGATATGTTTGATGTGCAAAATGATGCCTTGTTTGCTTCAATCAAGAAGTCTAAAGACCTGACTAAGAAAGTTAATTCTCTTACACTAGAAATTGCTAAACTGAAAAGTAATGAGGATGAGTGTGCTAGTTGTGATATTTTACATAAAGAATTCCTTGAAGCTAAAGATGCTCATGCTAGTGTAAGTGAATTGCTTAAGTCATCCATGATTGAAATTGATAAATTTAAGTCGAGCCCTTGCTCCTTTTGCACTTCTAAGGATGATGACTTAGACTCTCTGAAGAAAGAAATTGACATGCTTAAGGCTTCATATGCTAGTTTGCCTCCTTGTGGATCTCTAGAATGTTCTTGTAGCTTAGCACTTCTGAATGAGTTGAATGAGATAAAATTGTGCTTCGCTCTAGGTTTCATGTTGCATATATTTGTCATCCAGGAGCTTATGGTCTATAAGGACAATCTAGCCAAGCTTAAAACTGTTTATCTTGCTAGTTGCATTGCTCACTCATTTCATGCTAATGAACTCAAGAATGCTAAGAATCAACTTGCTAGCATTAGTTCTAAGAGCACTCGAGAATCTTCCCCATGTTTAAGATGCAAGTATTTGGAAGGTAGAAATAAAGAATTGAATCAATCTGTGCTTGAAATGAGAAGACTAGTGTGTGATAAATGCTCTGAACTAGTTGAAGAAAATCAGGACCTAGGAAGACACATCTCTGAGCTTTACAGAAAACTCACTTTGGCTAATGCTACTGCTTCTAAGCTACCTGTTGATGTTTCTCATGTTATTTCCTCTACTTGCATATTTTGCCATGAGCTTGAGAATGATGTTTCTGCTATGCATGCTGCATTTAGAGAGAGGTTTAAGAAAACAGTAGCTAAAACATGTAGCATCGCTTGTGTGTCTTGTGAGTCTCTAAAACTTGAACTAGGAGCATACAAAAAAAATATGAGAAAGCTGTTAGAGTGTCAGCTTCAGGAGCTTGTCTTACATGTGCTCCTTTGCTTAGGAAAGTTAACTACCTCAAGAAAACTTTGGAGAGATTTTCTAGAGGTAAAAAGGAACTGGACATGATCTTAGACAAGTCTAGAGTTAGCTTAGGCAAAGGTCTAGGTTTTAATCATGTGGAAGAAAATAAGAATCATCCTCCTCATTCCATTGGTTCTCTTGGTAGAGGCTTGATTGCAATAGCTCAGGGGGAGAGGGGAACAGTGTTTAAGTCAGGAGGTTATCTAGATTCACCGCTTAAGGACAAGAGTGCTTCAGTTTCAGTTGGTGCTACCTCGCATAGGGTAAAATATCAATGCACTCATTGTCATAAGGATGGTCACCTAGTTGAGTTCTGCTTTCGACGTCTCAAGGAGGAGCGTCGTGACCGTGTTCGTGCTCTTAGGGGTATTCAACGACGTGTCAACGCGTTGAGTGCTTCTAAGACACACACGAGGCCTCAACATGTTGAGGTTTTTGGTGGCTCTAGCAGGCGACAGGGTTTAGGTCGCTTAGAGTTTTCTCGCCGTCCTCTTGGAGGTGGTTCACGTGCTCCGGTGCATGACATTCCTCCGCGGCGAGGTCTAGGTCAGGGTCGTAGAGTTGCTCAAGGTGTTGCATTACATACTAATCACTCACGATCTTTTGTTCCTTTTCAGCGAGTGACTCAGTACTGGATTCGAAAATTTTTGCTTACTAACCCCAGTACTGAGTCCACTCGTTTTCAGTCTTTTGTGTAGGTTGGCCGGCGAGGGTTGGTGAACATGTAGCTCGTTGATTCCGGGTGTTCACGTCACATGACCGGAAGCTCAAAATGGTTCACCTCCCTCAACAAGACGTCCGGTGATGAGTACATCACTTTTGGAAATGACTCCCGTGGACGTGTGACACACAAGGGCGCAGTGCGAGTCAACAACAACAACATTCTCAAAGATGTTGCTCTTGTGAGTAAACTGAAATACAATCTCATTTCTGTTTCATAGCTCATTGATGATGATTATGAGGTGTGTTTTAAGAAGAATGGATGTCGTGTTCTTGACTCTTCGGGTGCACTTGCTTTTGGTATTTCTCGTCCCGGTAGAGTTTTTGCTGCTGAGTTTAGTTCTTCTGAGTCTAGGTGCTTTCTTGCAACTAGTTCTTCAGTGTTTCAACTTTGGCACCGGCGTTTGGGGCATGTTGGTTTTGATCACTTGACTAGAGTTGGCAACCTTGACCTTCTGAGAGGTTTGCCCAAACTCAAACCAGTCAAGGATTTGGTATGCGCCCCATGTCGTCATGGCAAACAAGTTGCCGCTTCTCATCCACCTGTCAATCAGGTGAAGACCGATGGACCCACTCAGTTTTTACACATGGACACTGTAGGTCTAGCTCGGGTTCGATCGGCGGGTGGGAAGTGGTATGTTCTTGTCATTGTTGATGACATTCTCGGTTCTCTTGGGTGTTTTTCATGGAGCACAAATCTGAGGCATTTGAGTACTTTCGAGATTTGGCTTTGAGGCTCTTGAACCTCTTTCCTGGTTCTTTGAAGGAAATTTGCAGTGATAATGGGTTAGAGTTCAAGAATGCTTCTTTCGCAGATTTTCTTGCTGATCGTGGTGTTGAGCACCAATTCTCCACTCCACGCACCCCTGAGCAGAATGGTGTTGTGGAGAGGAAGAATAAAACTTTAGTTGAGATGGCAAGAACGATGCTTGATGAGTATGGCACATCGCGACGGTATTGGGCCGAGGCCGTCAACACCGCTTGCTATGTGTCAAATCGAGTGTTTCTGTGCTCTTCTCTGCACGTGACATCTTATGAGCTTATGTTTGGGAAGAAGCCAAATGTGTCCCATCTTAGGGTTTTTGGTTGCAAATGTTTTATCCTGAAGAAGAGCCTTCTCGACAAGTTCGAGTCACGTACTTCTGATGGTATCATGCTTGGATATCCTAGACATTCGAAAGGATATCGAGTGCTTAATCTTGAGACTAACACCATTGTGGAGTCCTGTGATGTGACTTTTGATGAGGCTAGCTCTGCTAGACCCGAGCTTTCAGGTGTTTTATAGGAGTCCGAGTCGATCTTCCAAGATGAAGATGACTTTGAGAGTGGCGTGGGCCGTGTCCCCACTTCTCAGGCGGCTTCTTCATCGGCGGTGGCACCTTCTTCACCAGCAGCTCAGCTTCCTACCCCTTCTTCAGCTGAGGTAGAGGCTGCCGAGGCTACTTCTACTCGAGTTCCAGATGAGCTCGGGGGTCCACATCGCCTCCAGAAGGATCACCCTCCAGCACAGATCATCGGTAACATTTCTGAGCGTGTAACTCGTTCTAGGTTCATTCCTTCCTTAGAACTTGTGCATTTAGCTTTTGTTGCATCTTTTGAGCCCAAAGATATATGTCATGCACTTTCTGATGATAGTTGGGTCAATGCCATGCATGAGGAGTTAGAAAATTTTGAGAGAAATAAGGTCTGGACGCTTGTAGAGCCTCCACTTGGTCACAATATCATTGGAACCAAGTGGGTGTTCAAGAACAAGCAAAGTAAGGATGGCATTGTTGTTCGCAATAAGGCTAGACTTGTAGCCCAAGGGTTTAGTCAAATTGAGGGCTTTGATTTTGATGAGACCTTTGCACCGGTAGCTCGCTTGGAGGCTATACACATTTTGCTTGCGTTTTCAGCTTCTAAGAAGTTCAAGCTTTTTCAAATGGATGTGAAAAGTGCATTTCTTAATGGTTTCATTGAAGAAGAAGTCTATGTTAAACAACCTCCAGGATTTGAGAACCTTAAATACCCTAACCATGTGTTCAAACTGTCCAAGGCTCTCTATGGTCTTAAGCAAGCTCCTAGAGCTTGGTATGATAGACTTAAGAGTTTTTTAATTCAAAATGGTTTTGAAATGGGGAGGGTAGACAAAACCTTGTTTCTTCTTAGGCGTGGCAATGACCTTCTGATAGTACAAATCTATGTGGATGATATAATCTTTGGTGGCTCCTCTAATGCTCTTGTGTCCAAGTTTTCTGAGATGATGAGCAGGGAATTTGAGATGTCTATGATGGGTGAGCTCCAATACTTCTTGGGGTTACAAATCAAGCAGACGAAGGAGGGCACCTTTGTCCATCAGGCCAAGTACACAAAGGATCTATTGAAGAAGTTCGGAATGAGCGATGCCAAGCCAATCAATACCCCGATGTCTACTGCAACGTCACTTGGTCCTGATGAAGAAGAAGAGACGGTGGACCAGAAGGAGTTCAGGAGCATGATCAGCTCCCTCCTCTACTTGACAGCGACAAGACCGGACATCCAGTTCGCTGTTTGTCTGTGTGCGAGGTTTCAAGCCTCGCCGAGAGACTCCCATTGGCAAGCTGTGAAGCGCATCATGAGGTACCTTCGATCATCCCTTGAGTTTGGACTTTGGTATTCATGCTCTTCTGTTCTTGGGATTCGGGGTTTTTCTGATTCAGACTTTGCCGGGTGTAAGATAGACCGTAAGAGTACTTCTGGCACTTGTCATTTTCTTGGCACTTCTCTTGTTTCATGGTCTTCTAGAAAACAATCTTCTGTTGCACAATCTACTGCTGAAGCTGAGTATGTTGCAGCCGCTAGTTGTTGTAGTCAGATTCTTTGGATGATTTCGACTTTGCAGGACTTTGGGTTGTCTTTTGATAGTGTTCCACTTTTCTGTGATAACACTAGTGCTATTAACATTGCTAAGAACCCAGTGCAGCATTCTAGGACTAAGCATATAGATGTGCGGTTTCATTTCCTGAGAGACCATGTTGAGAAGGGTGATGTAGTGCTTAAGTTTGTTGATTCTGAAGATCAGCTCGTGGATATCTTTACCAAGCCATTAGATCCCACACGATTCTGTTCACTTAGAGGGGAGTTGGGGATTGTTCATCCCCATCGGTTGGTTTGAGGGGGAGTCTTCTCACTGTGTATCATAGTGTAACATAGTGCATTTTGCATCATTTGTGATATATCATGTGCACTTTACATGTTCACGAGCTTTGTCTATTATCCTTGATGAAACAATGAGCTCTACGAGTTCGCTATATGCCATATTCTGATTGTCTAGCTCATTTCACCATATTTTGATACGTGTTCTCAAGAATCTGTGATGCTAGCTTAATTGGACAACAACTTGAATTTAAATCTTTGATCTACTGATGAGTGGCCTGCTAGGGAACCCTTTGCTTTTGAATCTACTCATGACTCTAGTATTTGAACTATGATCTTTGTGTATGACTGGTCAAAGATAGGACTTCATGATAATCTTGATTAGGACTGCTAGTGGCTTAACATGCCTAGGCTTTTGTGGCTCGGGTCGGAGAATTCTTATTGTCATCAAAAGTCACTAGTCTTTGCTCTACATGCTTGAAATCTATCGTATGCTAATGTGAAAAATGCTAAAATAGGGATGAATCACTCAAGGTACTTGCTCGTGCAGGAGGTAGTACTTTGGTTGTGGCTAGTCCAAATAATCATGTGGACTCAATGTGAAAAAGATGAATCACTCAAGATACTTCCTCGTGCAGGGGGTTGTATTTTGATTGTGCCTAATCCATTTAATCATGTGATTGCTTAATTCAGCATGTGGTAGAGTATTTTGGTCCTAATCTTGATCGGTTGTCCTCCTAGTCATGGCTTAGCGCTAGGTTGTCATACTTCACTCATGTTTAGCGTCATTGCAATTGTGACTACCTAGTCTGGCGCTCATTACTAGTGAACTCTTTAATCTGCTAAGAACTTGATATGCTAGCTGCTCTTCTTGATCTACATGTCTTCTTATGGTTTGATGAGCACCTATGTGGCATATTAGCACTTTTTATGTCTCATTCTGGATAATCTTCAAAGCTTGCTCAAACTGAAAAATCAAAATTTCCATGCATACATGCTTATCCTTGATGATTATAATGCCAAAGGGGGAGAAATAGTCGTATCAATCATTTCGCATTTTCTGGAGTAGATCATAGATATATGGATTATAGGAGTGAGGGGGAGTTTCAGTGATTATTATGTTTTACTTTCACTCATGTTCTGGATCTTACTCTTGTTAACATTCACTTGGCCCGGTGCTTGCTTTCTCTTTCTTTTGGCCAAGTGTGAATTCTTGCAACTTGATTGCTTTTAAATCTTTAAATCAACACCAATTTGATTGATTGAGAAGTGTTGGCTTATTCATCAAGGGGAAGATTGTGAGTCATATGTTGACTTTGACAATAGTTGTGATGAATATCTTGCCATCTTATGAGGAGTTGAATATTTGGTTGCATGAATTCAAGGTTGGAATTATTTGCATTATGTTTGATTGTTTGAGTTTCTCAATTTGTCTCAAGGAAAAATTGAGTGGATAAAGGATTTTTCTCGACTGACTTGGGTCAAGTGGAAAACTTGTGCTCGCAACGCTTTGCTTGGTCTACTGTGTGCAAGTGCGAGTTGGGTGCGGCGATGGTTCGGCCATATGGACCGGCATGATAGCTTGGAGGGCTGAGATGCGGTCAAGGAGGTGGCGACGACATCGTGTGGCTTAAAAGCATGTACGCGGATGACAAGAAAGCGGGTGGAGACGAGACGTGAGGACCAAGTCAGTGCGAGGGCGTTTTGATAAAAACGCGGAAACCACCGAAGCTCAACCAAGAAACTGCGGTGGCGGCCGGAAGCGGTTTAGGGTTGGTAGCTTAGGGTGGAAGGAAAATCGAGAGGTGGCTAAGCTATTTAGACTCTTTGGGATGCGTGCTAGGTAGTTAGGCCCATTAGGGCATGAGGCCCAAGAGTGGAAGAGGGGGTTGTCCCTCCCCACTATAAATAGATGATGAGGGTTTTCTTAACCCTCAACCCTGTTGATTAGCTTTTGAGAGCTGCACTTTGAAGAGTGCTTTGCCTAGATGAGAGGCTTGTAAACCCCAAAGAAAACCCACGAAAATCCAATGTAAAAAGATTTCTTCAATCCCTATGTGTTTTTGAGTCATTCACTCTTTGTATCTTTTTTATTTTCGTTTCCTTGCTTCTCTTATGGTTTGATTTGTGGTATGGCAAGTAAGTGATGGGGAGATCATCTCTAGACTGATCCCATCCAAGCATATCCAAGGATCAACCTTTTTCTCTCTTGATTTTGAATTTTCTTGAAGAGAAAGGCAAGAAATGGGGTTTTGTAATTGAGACTCGAAGAGGTGTTGGTTTCGTGATTGGAGGGATGGATTAGGTTGCTGTGACATGTGAGAGGTTACGCTATTGATTTCATATCAAGAATCCTCACGAGCAACAAGAAATCAAAGATTTCATTTTCGTCCAACTTTTGAGGTGTTCTAGGAAGATCATGATAAAAGTCATGCCTTGAGACTTTTCTATGAGGATAAACACTTGATTCATAGTCACAAGGCTTCCCTAAACTCATCCACAAAGTTTCATCCTGTTTGGTTGGACGGATTTTGATTTCTCATAGTTCTTTGATTTCACGAAATCTGTTTTTCACCTTTTTAGGCAAAACTCGGAGTCCCCGAGTTTCAATCTCGGAGCCTCCGAGTTTCACTTCTGTCCTCATCCTCTGGGAAAGTCAGAGTCTCTGGGAAAGTCGGAGTCTCCGAGTTTCAATCTCGGAGCCTCCGAGTTCCACTTCTGTCCTCATCCTCTGGGAAAGTCAGAGTCTTTGGGAAAGTCGGAGTCTCCGAGTTTCAATCTTGGAGCCTCCGGGATTCATCTCTGTCCTCCCTCTTTGTCAAAATCGGAGTCTCTGCGAAAAGTCAGAGTCTCCGAGTTTAAATCTCGGAGCCTCCGAGTTCCCTTTTTCAGGCAGGAGTGCTTCACTGTTTTGCCCACAACTTTTGCGTCTAGACTCGGAATTTAGTGATCTTGGATTCGTTTCGAAGCTATCGATGAGCTCCACATCACTAAGAACATTTGGGAGCCTTTCCACTGCTCTTTCACTCAGATCATACTAGTCTTTCAAATGACTATGTATGTGAGGAATTAGGAAGAAATTTTTAGTTTGACATTCACCCCCCCTCTGTCGGAAGCCACCGATCCAACAGGGCCTTTACGTAGAAGCCTATTATGGGGACGTCTATATAAGGAGATGGGGCGGATGTGTTAGGGTTAAGCCAATTCAAAATTCTTGAAACCTGGCCGTCACTCCTCTCACGAACAAAGTTACCCACCTAGATCTAGCAATCTGGACGAGTGACGTTCTTCCTGAACGTGTGGATACCTTGTAGGCGTTGCAACTGCGACACTTGGACGAACTGTCCGAGGGAACCGCGAGGAGGAGAAGGTAGTACGACTACAACTGCACTGACGCAGCATCGACTCTATTTCCTCTATGGGTCTGCGCGTCTAGAGGTAACCTCGTGATCTATTACTACAACAATTCCTGTTTACTCGGTAGAAAATATTTATATTGCGCTAGTGTAGCCTACCTGTAACCCTACAAAAGGAGGATATGTCTTAAATGTGGCGATTTACTAGCGATTTTTTGAGCTATTTCCTGATGATTTTATAGTGCAGAAGCAACATTTGGAAGAGTAGTTGCAGATAATACTTCCTTGTTGATTTGTAAAGGTTAGTGCTTTGTTTTTGAAACATTTTATCCAATAATTTGGTGATTTTACTTTGTTTCTTGGACGTTGAATATATTGAATTATATGATCATAATTAGATTTATGGAGAAGTTTGATTCATCGTATAGTTGAATGCATAGCAATTGTGTGTTAAGGTATGCAAATTTTAAAGGAATTTTGTGGCTAAAATTGAAAAAGCAAAGGATGATGGATTTATTTTTGTGGTGATGAGGACATGACCCCCATGGATGCACCCACTGCCACCTCTACTTCCACTACTTCAACTACGTCCGCTGCTCAAGCTATAAAGAATAAAAGTTGGTACGTCAAGATCGTCAAGAACAAGCAAGGATTTAGGTTCAAGCTTTCGTAAGGAGTAGCAAATGAAGTACATGTGACCATGCAGATGTCTTACATGGATTTGTGACGGGGGGAACCCATCCGGGTAGGCCCAGCACGGCGAGTCGGCCCAACAGGCTCGGGGAGTTCCACGGAGGCCCTCTCGGATATCCCAAGTAAGGTCCACACGGACGCAACATCCGAGTGCCATCAAGGAAGGCGTTACAACCTCATCAAGGCATACGTTTCGCTAACATGAAGACTGGTGTTACTCGGACGGTTACGCAGAATAAATGTATCTATTAAATTATGCAATTACTGTAGCACGGTCGACTGGCCGAGTCGGCACACGTACAGCCTATATAAGGCAAGCCCCATGCAAAGGGGAGTTTTTTTTAGAGGCTAGGCATCATCCTCAAGCTCTAGACTAGAATCCACCATTGTTTCTGTAATCTTTCTCACGCAAGGCTAGTAATACAAATAGCAGGAGTAGGGTGTTACCTCCGCCATTGGAGGGCCTGAACCTGGGTAAAAACCTCTTGTGTGAACCCGCTTGAATCTTCCACGTGCGCTCCCCAAAATCCTACTAGAAATGTATATTGCCGCGAAATCCCCGTGACAGTTGGCGCGCCAGGTAGGGGGAGCACGTGTTGGAGCTATGATCCAGGCGGGATCCTCTCCAGCAATCGGCGGCAAGCTGGTGGCCGGCGACGCGCACCCCGAAGGCACGGAGTTCCTCTTCGGAAGCCTTCATTTTGTGGTCGACACCTTCGGCCAACTAAACCTCCAGGACCCGCTTCCCCGTTCCACGGTGGAATCGGAGCCTGAGTATCAGCTGGGATCTCCTTCTGCTCCAGGCAATGGCGTGAAGTGTTCCTAGCTCGTCGCCATGGTGGGCGCCGAATCCCTCCTCCCCGTCTTGGATTCCGAATCCGATGGGGACGAGAGTTTGCATAGCCGAACCGCCTCAGCTGAGGTATATGTGGTCGGGTCCGGCGCCACAAACGACGCGGGCACGTCTGCCGCAGCGGCCAGGGTGGCGAATGAGCACCTGCTCACGCCCATCGATGGGCAATCGGAAGCTGAGAAGGCCTTAGAGGCATCTCGGCGAGCCATCCTTGCTGAGTGAGAGCGTCTCGATCAAGAGAGAGCAGCTCTCGAGGAGCGAGAACGGCAGCATGATGAGCCCCACGGTTCACGCGGACACGCGAACCGGCGTGCTTCTTCAACCGCCCGGAGGAGCCGGGTCATTCGCACCCCTCTCTTCAGGTGAGAGCAGGACGGTGTACATGTCTACCAAACACCGGCCCAAAATCTCCTCGCGGCTGCTGCTCTGGCCGACTCGCTGCCGCCCCCAGTGGATGGTCCTACGGCAGAGATCCACCGCCGAGTCGTCACCCTGATGAAGATAGCGATGGAGCAGCAGAACGAGGTCGGTTCGGTCAGCAACCGACTAGCCTCCGGAGCCATGCAGAGCCGGCCTTCAGCGGCTCCGAGTCGCCCCATCACTGTGGGCTCATCACAGTCGAGTCGTTCCACGAATCGGCGTCCTGATGCTCGCCAGGAGATCAACCGACTCCAGGCAGAGCGATGTCAAGCCAACTCCCTCCGAGCCCGGGAAAACAATGCCCGTGACGCTCGTGACGACATCGAGGGACGACGGGCGGCCAGGTTGCGGGCTGAACGTCGTGGCGACGAAGTCAACCAGCTGGGCGGCTCCGCTTCCACCGGTTCGCTGTATTTTAGCAGACGGATTCGATCTGAGCCGTTTTCGGACCGGTTTTCGGATCGCCAGCGGCGTCGACAAGTACGATGGCACTGCCAAGCCGGAAACTTGGCTTGCCAACTACTTAGTCGCATGCAACATTGGAGGAGGCAACGAGCGTGTCGCCCTCCGAAGCCTACCCCTGATGCTTGAAGGGTCGGCTCGGGCATGGCTTAACAGCCTGCCCGAAGAAAGCATCTATGACTGGAGGGACCCCCAAGAGGCCTTCGTCAAAAACTTTGAGGGCACGTACAAGCGCCCCGGGAATGCGCAAGACCTGTGGCTTTGTGTCCAAGAGAAGGGAGAGTCAGTCCACGACTACATCCAGCGTTGGACTCGGCTGCGCAACTCCATCGAAGACGTCACCGAGACGTAGGCCATTCAGGCCTTTTCCCAAGGTGTCAAATATGAGCTCCTAAAGCACAAGTTGGCCCAGTCTAACATCCAGACTATGGGCCGACTCATGGAGGTCGCCAGCAAGTACGCAACGGGCGAGGAGGCCATGCGGTACGAGGACAAGGGCAAGTCAAAAGCCAAGTCCTCAAGCCGTAAAGTTCCCACCGACTCAGGTCGGAAGCGTGTGGACAATCGCCCCCCGAAGCGGAAAGCTAGTGGCGGAGATGGGGTCAGCGGAGCTGACCTAGTCGCGGCCGCTGAACGTGGCCCCCAGCGTGGCGACGCCGGCTGGAAGAAAGAGCGCCCTTGGCAGCAGCGCAAGGCGCCGAAGCTCACCTTCGAAGAAATCCTCGATAGGCCTTGCACCTTCCACAGCACCGCCGACTATCAGGCGGGGCATTCAACCCGAGAGTGCAGCTTCCTGCAGCGTCTTCGGGAAGAAAAGCAGCCCGAGCCTGACGCCGGCGGAGAAGGAGGTTCCGCTGTAGGTGGCGGCGCCGCGCAGTACCCCCCTCAAAGGGGTGTACTCATGATCTTTCAAGGATCCGACTCCAAAAGGGGTTGGAAGCTGCGCTGTCGCGAAGTAAACGTGACGGCGCCGGCGGTTCCTCAATGGTTGGACTAATCCGAGGTGCCAGTCGGTTTCAGCTGACTCGACCACCCGGATCGAGTCCCGCACCCTGGCAAGCACCGCTTGTTGGTGGATCCACAAGTCAGCGGGTTCAAACTCCGCAAGGTCCTGATGGATGGTGGCTCCAGCATCAATATAATCTTCATGGATACTCTGAAGAAGATGCAGGTCCCGGAGACCCAGCTCCGTCCCAGTAGCACTTCCTTCCATGGAATAGTGCCTGGGAAGTGCGCTAAGCCCCTGGGTCAGGTCTCCCTAGAAGTTGTGTTCGGTGAACCGAATAACTTCCGGGTCGAGACCTTGACCTTTGAGGTAGTCGGCTTCAAGAGCGCATACCATGCGATCTTTGGCCGCCCGGCCTATGCCAAGTTCATGGCTAGGCCGTGCTATACATACCTCAAGCTGAAGATGCCGGGTCCAAAGGGCGTCATCACCATCACTGGCGACTTTGAGCGCTCCAACGAGTGTGACCTCGCCAGTTCGGACATAGCCGAATCCTTGATTGTGGCTCAGGAGCTAGAAAGCATCCAAAGGTCTGCTGACCCAGACCAAGCTCCACCCTGCAAGAAGACGGCGACCGAGTCCACTTTCCAATTGGCCAAGGATACTAAACGTGTCCAGGTCCACCCTGAGGATTCGTCTAAGACGGTCCAGATCGGGACTGACCTTGAGGCCAAATAGGAAAGCGCACTCATCGGCTTCCTTCATGAGAATTGGAACATCTTCGCATGGAAGCTAGCTGACATGCCGGGTGTTCCAAGGAAGTTCGCCGAGCACTCCCTCAACGTCGCCAAGAACGCGAAGCCAGTCAAGCAGTCTCTCCACCGCTTCGCTGAAGACCGGCGCAAAGCTATCGGAGGGGAAATTGCCCGACTCCTCACAGCCGGGTTCATCAAGGAAGTTCTTCACCCGGACTGGTTGGCAAACCCGGCCCTGGTTCTTAAGAAGAACAAAACTTGGCGCATGTGCGTGGACTACACGTCCCTGAACAAAGCATGCCCCAAGGACCCGTTCGCCTTACCTCGTGTTGATCAAGTCGTCGACTCCACGGCCGGTTGTGAACGCTTATGTTTTCTAGATGCCTATTCAGGCTATCACCAGATCAAAATGAAAGAATCAGATCAAATAAAGACTTCTTTTATTACCCCGTTTGGGGCTTTTTGTTATATCACCATGCCTTTTGGTTTGAAAAATGCTGGTGCGACATATCAGCGTTGTATGCAAAAACGTTTGCACGACCAGATAGGCAGAAATGTCCAGGCTTACGTTGACGACATTGTGGTGAAGACAAAAAAGACTGCGGACCTCTTGACT
Source organism: Stipa capillata (assembly GCA_019208055.1). NCBI lineage: Eukaryota > Viridiplantae > Streptophyta > Magnoliopsida > Poales > Poaceae > Stipa > Stipa capillata. Next base: position 38,656 of record JAGXJF010004923.1, on the reverse strand, counting down.
GATTTGGCCGAAACCTTCGCCAATCTCAGGAGGTTCGACATAAAGCTCAACCCGGAGAAGTGCATCTTCGGAGTTCCTGCCGGCAAGCTACTCAGCTTCATTGTTTCCGAGCGAGGAATCGAGGCGAACCCGGACAAGCTTGATGCCATCATTAAGATGGGCAAACCGAAGGATCTGAAGGCTGTCCAGCGCCTAACCAGGTGCATGGCCGCTCTAAGTCAGTTTATTGCCCGACTCGGTGAGAAGGCTTTGCCTTTTTACCGACTTCTCAAGAAATCCGACTCCTTCGAGTGGACGAACGAGGCTCAAAAAGCCTTCGAGGATCTCAAGCGCCTTCTGTCAACGCCTCCAATTCTCGCTACACCAATGGAAGGAGAGCCCATGCTGCTGTACATCGCGGCCACGAAACACGTGGTCAGCGTTGTTCTAGTGGTGGAGCGTGTAGAAGAAGGCCGAGTACAAAAGGTACAGCGACCTGTCTATTACGTCAGCGAGGTCCTCTCCGAGTCGAAGCAGTGCTATCCGCACTACCAGAAACTCGTCTATGGCGTGTTCCTGGCGACTCGGAAGCTGGTACATTACTTCCAAGCCCACTCAGTTACCATGGTCAGTCACGCCCCTTTGTCCGACATCATCAACAATCGGGACGCCACGGGCCGAGTTGCTAAGTGGGCGATAGAGCTCATGCCTCATGACATTAGGTACGAGCTCCGCAAGGCTATCAAGTCTCAGTCTCTCACGGACTTCATCGTCGAGTGGACTGAAAGCCAGTCCCTTCCGACTCAAGTGCACCTGGAGCACTGGGTCATGTACTTCGACGGTTCGAAGATGCTCGCGGGCACGGGGGCTGGAGTCGTCCTCATCTCCCCCAAAGGCGACAAGCTGAATTACGTGCTGCAAATCCACTTCGCCGCTTCCAACAATGTGGCGGAATACGAGGCGTTACTGCATGGCTTGCGCATTGCAGTCTCACTCGGCATTCGTCGGCTCCTTTGCCGCGGTGATTCAGATCTGGTGGTGCAGCAAGTAATGAAGACGTGGGATGCCAAGGACCCCACCATGGCGGCATATTGTGCTGCTGTGCGTCGGCTAGAAGGACACTTCGATGGCCTCGAACTTCATCATGTTCGCCGGGCTGATAATGAGGCAGCCGACTCCCTTGCCAGGATCGGCTCTGCTCGAGAAAAAGTACCACCTGGAGTGTTCCTTCAGCAACTTTTCCAGCCATCCGTTAAACTGGAGTCGGCAACCGAGTCGTCTGAAGCCGGGTCACCACAACCTGAAGTGGACCACCTAGCCCAGGAAGACGTCTTAGCAGTTGTTCCCCTCTGGACTCAGCCGTTCCTTGCCTACCTTTTGCGCAAGGAGTTACCTGAGGATCCGACTGAAGCGCGCCGCATTGTGTGCCGCGCTCGAGCTTACACCATCATTAACGGTGAGCTCTACAAGCGCAGCACCACTGGAATCTTCCAGCGTTGCATCTCGCCGGAAGAAGGCCGGATGTTGCTCGAGGAAATCCACTCGGGACTTTGCGGCCACCACGCTTCGTCGCGGGCCTTGGTTGCCAAAGCCTTTCGTCATGGTTTCTTCTGGCTCACTGCCCATGCTGATGTAGAAGAACTCATTCGAACTCATTCGAACCCAATCACACATGCCGGCTACCGCGCTCAAGACCATCCCCATCACGTGGCCTTTTGCCGTGTGGGGACTCGACATGGTGGGTCCGCTTAAAACAGCCCAAGGAGGTTTCACACATCTCCTTATGGCGGTGGACAAGTTCACAAAGTGGATCGAAGCCAAGCCAATCATGAAACTTGATGGTCTGACTGCCGTCAACTTCATGAAGGGAGTCATCTTCCGATTCGGTATCCCTCACAGCATCATCACCGATAATGGCAAGAACTTCACTGCCGAAGTCTTCCGCCAGTTTTGCCGGGATCATGGAATCCGAATCGACTTTACTTCTGTGGCTCATCCGCAGTCTAACGGCCAAGTCGAGCGCTCCAATGCTCTTATTCTTCAAGGCATTAAGCCCCGGCTGTTAGTCCCGTTGCAACGGGCCGCCGGCTGCTGGATCGATGAGCTTCCATCTGTCCTCTGGAGTTAAGGACAACTCCAAACCGGTCGACTGGCTACACGCTTTTCTTCATGGTTTACGGAGCCGAAGTCGTCCTGCCGAGTGACATCCTCCATGACTCCCCGCGAGTCACGGCATACGTGGAAAAGGACGCCGAGTCGGCGCGACAAGACGATCTTGACCTCTTGGAGGAAGCGCGGGAACTCGCCCTTTCACGCTCGGCTATCTATCAACAGAACTTGCGTCGTTATCACAGTCGGCAAGTTCGGGGCCAAGTGTTCAACAAAGGAGATTTGGTCCTCCGACTAATCCAAGACAAGGCGGGCATGCACAAGTTGTCTCCGCCTTGGGAAGGCCCGTTCATCGTCAACCAGGTACTGCACAATGGCGCGTACCGACTGGAGGACCCGGCAACCGGCGCAGTCACTGAAAGGACTTGGAATATTGCTCAGCTGCGTCCCTTTTTACTTAAACTTTGTACTTCCAATAGTTTATTGTTTCATTATAAATAAACATTTGTTTCCCTCGAGCAGCACTCGGGAAGCACTTTGTTTCTTCAACTTTATGTTGGACTCCTTTTTGTCCATTTTCATGACTCAACTACGTTCCCTTGGGCATCCCCGGGGGCTACGTTTAAAAAACCGAGTGGCTTAACTTCGGGCAACCCCCGGAAGCTACCTCAACCCACTGGGTGATTTATCACTCGGTACAAGTTATTTCGGATCTCCTAACTTTGTTTCTACATGAGCGTCTAAGTAAACGTGTACGGTACCTAAGGCCCACTCTTTGTCCCCAACTAGAGTGGCAACCCAGCTGTCCGGTTGGCAAGAGCAAAAGCTAAAGGTCGGCCTGCACGCGAAAGGATCTGACTCGGCGGAAAAAGCAAATTCGGATGAACCAAATAACTTGTGCAAAATAAATTGAAAGCATTTCCATTCAAAACGGAACATAGTCTTTACATTTTTTCTACTCGGCATACCGAGAGATATTACATGATAATTTTTTATTCTTCTGGAGTTGTTTCTACGCGCTCCTCCAGGTCGGTAAACTCGACAATCTGGCTGGTGGTGGTGCGGACTCGGGGAAGGAGCTCTAGAGGGTTGACCGACTTTCCCTCCGCGTCGAGTGGGGCTCCAGCAGAATTGCTGTCGACGTCCGCATCGGGGTGGTGCGCCAACACCATTGCCAGTGCCATGCCGGCTCCCGAGCGGGCTGCCGACTCCTTCCACTTCTCCACTGTAATGTCCCTATTTCTTAATCGCGTGTTAATTGTGCATCATGTGCATTTCATGGCATCAAAATGTAAGCCTAAAACTGAGCAAGTTTTTGAACTTTTTGAAATACTCGACAAACTCCCAAATTCCACATGGAGGATTAGGTGAATTTCAAAATTTCGATCCAATATAATCTTGAACCTCGTACTCGGGGCTTAATTCAAGTGATCCTTTTGAATTTGGAAGCAAATATAGGAGAGAAGTATTTGGAATTATTTTTGAAGTGTAGTTGAATGCTGAAATTTTAAATCGAAGTTCAAAAGAAAAATCAAAAGGAATAAAACCTAAAAACCTAACTCTAAAACCCTAATTTTCCCCCCCTGCCGCATGGGCCCTTTGCCTCGGCCCATTTTCTTTCCCGGCCCAGCCCGCCTAGTTCTTTTCTTCACCACTAAGCCACCGGCCACTCTCCTTATCCTTTCTCCCCCGCAGCCTTATCTTCTCACCCCGTCATCCTCATCCACCTGCCACACCGCCTCCTGCTACCGGGCCGCCGTGGCGAGCTCCTGAGCAGCCCCGGCTGACGCCTCCTCCTTCTCCCTTCGCCCCCCCTTGCTACTCCCCTTTGGCTCCTCCGCCCGAAGCTCCCGCTGCTCCGCCCGGATCCCGAGCCCCGGCCGCCCTCCATCCTCGCCGGAGCTCCTCCCTCACCGTGCCTCCCCGGCCGCTTCCTCGTCGGAGCCAACCGAGCCACCCCATCGCCGTCACCTCGGCCGCTCTCCACCCTCGTCGCTCGGGACCGAGCCGAAGCTCACCACCGCCCCAAGACCTCCGCCGCTCCGCTCCTTCCCGAGCCACCCGCCGTCCGCCCCAAGCCCTCCTCGGCGCCACCCTATTCTCCGCCCCCGAAGTCCGGAGCTCCCTCGCCGTCGCCGCTTCGCCCGACCCGAGCACCCCGCCTCGGCTACCGCCTCCCTCCACCGGAGCTACCCAAGCCGAAGGCCTCCGCCGCCGAGCCGAAGCCGCCGCCCCGTCGTGCCCTCCCGGTAACCTCCACCGCGCCGCACCGGTTCCAGCTCGGTCGGTTGAGCCTCACGGCCGAGCTCCCGACCGAGACGTTTAGGGCGTTAATGCCCTAGTAAATGTGTCTTAACTGACACAATTAGTTCCCAATGATTGTGTATTAAACTCTAACCAGGTTTAATCACTGTAATAAATATGGATAATTACTGTTCTGGCACCTTAATGAGAATCATTAATGCTAATCACGTTTAATTATGGCTAAACCGACACAGTAATGACCGCTATTAATAACAAGCAGTGTAACTAAGGAGCTCAATAAAGCTGTCTCTATGACATGTGGGTCCCAGCTGTAAGGAATAAAAATAAAGAACAAAAGAAAAGGTGAAAGTCAATGACAGTGGGCCCCACTTGTCATTGACTCAGTCAAAACTGGTCAAAATTGACCAGTAGGGCCCACCTGTCAGCCTCTGGTGCTATTTAAATTAATTTAAACATTATTTTTACTGAGAAAAATACAACAAAGGGGTTAAAAATGATTAAATCTTGGAAAATTCATAGAAAATTCACCTTTAATCAGAAAAATGCAAATAATATATCAAAATGTTCAGAAAAATGAGATCTATTCAAAAATGTCATTTCCATACATGTTTGCATGCTAGGAAAAACATAATTGGCTAAAAACTCAAATTAGATCTATTCAAAAATGTCATTTCCATACATGTTTGCATGCTAGGAAAAACATAATTGGCTAAAAACTCAAATTAGGGTTTCCGATTAGCCGGAGGATTTTCGGATTGCGATATTTTATGCGTCCGGACTCCGATTAAATTGATTCCACTTGCATTAGTCTTTATTTTGCATCCTCTGTGTCATGGCATACATTGCATCTCTGTAATACCCAGATTCGACAATTAGGGTTTGCCTCGCATTCATGCATACATGTCATCATATTCATGCATGTAACCACCCACACACACCCCTTATTTAAACTAAAATACAATAAGAAGAAACTTTAGAGAATAGGTACATCTCTCATCCTCGGTGGAAACTTTTACAAACACCAATCAACTTATTCGAAGTATCAGATAGCAACTCTAACAATAGCATGTGGAGTGATCAGTGACCCCGTCGATGGATCACCTCATACGAACCTTTCCTCTCTTCTTCCCGGACTCCTTATCCCGAGCCCTCTTACATCGTCATTTAAACTTAGGGTAGAAAACAATGGGAGAAGGATGACTAAATCGTAATATGTCGATTAGGTCAAGTCCCTGTGAGTGGAGAGTTGCAAAACAATATTGTTGGCCTCGATCATGCAAACCCTAATTCCACTTAGGTATTAGAGACTTTGGAAGGGTTTAGGACTCAATTGCATTTCGGATCTACTTCGAAGTCCTACTTGAAGTTTGATTTGAAATGGGGTCAACCCTAAAGCTGCATGAAATGATAGCTCAATCGGGACTCCAAATTCAAACCCTACAGAGAGCTAGAATTAGGGTTGAGGGAATGGAGCCATCGCTGGTAGATGAAAAGTCCCCAAACTCCATAAATAGCCTCAAAGGGAAGAACCCTAGCTCCTTGCCAAATCTCAAAATTTTTGGGGATATTTAAAGCTAGCTACAGTTCAAATTTGAATCAAGCCCTAATCGGGATTTGAATGTAAACCTAGACCAAACTGTGCCCAAATCAATTCAAAACCTTCCAGTAGATCCCAAATAATCTTTTGAGTGCGCTGTAAAAATTTCAGAAATTTTAGAGCTATTTTGAAACATAAAATGACGTGAGGAACTGTTCTGGAATTCAAATAATTAAAAAGGATTCGAAAACCCTAAAGGGTTCTGGGCCGAAACCCCCACTCGGTCGGCCCGCTCACTCAGCCCGTTAAACCCCGCCGGCCGAAAGCCGTTTTCCACCCCGCCTTTGCGCCTTCTCCACGAGGAATCGCCCCGAGGGCAGTGCGCCTTCGCCCGCTCCCCGTCAGACGCGTGGGGCCCGCCCGTCAGCTCGCCCACGCCACGTCCCGGCCACCGGTACGTCGACGAGGGCGGTGCCCCGTTCCGACCAGCGCTGTCCGAGCACCACGCCGCCCCATAAAGCCCCCATCCCGACAGTCCTCCTCTCCCTCGCTTCTCCCCCGGAAAACCCTAACCCTAGATCTACTCCTCCCCGAGCTCCAGCGTCGCCTTGCCGCCTTCGTCTCCGGCTCCGACGTCCAACTCCAGCGAGGCATCGCCACCGCCTCAGTGCCTCCCGAGCTTGATCTCTCCTTCCCCGAGCTTCCTCTCGTCTTCCCTAACCGCCCCATCCCCTTTTCTCTGCAGATCCGAGCTCCGAAGCCATCCATCGCCGGCAACCCGAGCTCACCCGTGTTCCTCGCCGTCGCCAGCTCGCCCCCGTCCACCCTAGCCTCCCCGAGCAACCGCATCATCTTCTCGGTGAGCTTTCGGTGCTTGGCACCCCTTCCCCGAGCTTGTCCGAGTTCTGCAGCTCGCTCCGGTGGGTCTCCGGTGAGCTCTCCGCCGCCTGAGCCCCCTCTCCGGCCGGACCCGAGCGAGACACAGGAGAGAGAGAGTGAGGGAGTAGACACGGGTAGAGCCGACGCGTGGCAGCTCAGGACTGGTTGGCCGAGTCCAGTCAGCCCTGTCCCGGGCCCACCTGTAAGCCGGTGAGGTTTAGTTTAGGGTTTAGGCGGGTGGGTTTGCTCGGGTGCGTGTAGGAGATAGGATTTGAGAGTTGGGTAGGTTTCGGGTGGTGTTAGCAATTAGGGTTAGGAATGTTGTGGGTAGTTTTAGCCGGGTGCACTTAAGGATTAGGTTGTAGCTCGGGGTAGCCTACGGGTAGCTTTAGCAATTAGGTTTTCGTACAGGTAGGGTTAGGATTTCGATTAAAAGTGTGACAAACTTCAAACACGCGTAACTTTCAAACCGTAAGTCGGATTTCAGTAAATTTTATATATTTGGAAACCTCGTAAAAATCTCTACGATTTGGTCGAATCAAAACTTCAGTTTGAGCACATGCATAGTAGGTCCATTAGAGTTGGGGTGTGTTGGCCCTCGGATTAACCACCGATCGTCGATCAACCTAGTTTAGCTACTGTGTGTCCGCTTCAAGTGATTCCAGTCACGTTGGTCTCACGTTACGAAGCACTTTCGTAATAAGAACATTCCAAAACATTGTCCTACACAACAAATAGTAATCTCCCACCCTTAGCCCTAACTAGAAGTTACACCAGTTAGCACCCATGCATGAGGAACCGGCGACAAAACCCTAAAACCTTATCATGTGGACTTTAACATGCATAATGGGTAGAACCAAGAGTTGGGTTCCTCAGGCATCACCCACCAAAGCACTTGCTAGTTCCTATTATCCCATATCGGCCCAAAACCCTAATTCGACAGATCGTAGCTCCGACTCAGGGAGTTACAAGTACGTCGAACTCATGCTTCACCTTACTTTCACAATACCAACCTATTCAACCTCGTCACCCTTTCCGCCACTAATGGCATTAACCCTAAATACCTGCTACACCGTAAAAATGACATGCATGCATGCTTGTCGGTGGAGTGGGGCCCAGGGTCCCCCGAGCCGCCGGCGGAGGCCAACCAGAGGCCGCAGGGCGAGACACGTGGCGGCCGGACCAGAGAGGACCCCGCCGCCGCAGTAGGTGGGCCCGTTGGTCTAGCCCAGTGCTCGGGGGCTTTCCCCGAGCGTCGCGTCCGCGCGAGTTTTCCAAAAGGGCCTTGGGCTCCCAAGAGCCCAAGGCTTAAGAATCGAGGGAGCGCTCGGGGCCCTCTTCCCGAGCGCTCGACGTCCCGAGCGCCCGGCGTCCCGAGAGGTGTGGGGCCCTGAAGGTTGCCCGGGCGAGCCCCCGAGCGATCCTCTCGGCGTTCCCCCCCTGCAAGGGGCCCCAAGTGACCCTCCAGGAAACCCTCCCCGAGCGCTTGGGGTCGCTCGGGACAACCCGGGACAGCTGGCATCCCTCGGAAGCCGAAGGGACCGCTCGGGACCGGGGCACTCGGGGACCGTGGGGTCCCCCTGTGGGGCCCTTCTCCGGGCGCGCCGTTCTAGAGCTTGGCTTCTCCGGCAAGCCTCAGCCCCGGCAGAGGCATTTAATGCCTGTCATTCGGGCATTAAATGCTAAGCCCTGTGCGGGCACGATGCCGGTCAGGACGGGTCCCATCCGCGCAGGGCAAATCCCTTTTTGCCATAGCCCCTGCCAGGGGATGGGTCCGTCTGACAGGTTTGTTGACCGACCGGGCGCGCCGCAACGCGCACCCGCGCCGCTGTCTTTCCTTTTTGCCCGCTTTGGGTCAAATCACCGCGTGTTCCGCGGCGCGGTGGGTCGCTGGCACCCGGGGCCCAGGAGCAGATATTTCACCCCGCTTTGTCAGGAGGAGCCCGTAAGTCTCCACTTGCGGGACCCGCCAGGCATAAGGATGTCAGAAAAGCCCTGTTCGTCTATAGTACCCTTTGGTGGCCGGTGCAGGTCGCCCATGCCTTCGCGGAAGCGGCGCGTCCGCTACATTAAATGCCCTGAGGCCGCTGTGGTAAACCCCCGGGTATATAAGGGGAGTTCCGAGGCCATGCAAAGGGTTGGCGAATTGGGTAGAAGACAACTCTAGGTTAGATTCTTTACACCCCCGGTTGCTCTCTTCTCCGGCTGGTTCCTTAGCAAGAACCAGAGGATCGGAGCTCCGGGTGAAGCTTTCTTTTGGTAAGGAAGAACACCTCTGTAACCCACTGTAGACTAATACACACAAACAAGCAGGATGTAGGGTTTTACACCTCCGGGTGGCCTGAACCTAGATAAATCTTGGTGCCTTTCATTATCAAATCCATCCCCCTCTAAATCCGTCTCCGGCTCATAGAAGAACTCTATTACGCCCCCGGCCAAATCCCAAAGGGGGTCCAACCGGACCACCGCTAGAGGCGTCTCTACGCCGACAATGCTGGAATAACCAGGAGTGAGTTAAACCTAAACTACGAATTATGTTAGCCACCTAGAGTTATACACATCCACACACCACCATAGACACCTACATCTAGCATTGTCCATTCATCATGCATACATGCTGAGTCTTATGGTTTTCTTTTGCCGTTTCTTTCCGACACTTCGAATCATTCGCAACAGGACTCGAAGAGGTAGACCACCAGGCTCACGACCTCACGCAAGATCAGGAATTCTACGACCAAGGCAAGCAGAGCTTGTTGCATCTTTAATTGTTCATTACCTGTTTTAAATTATCTGTATGTTGATGTATGGATCGTTGTTCAGGAATTGTGGTCGTGTTCGGTTCAACTAGTATGTTTAGGGTATGTTGCAAGCTACGTCTAGTTATGGTTGAATTTAACCCGATGCACTAAGTACTTGAACCCACTAAGGTGAGATGAGAGCCGAAGGGAAAGTGTCCGATGGATAAAGTTGGTATCATTTGGACCCAGATTGTTGCGACCGGAGGAAGAAGTTGTCGCGATACCAACCTTGACGTAACTCCATCATGATAACTCCCCTTGTCACGCGTGGACATTAGCGGCATCGAGCCTGGGGTGTAGTTGAGATAAGACTAAGACCCTTGGAGCCTTATAATCTCCAAGGGTTAAGGCACTCTTTGCACTCAGGGTGATTGGTGCCGGTAATGGTCCGAGAGATAAAATGAATGTATGGTCATGATGGTTCATTGTCAATTTGAGATATGTTCTGCCCCAAGTATTTGGGAGATGGATGGCAAGTGAGAGCCACCGAAATTGGATTTTGAGTTACACATGTGACTAGTGAGTACCATCACGTTCCTCCATTAAGTTATATGGGATCTGGCTTGGCAGTGGTCTGTTTGATGTATTGTTCGCCTGTTAGTGAATCGTCCGTGTGTTTATGCCTTGTTAACTAGAACTGCACCATGTTTACTTTGGGTTATACTAGTATGTGTAGGACATCTAATCAGGCACGAATAAGTCTTGCGAGTACCTTTGTACTCACCTAGGATATTCCTAGATCATTGCAGGTGAGCCAGTGGTCGAGGATTACTACCATATCGCCTAGCTTCCGGTTTCCTTGGTTGGCTATCGATTCAGGGACTTTTGTGGCTTTTGGGTCAGCGGTCAATGCGCCGCTGTGGGACTCATTTACTATTCTTCCGCTATCGTTTACTTACTCCGTACTCGGATATGTTTCCGGTTATGACCGACTAATGTAATTTTAAAGTCTGACGTGGACAGTTAGTTTATTATCGTAATTAGTGCTTTGTTGTGATATCCGAGTTGTTATTCGGGCTGCCCATACACAATGCGTGTATGATATGAAGTGTATGGGTATGCCGTGAAGGGTTACGGCTGTTCCTCTTATTACTAAGTCGAGCAGGAATCGGTTGAGTGACCCGCTGGCTGAGATGCTGTGCTGGCCAGGCAGGGTGTGGGTGTATTCTACCGGGCTTTCGAGCGACCCACTAGCTTCCGAGCTAGGTTAGGGTGTGGGTAGAATCGCCGGGCTCATCCGACCTTGCTCTGCTTGGTAGCATTCGGGAACGACTCTAAACCCTCACAGGATCAGGGAATCGTATGTGTGTTCGGGAAGTTTGGTCGCTTCCGGCCGGCTTGCGTTGGGCAGGTGTCGGATCACTCCGCCTCGGTGCGTACGGCGCAGGTACCGTGCCACCAGGTCGGCTGGTCCTTCAGCCCTTGGCGACCGTTCGTTCCCCTAGTCATATGTGATTCCCGGGTCCGTGACAATCTCATGCCGATGTTCAGCATTTTGATATTTACGATTATGCCCTTTCTTTTCCGGTATTTTCGTTCTTCTTCGTTAGGGCTGGAAAATCCAGAAGAGGACCACCCCGATCACGAGCAGGGTTTCATTGCAGAGCAACCAGGCAAGCAGCCCCTTTGGTCACATTGCAAACTCCTATTATTTGCAAAGTATTAATTGTTTTCAAATTCATTATCACATGCGTTCAAATTCTACTTTCTCGCTAAGCAGAACCCTAGTCCGATGTGTAAAACTCACCTTGTCACTCAAACAACTCCACCACCATCCCAACCTATCTAGAGTAGAATAGTGTACTCTGTGATAATGCTTGCTATGTTATTAATGCTTAGACATGCTTAGACATGTAAAAGTCATAATTTCTTGGATGGCAGACAAATTCACACTATTGGATGGGTTACGTGGTAGGTGGGTGTCCACCGGGATAATTAATGAACTTGCTTAATCATATCTAGGTTTAGACGAGAGGCCATGGCTGGGAGCATGATGGGTTGTCTCGTCTTCCCACAAGGACAAGTTACCGGTGTCCCTTCGAACCAAGATTTGCGTACTTCTACACGGGTGGATTATGGGGCCACCCACAACTAAATAATTTGCCTAGACTTAGAGTATGAGCTGCATAGTTCGCCATTTCCATTTGCCGTGTGTGTGAAAAAGGAATGTGGTGTGGTGCTTCAATATAGGTGTAAGGGGTACACACGGTTCGAGGCCGGGGATGTATCACCTGCTACAACTTATGGGACCGTGTCATAGTTACGGCTGGACTGATGTACATGGATTGGCCCGTAAGGGTGGCTCATACCTAGGTCGAAAGCATTGTAAAGGTCGTGTTCGATCACCCTCCGCCAGCACACCTCGTGAAAGTGTGTAAATCGTCGATGGCATTAGGAGTCGATCGATACGTGTAGGGAAAGATGTACACCCCTGCAGGGTTTAAACTGTTTGAACAGCCGTGTCCGCGGTTATGGACAACTTGGTAAGATTTTGCATCGAATTAGACAACTACAACAAACTCTAAAACTCGCCAACTCTAAGGCTGTCGTGTAGCGACAGCTTCCTCCCAGGGTGGTCGAGGAAGAGTCGGGTACCTAAGGTGTGGTGATCTGCAGTAAGGATTGATCGTGAAGTGTTCGACTCGTCCCCTTTGAAAGGTATTCTGGTAGTCGGTTTTTCATCTACTTACTCCTATTGACAAAGGTAAAATAGCTTTCCGCTAAATAGTCCACAATTACCCCTTTATTGATGCTTGTCACATCTATTACTATTTTCCGCACTGTAAGTCTTGCTGAGTACAATTTTGTACTCACCCTGCTATCGTTGACATTTTTTGTTGCAGAGGAAACTACCCCTTCCGAGGGTGGTTTCTATATAGAGATCGACGCCAACGACGACTAGTCGCTGGGAATCCCAGGTAGTGATCCTGCCCCGGGGTTGGCAGTTTGGTTTGTTTCGCTGCCACTTTTGGCCTTACCGTTTTGGCTTCGTAGCCACTTATACTCTTCCGCTGTGTATTTCGGTCTTCGGATCCCTATGCGAATATATGTTGTTAAGTTTCAAACTTATAATATTGCAGTTTTGGTCGTAGAGTTACTGCTGTGAAATCTGGTTGTTTTCGCCTGCTCATGTGCTATGCGTGTATGTTGATGAAGCACATGTTGTGGGTAGGGTTTCAGAGTTTATATCATAGAGTTATTAGGTTTAATCACCCCTGTGAAGTGACTGCTACTGAGAGGTTGGGAACTATATCATCCTACTCCAGCCGAGCATTAATTTGCCGGGACGAGTTTGGGGTTGATGTTCTGGCTCAGTAAGAAAAGAGAGAGGAAACCATATCACCCTACTTGACCTGTGCATTAGTTTGCCGGGAAAAGTTCGGGGTTGACGTCTCGAGCTATTCGGAGCCATATAACTCCACTCCTCTTGGAATTGATCCCCAGGAGTGAGGTCAGGGTTGACGTTCCGACTTAGCGGGTGGTTTTACTTAAGACTCTCTGTTATGAATTCTGGGGTCTGGCATCCACCTCCGCCGAGTCTTGCGACAGCTTGTCGGCGAGGGCGAAGATGCTGGAGCCCGGCTCTTCTCCGGGCCATAGCTTGGCGCAGAGGCTTTGGGCAGTCGACTTCATGTTCTGCACTAAGCTCTTGACTTGGAGGAGTCGGTCCTCCACAGTCATGACGCAGCTGGACATCTGCTCAGGTGTCCAGAAGGCGTCAAGAGCTGACCTCGCCGAGTCGGATAGTGTGCGAAGTCGGAGCGTCGCCCGCCTTGGCTGCTCCTCCAGTTCTGGGCAAGCGTCTGGGTGTGAATTATTGCAAAGAAATGAACAAAGAAGCGTGCAAAAAGAGGGAAATAAAGGACTCGGGCTTACCGAGTAGAGTCTCATTAGCTTTCTTGAGTTGGCTTATGAGTTCTCCTTTGTGCTTCTCCCAGTCTACGATGGCCACGGCGTGTCGCTTCTGCGACTTGGTCATCTGCCTGGCGAAGTCGTCGACGGCCGCGTGCAGCTTGCGGTTCGCAGCCTGCGACTGCTCGTACTGCACCACCAGCCGATCATGCTCCGACTGCAGCATGGCGGTGGCCTTCATTTGTGCGTGAGCTTCTTGCAGCTTGCTGTCAAGCTCGGTCGCTTTGGCATCGAGCATTTCTGTTGCTTTGGCCATCGGGATCATAGCCTTCATTTCTTCCCGAAGTCGAACGTTTTCGGCTTCGACGTCTGCCGACTCAAGAAAGTCAATACCAGCAAAAACCTTAAGGCAAAGGAGCTGAAGACCCGGATACTTACTCCCGATGGCGGCGAACTTTTCTTCGAGCCGCCGACTCTTGGCCCTTTCTTTGGCCAATGCCTTCTCAAGGGAGGCGTTCTTCTCCACGAGGGCCTGGCCGTTTCCGCCGAGTCAGATCGCAGCCTGGACAAGGAAAAGTCTTGTCAGCATAACCCAAATTATTAAGTCTCCAACCGACTCAACCAGTCGGCTAGAGACTCAGGGGCTACACCCACTGGGTGCACTGATCGTGCTCCCAGTGTTCAGAACTAAACAAAATTCAGATGCAAAACTTACCCCGATGGAAGACTCCAAAACCTCGACCGAGTCCGCCAAGGATTTGGCCGCATCAGCAAATTCCCTAAGCTTGAAGCTAAGGGTAGCGACGTGGTCGGTGGCTGCTTCCGCTGCCGACAAGTCCCCCGTGCTGCAACTCGGCAACAGTAATGCGGGCACGAGGCTACCGAACGAACCCGGTGCCGACTCTTCGGTTGCGGGCGCAGGAGCCAAGGCCAGGCTCTGCTCGGCCACCGGAGAAGACTCGGTGACGAGCTGGCCTCCGGCTCCGCCTGCCAGATCTGAGGAGTCGGCACCAATCGCAGTTGCCGGCTCCGTCGTCGCCTCGCTGGGGAGAGCTGGCGAAGGCTGCGGGTCGTCAGCCGGAGCCCCGGTTGACCCGGCACCCACGCCGGACTCCAGCGCCTTCTCCACGGGTGCAGCAGGCTGTGGCATGCTGGGCGTGGCTGCAGCCGGAGGCACGGCTGACTCGGCAGCCGTGGCCGACTCCGTTGCCACAGCGGGGGCGGTTGGCGTCTGCGTGCTGGGCTCGGCCGCAGTCGGAGCCGGAGAAGCTGACTCCGGCGGCGGGACCGGAGTCAGGGCCGTGGGTGTGCCGGTTGCAGAGTCTCCTTTGTCGGAGAACTTCTTTTGGATTCTGCGACATTAAAAAAACCAAACCGACTTCAGCATCTTCATCTTCGACCGGAGTATGAGGCAAGGCAAAAAGACTCGTACCTGGTGGTTGTGGGGATTGTCTTCTTCTTCGGTTTCCCCGGGGCGGGCGGACCCCCGGAGGAACTGGCGGGTGCCGGCTGAGGCGCAGTCGGCTTGGCAACGGGAGCCGGAGCTTGTGCCGCGGGGCCGGCAGGTATGGCTCGTGCCCGCTTGGCGGCTGACTCCGCCTGAGCCAGCTCCGTCTCCGCTTGCGGGGTCTTAGACCCGGAGGCGTCGTCTTCACGCCTCCATTTGGAGGTCAGGGGGACCCTTTCCAACTCGGTGTCTGAGTCGACCTGAACGCCGTCCTCGGGGGCTTCTTCGTCGACCTCCACGTCGTCCAACGCCTCCGGAGCAGAACTTTGCTCGGGGAGTGGCGGCATGGAGTTCAAGTTAAGGAAAGTCTGCAGCATTAAAAGATTCAGAGTTAGGAGGAACGAATAAACAATAATATACAAGAATCCGACTCGGAATGCGAGACACTTACAGTCGGCGGGGGGTTGGCGGTAGAAAAGGGGTCATGTGCGGCGCCCTGGTGAGTCCGGTTTGCTCCTTGGTCAAGTTCTTCAGGAGATCCATGAAAAGATCATCCGGAAGCCCATCGACCGACACCCTGGTCGAGTCGGACGCGCCCGAGTACTCCCACATCGGGTGCGCCCGGGCTTGAAGCGGTTGGATTCATCGACTCAACCAGGTGGCGATGAGGTCGGTACCCGTGAGCCCTTTCTCCTGGAGTCTCTGAATCCTCCTCAGGAGTCGGTCGACCTCGGGCATCTCCGTGCTGGAGGGCTTGGCGCTCCAACGCTTCCGCCACTCGAGAGGACCTTCGGTGTACAGGGGGAGCCCTTCATGGCCAGTCGGCGTGTGCTCATCCGGGCAGTAGAACCACCCATCCTGCCACTTCCGCACGGTGTCCGGGAGTTGCAGCTTGAAGTACGGAGCGCCAGCCTTGACTTGAATGCCGGCTCCCCCGCAGACGGATAATCGGTCGCTGGCTTTGATGGGCTGCGCCTTCACCAGGAAGATCTTCTTCCACAACCCCCAGTGAGGCCAAGTCCCCAGATAGCATTCGCACAGCGTGACAAAACACGCGATGTGCAGAATGCCATTGGGGCTCAGATGGTGAAGCTGGAGGCCGTAGAAGAAGAGAAGGCCACGCACGAAGTCGTGCGGGGGCAGCGAGAAGCCCCGCTCGATGAACGGGATGATCATCACACGTTCGTGCGCATGCAGAGCGGGCTTCTCCTCTTGATACGGAGCCCTCCAGTTGCCGATGGAGTGGGGCGGCAGCAGTCCCTTGCCGATGGAGTGGGTTACAACCGACGGGACCCAGTCACCCTTTTTCCACCCCTCAGAATGGGTGGCGGCGGCGGAGGAGGAAGCATCGGTCTTCTTTGCCTTTGCCTTTGCCAGCGCGCGACATGGTCGGATGGCTGAAAGATGGCGGCGAAACGGGAGTTTTTCTCGGGAAGAAGGGAGGCAATGTGCGGTGGCAGAGCTCTGGAGGCAAAGGGCTTGGGCACGAGGAAGACGAAGGCAGATGGGAAGTGCGGCCGCCCTATGCCCGCTTTTATAGCCGAGGGAGGCAAACCGTCGGCAATCGTGCGTCCTACGTGGCGGCAAACCGCCGCGGCAACTGTCGTCCTGAGCGCGCGAACTCGCGAGATTTGGGCGCCTTTTTCGCCATGACTCGGCGTCCTAGGCATCTTGACCGGCGAGCGTTACGTCAGCAACCATCCCGCGCGCGCCGCCCGCGTGATTTGGGGCGCAATCATGATAAACCGTCGCATCGGACGTCACGCGAAGTCATAGCAGCAGCAGCGGATGTCTCGGGCAAGCTTCGTGCGGGACTCGAGGCGAAATCATTGCGCTACGACGCTACAGGCGCTCTGTCCAACCGACTACGTGCATTAAATGCTGAAGTGACGTCGTGTACAGTCAAGACGGTACTGTGTGACACAAGCCGGCTACGACCGGGTTCGTTTCTATCGAGTCGAATCACGCTCGGACGCCGAGTCAGCTTGAAGTCGGCTTGGCTCACTGGGACACGTCACAAGTTGTACCGACTCCACCAGACAATTCCGAGGCGCACCGGCTGCCACACTCGGAAACAGACTAGTTCTGCGAAAGGGTGTCGATAGCCGACCCAACAAGGTTCGCAGGTCACTCGGCAACACCCAAGCTAAGGACGAACCCGGCATCCACAGCGGCGCAAGATAGTCCCTGATTCAGAGCCGGACGCCACAGCGGCGCAGAATGGTTCACTGATTCGGGACTCAATGCCGGAGTTCGAGGACTCGGTTTCAAAGCTAAGATCGAAGGCGTCCCCCCTGCTAGGCACTATTTCAGATTCACTCAAAATTCATGATACGCCTCCCGGAAGGCCACTAGCCGACTTCCCCAGCCGGAAAGCACGGGTATCACCGAATTCCTAGCACTTAGCACAAACTTAACTTTTTTTCAGGTATCACGGGAGTCCATCAAGGTCTCTCCATCAGCGACTTGGGCATACGCAGCTTGCTCACCAGTCGGCATCCGTGTCGAGACCTCGAAGCACTCAGGGGCTACTGACGGGGGGAACCCATCCGGGTAGGCCCAGCACGGCGAGTCGGCCCGACAGGCTCGGGGAGTTCCACGGAGGCCCTCTCGGATAAAGGCCCAAGTAAGGTCCACACGGACGCAACGTCCGAGTGCCATCAAGGAAGGCGTTACAACCTCATCAAGGCATACACTTCGCTAACATGAAGACTGGCGTTACTCGGACGGTTACGCAGAATAAATGTATCAATTAAATTATGCAATTACTGTAGCACGGTCGACTGGCCGAGTTGGCACACGTACAGCCTATATAAGGCAAGAGCCCCATGCAAAGGGGAGTTTTTTTTTAGAGGCTAGGCATCATCCTCAAGCTCTAGACTAGAATCCACCATTGTTTCTGTAATCTTTCTCACGCAAGACTAGTAGTACAAATAGCAGGAGTAGGGTGTTACCTCCGCCATTGGAGGGCCTGAACCTGGGTAAAAACCTCTTGTGTGAACCCGCTTGAATCTTCCACGTGCGCTCCCCAAAATCCTACTAGAAATGTATATTGCCACGAAATCCCCGCGACAATTTGTGTTGTACAAGGCGTTCTCCCACGTCACTTTTTGTCCAAGAAGAGTTAGAGATCAAGCCCAATAAGTTCTGGACTCTAATTTGGATTCCTGAGATAGCCTTGGCTTCAAACTTCTATATCTGGAGCATACGGACTCCGATTTAGATGATCTTGGACTCTTTGGAAAGCTTATCTTGTGCTCTTTCCAACCTGTCCAACCCCATCTCAAAATTCCTTACAAGCACACCACAATTGCCAAAACAGTCCAGGATTGTCTCTGTAACAGATCACCTCTTGTCTTTATATACCCAGTAGGATGCTCTCTTTTGTTTCAGGTTTTATTTAGTTAAGAGTTTGCTACCTTTGCAACTTCGTGTATCTTTGTTTGTGTCCAACGACCAGATCAAGACTGCTTTTCGGAACCCCACTCTATCTTGTTCTTCATCCATACTTGTGATTTCAGATTGCTTTATCTTAACTGTTGCTAGTTCTTCCATTGTTCACAGGGATTACAAACCTCATGTTCAGGTTGCTCATGCTTCCGGCATCATCAATAACCTACCAGAGTTGGTTTAGTGATTGCTAAGGTGCATCGTCGTTGTACGGTATAGTCGAATCGTCAAAGTCGTCTCCACAAATTGATAGTTACCTTCTCATCGAAAGATCGGGACACCCAATGTTCTATCATGTGGCTTAATTTTTATATGCAAGAAATGGTACTTTTGTTAGTTATAGTTCAGTAATTGAAGAGAGCCGACGCATATAGGTTAGTTATATTAGTCAATTAGTTAGGTTACTCAGGTTAGCTATATCAGTTTGTTTTTTAGTAAGGTTAGTAATTATTTTTAGAATTCGGTTAGGTTAGTAATTGAAGAAATGTTAAACTCATGTCACGAAGTCGATGCACTTTATATTTGTAACTTAAACTTGAACTTATCATATGCATGGGTTAGATGGATCGATCGTGGATGTACGGAGCTCGCAACACAGAAGCGTATAGAGATGGAGTAAGAGCATTTATGGAAGCTGCGAAAGCAGTGAGAGATGGTAGAGTAGACACGTATTGTCCATGCTGGACTGTGGTAACGTACGGATTTTTGAGCTTGATCACATCGAGTTCCACTTGTTCAAGAGAGGTTTTAGGGAAGGGTATTCAACTTGAACCAAGCACAGTGAAGATCAAGCTGTAGCATCAGATGATGATATTCTTGCCGATGAAGAAGCAACCGATATGCCATTTGATATCAGTTGTGATTCACACTATCAGATGTCCAATGATACCGACTCGATGCCTGACCTGGAACAGATGTTGCATGATTTCAAAGGGCATGAAACCGAGAGAGAATACCAACAATTTATAGGCTTGATGGGGGCTTCGGAGAAACCGCTATTCCTAGGATGCAAGGCTAAGTTCACATTGTTATATGGCATGCTTGAACTATTGAAGCGGAAAGCGAGCAACAGCTGGTCCGACAAGAGCTTCAACGAGTTGTTGGGCCTCCTAGGGGACGTGCTTCTGGAGGGGAATGAGTTACCCATGAACATATACAGAGCCAAAAGGTGCTTTGTCCTTTGTGGCTAGAAGTTGAAAAGATACATCCATGTTGGAACGACTGTATCCTATACCGGAAAGAGTTTACGAAGTTACATTAATGCCCTGTGTGCAACGCTTCTCAGTACAAGGGTAAAATTGGAGTAGGAATGCGTCCAGGTGACAAAGGGGACTCTTGTCAAGGTTACTTGGTACCTGCCTATAATCCCACGCCTAAAGCGTTTATTTGCGAACCTGAAGGAAGCAAAGTTATTTCGCTAGCATGCTGAAGAGCAGAAGACACTCGATGGAAAGCTAAGACACCCTGCCAATACTATCCAGTGGAGAAACATTGATAGGAAGTGTCCACTGTTTGCTACAAAAACTAGGAACATAAGGTTTGTGCTGTGTACGGATGGAATGAATCCATTTGGGAACATGAGCAGCCGACACAGCACCTGGCCCGTGCTTCTCAGTATGTACAACCTATCTCCTTGGCTTTGTATGAAACGAAAGTACATTATGATGTCCATACTTATCGAAGGGTCTAAGCAACCTGGTAACGACATCGACGTGTATTTCTAACTTTTGATAGATGATCTACAAACACTGTGGAACACAGGAATGCAGGTATGGGATGCAGACAAAAGAGAATACTTCACTCAGTGGACCTTGCTGTTCTGCACAATCCAAGACTTTTCCGCTCTCGGCAACACCTCTGGTCAGATGGTGAAAGAACACAAAGATTGTATCATATGCATGGAGAATACCGTTAGCTTAACTCTCAAGAATTATGGGAAAGTCATGTACATGGGTCACCAGCGGTTCCTGCCTATAAGGCATCGTTACCGGAGGTAGAAGTCATAATTCAATGGGAGAACGGAGAATGGTGTGATACCACGGCCATTTAGCGGTGCTGAGATATTCGAGAAGGCTAATGATGTCAATGTCGTGCTTAGAAAGGGTCAGAAAAAAAGGCCGCAGATGATGGAGCATACTGGAAGAAGCGATCGGTGTTCTGGGACCTACCATATTGGGAAGATCTAGACGTTCTGCACTACATCGATGTGATGCACGTAGAGGAGAATGTTTGTGACAATGTGCTAGGTCTATTGCTAAATATGAAGGACAAGACGAAGGATGGCGTTAAGGCCCGACTTGACATTGTTGATATGGGAATCAGACCCGAGTTGGCGCCTATACTTCTGCCTAACGGGAAGACATACATCCCCCTGTCTGTTACACTTTATCCAAGACCGAGAAAACCGAGTTCTGCAAGTTCTTGCATGCCGTGAAAGTTTCGTCGGGTTACTCCGCCAACATAAAGAGGCTCGTCTCTATGTAGGACTTGAAATTAATTGGCAGCAAGTCTCATGACTGTCATGTTATGATGACACAGATGTTCCCAATTGTAATCAGAAATATTCTGCCGCGTAACGTCCGAGAAGCAATCACGAACCTGTGCTTCTTCTTTAACAAGATTTCCCATAAGGTGATGGATGTATTCGAACTAGATGATCTAGAGTTACCGGTGGCGGAGACTATATGTCAGCTAGAGATGTATTTTCCACCATCTTTCTTTCATGTAATGGTGCATCTCATCATCCACATTGTGCACGAAATCAAGATGTGCGGCCCAGTCTTCCTTCGGAGCATGTACCTATGTGAAAGATTCATGTGAATCTTGAAACACTATGTGCGAAATAGGTATCGACCGGAGGGAAGTATTGTCGAGGTTACACTGCAGAAGAGGTTGTCAGGTTCTGTGTTGACTACATGGTGTTGGGACCATCGGAAAAAAATCAATAACTACCGATCCAGCTGGACACGCTCTAGCCCATTTTACGGTATTGCAACGCACGACCGCCATTGCCCCGTTTATGGATGAGCACAGGGCAAAGTTAAGGCAAGAGCATCCAAATAGAACCGATGCGTGGAGAACGAGAGAGCATAACAAAGAATTCAATAAGTGGTTCAAGGAGCGTCTCCGTTTAGGTGCCCCTAGTGACATGCTATGTGAAGGGACTAACATTCAGAGTCATCATTTGGCAAGAATATGACATTAACGGATACACATTCTATATGAGAGATCATGATAAGAAAAGCACATTTTAAAATAGTCGGGTCCTGTGACAACCCTGGTTTTAGGGTTAGTCGTAAGAGGCGTGACGTGGGGTTTAGGTCAACTCACGTTGCTGAGTTGACCTGAACTTAACGAGCTATGTCGAGAGTTAAGTCGAGAGGGAGAGGAAGTTGTTGTGCATTTGCATATCATTCATATCATTCATGGCATTCATACATAATCAAATGCAATTGAAATTCAAATTTTATTAATCAAGAAAACAATACAAATGTCATGATACAATAATGTGATTACAAATAAATTAAAAAAGAAGAAGGAATAAAAATTACATGTTGCAATTTCTACCTATATAGCATCTAAACCCTAATCTCCGTGTCTTCAAGTCTTCAAATCTTGAGCCGTCGAGGAACACTGAGAGTCGGAGGAGGGAGAATTTTGAAAATGTTGGCGGTCATCCGAGGTTATCGAGTATGGGCACTCGAGACCGTTGGAGTCACGCCGTTGCTATAGGAGGCAAGGGTTTTTGGAAGGTGAGATCTTCGAAAACAGTTTTGAAATACGTGGTTTCACCGGCACAGTTCTGCCGACATCCGTAGGGTTAGCTGCAGGGGCAAAATAGTGCCGATGACCTAAATAGCTTTTAGATTTGAAAATTAGTTTCGAAAATGCTTTATTTTGAAACTGTCCGAGGGCCACGTGGCTAAGACCCTCATCGGACAATTCTATTATATTGATATTAGGGAAGGAGGAGAAGAGATGATAAAAATATGTTTTATTTTATCCTATACTAAATTGCCTCCATAAGTTTTTGGTTTTGAAAGGAAATTTTCTTTTATAAATCAAAAGGTAAATGTTAAGGTTAGGCATCACATCCATCAAGTATTGTCTAGGCAGCCAC
Organism: Stipa capillata; assembly: GCA_019208055.1. Classification (NCBI taxonomy): domain Eukaryota; kingdom Viridiplantae; phylum Streptophyta; class Magnoliopsida; order Poales; family Poaceae; genus Stipa; species Stipa capillata. The sequence continues at coordinate 16,220 of JAGXJF010004923.1, read as the reverse complement.
AAATATCCATCCTAGCAAATATCTGAGATCAGATAAGCATAACCCATCGGGTAAGGTTCAGCAGTTAGCAAAGCTTGACCAAGGCCAGTTCCTTAGTAGGGAAGGCAGCCAGCATGCACTGGGAACTACTGCCCGAACACAGCAGTAGGTGCTAGAAGTATATACCATCACTGACTTAGGCAACCAGGAGAACTAGTAAGAATGAGCAAGACAACCAGAAGGGGCAATGCAACAGTAGTAGTAGCCACCGAGACTAGCATTCCCAGGAACTGAGCCAAACAACTAGGAAAAATAGTTCCAACAGACCAAGGCCTCAAGCACCTCAAGAATAGTTGGATCAGCGCGAGCAGAGGAGGAGATTAGGAAACCAGGAGCCAGAAGGGTGGCAAGGCATAGGAGAGAAGAGGAAACCATCTTACCTCATCCAAACCAATTCAAGGTAAGGATCAATTATAGCACCGCAAAACCCTCATACACATGCATTTTTTTAGCATGGTAAAGGGAACCCTTGAATTATAATCTCGTCATTGGGTTTTTGTTTAGGCAACTCAAGTGTATAATCTATTTTTATCAGATTTTCTGATATACCTTTCTCAAATCTTTCTCAGAAAGTTAAAGATCATGGTAATGGGCTAGAAATCAGTTTAGGCATCAACATAAGAGTTAAAGCAACTTATGCAGAATCTGCCCTTATCAGATTTCTGTTCCCAAACCTTTCCAAATTCTTTTTCTCAGAAATCATCACACTAAATCAAGGCAACCAATAGGCAGCATAGTCGCATATCTGTCCTTATCAATCTTAGAATACTAACTCAAGACAAGTAAACACCTGTTCTTCTTAGTTAATGAACTGGCACACGCATATAGAAATAAATGAAACTAAGATGAAGTGCCCCATCTGTGTATATCAGTTTTAAGAAAAACATCATCACCAGCTAGCTACGGCCAAGTTCTTATCTAAAAGAAATACCATTTCGCAAATCCTTCTCAAATAAAAACATCACAACAGTAAACAACTAGATTAGGTATAGTTCTCTTCTTTTCAGTGAACCATTGAGTTAAATATATGCAAGGTGGAATCAGAGAACATCTAGGATCAAGTTAAGTGTCTGCTCTTTTTCAGAGTAATAACCTGATACAGATATGTACCAAAGCAGAGAATAACTAAAAGCAAGTCTAACATCTGTTCTTAAACTACTGAGATACGTGATCACAGAGAATAGTGAGTACAGGCAAAAATCAAGGGTAGTATCTGTTCTACCAAGGTTCTACCGAGACTTTAATCCATTCTCAGATAATAGTAAAAATCATCATAAAGATGATCTATAACAAAGACATCACATAATAAGTGACTGAATTGGGAATTCACTAAGACCACTGGTAAAAATTTCATCATCATCACCAATTGCTCAACAGAATTACATGACCGACGGGGAAGGCATAGCAATCGGGTCAATTGTGGCAGGAACCCTAGAGTTTCTTGTTTTCAAGAAAAAGAGAGAAGAGAGGAGCAGTAAAGGGAGCTTACCTGAGCACGGCAACACCGTCGAGTTGCAGAGGCGGCCAACTCCTCGCCGTCCAGCAACGGAGGACCGTGAGCGAAGGCGCGGCGGCAAGGACGGTGAGGGCAGCCACGGCGGATGGCCACGGGGAAAGGGAGCCAAGGCGCTGCAAGGCCGGAGTCATGCAGGCGGAGGTGCAGCACCCCGCCACGATGAGGAGGCCTCGAACCAGAGCCTTGAACTCGTGGCTGCCGCGCCCGTGGAAGACACGACAGCGGCGCAATGAAGCAGCTCGGGACGACCTGGTCGAGCGCCGCCGGCGCATGGGTGAGAGAGAGTATAGAGAGGGGATTTAGGGATTTCAAGTGAGGAATGAAGCAAGGGGCCGGGTGCGGGTATGACCGAAGAAGAAAAAAAGAAGAGAAAGAGAAAGAAAGAAGAAGAAAGAGGATGGAAATAAAAGAGAAATGGAATAAAAATTAAGAAAATGATTAAAAAATATATATATATATATAGATACATATATTTCTGTTTCTTTAAAGCAAGAAAGAAAGAGAAATAAGTAAAAATGGGGTTATGAACATATATATATATATATATACATATATCTAAGTTTGCGAATTATTTTAAATTGAGTAAAATGTGTTATTCTTTAGAAGGAAGCTAAACTCTAAAAGTAATTTCCTAAGATCTTAGTTAAATTCCTTACTAAAGTCAATGGTTTGGATAGAAATGTTAAATTTTTGAGTAAAGCAATCCAAGGTTAAATCGATTGATATTATCATGTAAGAGATTAACATGAGGTTTAACTATTTGACGTTCAAGTCATTTTTTTTCTAAAAAATTTTAAACCCATTAAGAAGTAACTAAGAAATCCATAGCTGAATTCCTTTAAGCAAATTAAGTGCACCATTCTCGCATATATGCATAATGCCATGTCATTCGTATTCATGCTCAGAAATTTTCTGGATAAGTCCTTATCGGACTATATTGCTTTTTTCTTCAGAAACCGGAGTTCAGCCAGCAGACCAGTCGAACTCCACTACTTATCCATCACCAGGCAAGTCTAGTTTCTTATTCATATCCGTTGAGAACATTTTTCAAAATTTTCCTCTTGTCTATAACATGCATAAAATGAAAATCTATTTTCTAAAAGATGAATCAACTGTTGTTTTATTTAGATCGCCGGTGAAATCCTGGAAAGGTGCCGGAGGCACATTGGGAAGGTGGATTTCATCACACGGGATTGTTTCATATAAGGTTAATGAAACCAATGATCGATTGTGTTGAAGGGCCGTAGTGATCGCGCATACCACATACCCTGTATGGGCAGGGCAGAGCTAAAGTACCTTTTGTCCTAGGTTATACTCCCCTTGGAACGCAAGACCTCGGTAGTGGGTTCGGCTACCGGAAAGGTGGTACTGGCCATAGGGCTACCCACAGTTGTTGATGTGGCATTGGCCGTAGGGCTGCCCACATTTTGTTAAAGTGATATTGGCCGCCGGGCTGCTCACTTCTTGATAAAGTGATATTGGCCGTCGGGCTGCTCACTTTTGGTTAATGTGACATTGGCTATCGGGCTGCTCACATTATGATTTGAGACCAGTAGTTCTGTACGGACTACGACGCGGAGTATGACCGAGCGGGCGGCGAAAAGGCTTTGTGATCGTGGGAATGTGAATGAGCCTTGCAAACTCAGACACATGACCAAGTTCGTTTGTGGGTACAGTTGTGCACCTCTGCAGACTGTATAAAATTGTGGCTGAGTCACTCCATGTTCTTGGTTGGAACTACGAACCCGGCAAGAAAGGGATTCATGGGGAATCCTAGCAACTTGTGAGACATGAGATCATTAGTCTCTTAAACTAAAACTTGACTCTCTTACCTTACAAAATTGCATTGCTTTTGGAGAGCATTGCTGTTCTCAGTAGATAGTGCATCAAACACCTCTTTGTTATTCTTGGACTTGTTGAGTACCTTCTATACTCATCCCTCTATCTTAATTCCTTTGATTAGATTGTGAGCCGACGGCAGAACAGGAGGTCGTCTACGTCGAGGTCGACGAAGAGGAAGCTGAAGAACCGACACCGACAAAAGAAGAAGAAGGCGTGGACTACTATTACGACTACCACGACGACAACACCACCGAGTAGAAATAATAAGTCGGGTAGATGAGTTGTAGAAAAGTCTTTTGCTGTAACCAGATGGAAACGCTTTTAAATTTCCCGTACTTTTGGGAAACAGTTGTAATACTTTATGTTGATGTTTCAGTTTGTACTTTAAATCTGTAAGATATGGACCACTACAATGCTTCTGTCGTGCTACTCTATGAGATATGTTACCAGCGAAAAGGCACTTCGTCTGTGACATGCCAAAGACTAGCATATTATCCGTATGGGTAATATGTGGGTTGCCGCAAGTCCGCATAGAGGCTTTTGACATGAGCGGGAAATGGAGCTGGTACTATGGGTTCATTGAGAATATTTGGGAGTTGGACTATGTGTACTTCAAATTTTTTTATTCTCGTGTCGTTGGGTCAATCTCCAATCTATGAAGTTCAATAAGTATGGCTTCACATCAGTAGACCTTGAACGGATCGTGTCGACGATTGGTAAACCACCGATCTTACGGTAGTCATGGAATTGTGATACTTAGGGGGTAGGGACCTCTAGGGCACAAGGCCAAGAGATCTGACGACAAGGAAACGCCCTTCTTATACAGGTTCTGGCCTCCTTCAGGATAATAATCCTACGTCATGTTCGTATATATTGATCAAAGAGTATCTTTACAATGGAGATATATGTCAATGGCTACCCTAGACATAATCGGAGGCTATGTCGACTAATCCCGCTGGGCTCGACTCCTTCGTGGTGGCGGGTCTACTCGTGGGAATTGCTAAGGCTTCTGGATGGCTTCTGGCTTCTCCTCCGACTAGTAGGACCTATCTAACTTGAAAGACCTCCCTGACTAGAAAGACATGTCCTCCCCTATAAGATTGCGGATCCTTTTATAGGGGACTCCCTGAGTCGTATCGGGTATGGACTTATGCCCGAGTAGAACTCTGCCTTCCTTAAATGTCGGGATTGACTTCCTAGTTTAAGGGGTGTCCTCCCTCTTTACGGAAGTGATGATGAATAGTACGGTATCCCGCATATTAGAGGTATCCGTGTACCGATTCCCGAGACTTTAGGAAGGTATGACGTATCTGGTAAGGATCCCTGGATGACAAGGTAACCCCTCTCAGGAAGGGAAGACTCCCCTTAAACTAGGAAGTCAATCCCGACGTTTAAGGAGGCCAGAGTCCTACTTGGGTGTAAGTCCACGTCCAGTACGACCCTAGGAACCCCCTATATAAGGATCAGCAATCCCATAGGGAAGGATAGGTCTTTCTAATCGTAGCACAAGCAGCATACGATCTCAGGAGGCGAAGCCCTAGAAGACCCGCTGCCTCGAAGGAGTCGAGCCCGGCGGTTTAGCTAGATTAGTCTACGATTAGGCCTAGGGTAGCCACTAACATACATCCCCCTATTGTAAGCATGTTCTCCATCAATATATAGCAACAGGACGTAGGGTTATTATCCTGAGGGAGGCCCGAACCTGTATAAAAACGGCTGTCCCCTGCTGTTAGAGCTCCTGGCACTTGGGCCCTAGAGGTCCCTACCCCCCAGTAATCATCACTCCACGAATACCGTAAGATCGCCGATTCACCGATCGTCGACAGATGGCGCCGACCGTGGGGACCTCTCCAGACCAAGCCGTCCAGGAAGAATCAGAGTCGGCAGGACGCGCAACTAAGCGTGATCAGATCCCAGCGCCGGTTACACAGCCCTCACCGGTTTTAACCGAGGAGGAAGCAGCAAACCCGGCAGGAAAACCGATCGCAATCTCGCCCCGTACTGGGTACTCGGACCAGGGTTTCTACGATAAACTTTGGCCCTATGGACCCGTACCCAGTTACGGATCGAGTGGATTTCGGAGAGTACGTCCCTTAGAGAGGACTTGGATGGCGAAGCAGATCACTTCAGAACCGAGTGCGCCAGGGCCTTCAGTGGGAAGTTGGCCTTGAACGACGACTTCCCGGCAGGAACGACCAGCCCCATGGTTGGAATTTCTCCTGCAAACTCTGATCGTGAGAACGATCAAGATCGTACCCACATCGCGTCCGATGAGGACAACGTGATGGAATACGAGTACACATCGTCCAGCCAAGGACCTCGAATGGTACTCGCGATCGACGATGGTCGAGAAGACCCCGAAGATCAGAATCGGCCCGGGGGCTCGCAGCAGCACAATGCAATGGTTGCCTCCCACATGAACGGAGGGCTTACCCGCCGCCGGGGAAAGAACTCCTCGCCGGAACGGAGACTTGCCTGCCACTGTGGAGAGATCCCCCCCGGGAACAAGGGAGTACGTGTCCCGAACTGCTCAAAGACTTGCGGAAGTGCGCAATCTGCTGTCACAGCCTCCCGTGGCGGATTTATCGACACCCGCGGGTGTGCAGTGGCTGCAACGGCTGGGGGCTGACCTCCAAGAGGCTCAGAACCAGGCCGAGTCTTCTCGAGCCCAGTCGGTGACCCATAGCTCTACTCGGGTGAACACCCCTCCTCCGCTAGAAGAACGCGACCGGGAGGGACGACACCCCAGGAACAGGTCTCCTCAGGAGGAGCCACTGGTTGACCTCCGAGAACAGCTCGACAAACACCGCCGCCAAAGACGCCAACGGGAGCAACAGCCTTCTCGGAGAGACCACGTACAAAACGCCAGTGCTCGGGGCCGAACCTTGACTGCGAATAGCGGCGAGAATACACCTTATCGGGGGGCCTTCAGCGGATGCCAGGCGCTATCCCAGGAACTCCGACAGGTACGCTGGCCTTCTCGATTCAAGCCCGGTTCGCTAGAATCGTACGACGGCACCACGAACCCCGTGGAGTTTCTTCAGATCTACACCACCGCGATCGAGGCAGCCGGCGGAGATGAGAAGGTTATGGCCAACTATCTTCCTACCGCTCTCAGAGGAGCCGCTAGGACGTGGTTGATGAATCTACCCCCAGGAACGATCCGTTCGTGGGGACAACTATGCGACATGTTACTCGGGAACTTCCAGGGCACCTTCCCAAGACCTGGTCGGGTCGACGATCTATTCCTTGTCGTCCAACGACCAGACGAGACCTTCCGAGAGTTTACCAAGAGATTTAGTGCTGTCCGCAACACTATCCCTGAAATAACGGACTCGGATGTCATCCGCGCCTTCACTCGAGGCAGCAGAAACGAGATGTGCACGCACGGTCTGATCATGTGGCCACCGAAAACCACCAGGAAACTCATGGATCTGGCCGAGAAGGCCGCTTGTGCGAAAGAAACCCTGCGATACATCAAGCAACAGCGGGGTGAGTCGACCAGTTCTCCTCTCCGGTCAAGGGGCGATTCGCGTAAAACTAAGCGCAAGAAGAAGCCCTCCGGAGGGAATAAGGAGAAAAGGATCAGAGCCGATGAGGTAATGGCTAAGATCTCCGAGAAGTGCACCTGGCGACCGCGCCCCAAGGATAAACCTACCACATCCTCCGACAAGTCATCCAAGCCCTGGTGCGATTTTCACCAGACCGACTCGCACGATCTGCGACAGTGTCGCATCTTCAAGAAGTATCTCCGGGAAGAAAGAGAGAAGTTCCGCGAGAAGAATCCTCAGGTCGCAATCGAGCACATATTCGGGGGCTCAACCTCTTACGAATCTAAGAGGCAATACAAGGCGATCGCCCGAGAAGTTCTCGCGAGTGTACCGCAAGTCCCTCGAGCGGTCAAATGGTCCGAGGTCACGATCTCTTTCGACCAGACTGATTGCCTCGAAAATTGTGCTCGGCCGGGACGGTACCCAATCGTGGTCGAGCCAACGATCAACAACTGCCGAGTGGGCCGCGTATTAATAGATGGAGCCAACACGCCCTCGACGCAATGCAAGTGCCACGATCGTCTGTTTCAGACGGTAACGCACGCTTTCCACGGTATCGTCCCGGGCTCGTCGGCCACGCCGATCGGGCAAGTCATGCTCCCGGTTACCTTCGGCACGCCGGAGAACTTCCGAACAGAGAAAATCATGTTCGATGTAGTCGATTTCGAAACAGCATACAATGCTATCTTGGGGCGCCCTACTCTGGCCAAGTTCATGGCAGCTACGCACTACGCCTACCAGTGCATAAAGATGCCCGGCCCAAAAGGTGTCCTCACGATAAAGAGCTCCCCCAGAGAAGCATTCCTCTGCGACAAGCGCAGCCTCGACCTCGCAGAGCAGCACCTGCCCACTAACCAAGACGCCAGCGTGGCGGCTCCCGCCACCACGTTGTCAAGACCACCTCCGCAGCTACGAGCGACAACTTTGGAAAGTACCCCCTCCAAGTCAGAGAAAGAGTTCCACAACTAAATCGGAACAGGGAGAAAATAGGGCCTTCACCCAGACAGGACAACGGCTCCTTGGGAGAAGCCGCCCGACCCAGGTCGCTCGTGCCAACGGTAGAAAGGTCACGTCCGTTAGAGAGTCCCGTGCAACCACCTTCGGTAAGATCGTACGACCATCGCCTCCTCATCGGCAGATTCCAAAGTTGCACCAACTCCAGCCTTAAAGATCGTCAAGCTACGAACAAGTCGATGATAAGACGCTCCGGGCGCCGCCGCCCAGCACGCGCGCTCAACAAAGTTTCATCAGCGGGTCACGACAAGAGGACGAGAGTCTCTGGGGCAACCGGCGACAAGCTAAATGAGGAGGGGACGGCCTAGTTTTTCTTAGTTTTCATAGAATTATGTTTTCTTACAGTAGCCTGTAAAAGACACAGTTTTGAATTATACCAAGTCTTTAGTTCAGTGTTTTTCATCATTAATTATTTCAGACTGCCTATCCGAGATATCTCTCGAAAAGTTAGTCGGGGGCTGGATAAGAACATGGCAAGTCGGTGTACGAGTACGAGTACCGACTTCTTCGACCCGCACAAGGGATAAGGGCTCTGCGCTATAACTGTCAGGGACGCGAGGAAAACCCCTTAACGCATTTGCAGGTGACAGGGGAGCCACTGAGCCCCCCACCTGACCAGACCTAAGGCCTGGTTGACTAAGCTCCCCAGTTCCGTAGCAATGTCCCCTGATCCCGAGTAAAGGAAGGGAAAAAGGTACGAGTACGACTAGACCAACAGAACCCGTACGCTTATCCACGTCTTCGACTACTCGGAGCAGACGATACCTCGAGTAGAGTGAAACTTTGTTAATCGGGCAAGTGTAGAATTTACTAGCCAAATACTGGAGTCTTCCCTCAACAGAGGAATACGGAGGTGCTGCCATAGCCACGACAACCTGTACGAAAGACCCCTTATCGCGTTTACTGATGAAGAGGAGCCACAGAGCCCTCCATTCAACTAAACCTAAGGACTGGTCAATCACAGCAAAAATGACCTACGGCACTATTCGTATACCTACACCGAAGGGAGGCAAAGGGCACTGGTTCTGACTAAAGTCTACGCTTGCATCCGACAAGGTTTCACATAAGCAGATTAGGCAAGGTTTCGAAAAACCAAAAAACACACAGATTACTGCACAGTTACTAATCACAGCCTTTATACAAAAGTATGCTATTACAGAGTCCTACTCTAGGCCAGGCGCCTGGACTCGATCGCCAAAGGCGTCCGCCGCTTCCTGCACAGCGTCGAGAAGCTTCTCTTCCTCGCCCTCTGGCAGGTCGGCAGCGAGCGCCTCCAGGGATAAGTCCGGGTGCCTGCGCCTCAGAAGAGCCAAAGCAAAGGCCAGGGCGTCGCGTACACCTTGCCGGAGCTCGTCTTCGAGAAGTTTCCCGACGGTAGACTTCAGCTGGGAGACGGACGCCGTCAGATCTGCTAGGCGGTTGACCGGAGCAAGGCCCGGGGGGACAACGACGCCGACTTCGCCCAGCGCCTTCTCGAGCGTGCCCAAGGCCCGCTCGAGGTCTTCCTCCAGTTTTTCCCGCGTAGGACTGACTCCTTTGCAGGGAAGACCCCACGTCCGAGAGGCGTGCCTTCAAGGCCGAAAGATCAGCCTCGACCGCTACCCGCTGCTTCTCAGAGTCCTCAAGGCGCTTCTGCAGCACCTCGTTCCCCGCCCGCCATCTCCCAGACTCGTCGAGGCGCTTCTTCAACTCCTCTTGCGCCAAGTCCAATTCGGCTTGGGCCTTCTCGAGTGGAGCAACCCGGGAGATAGCGAGCTGAAAAAGAACAGGTTAGTACGAGCATAGTAAAGTTACCTTATCACTAATCATCCGTGCGTTACCTGCAGCAAGGAGAGGAGGCTAAGGCTTTCCGGCGCCGAGGGACCCGAAGGCACGGCTTGCTCGACCAAGGCCAACTCCGACTCCAGCGCCGGGGACTGCTGCTGCTCAGTAGGAGCCCGCGACGACTCCGACGCGGGGGTCCCCTGCTCGACAAGGACCGGTGCCGACTTCGACGCCGGGGGCTGCTGCTCGGCATCCGCCCTAGCCGGGGACCTGGCGAGAAGGATCGACACCCTAGTCGCCAAGGTAATCAATTCAAGCCTTCAGCAAGGCGAGTCGAAAGAAAAAGGTGGCAAAGGAGAGCTAACCTCAAGCGTTTCCCTGCTGGAGGAGGCTTCCTTGCCAAGGCACCCGAATCTCGCTTGCCAGAAGCCAGCGGTGCCTTCCCCTTGTCCGCCACGGTCTCCTCCCCGAGAACGGTCGTGGGAGGGGGAGTTGGTTCCTTGGGGAGGGGGCTGCTCGCTTCGGGCTGTCCGACACATCCACCCCTATGTTTACTCTTCAGGAAAGGATATGGGAAAAGAGTAGTCGGGCGAGAATTCAAACCTGCGGTTGAGGGTCCCGGGCGGGAGAACTCGTCGAGACGACCTCTGTCCCCGCCTCGGCTGCGGAAGGACCTCCCTCCCTCGTCTCGGAGGGCGGCGGGGCCGTGTCGAACATCTCAACTTCGTCGTCCTCAACGGGGACGCCAGCTCGTTCGGCCTCCGAGTCAGGACCCCCGCGGCCTAATCGCTGTGGAAGAAGAAGCCCGAGGGCCCTCTGTAAGGCTACACGGACGAACCCAAGCTAGACAAGGATATAAGATGGACAACTCACCGAGAGTACTTCCCATCGGCTGTCCGGGCTCTGCTTCAGAAGAGGCAGGGGCACGTCTGTATGCCCGCCTTGGGGGGATTGCTCGAATAGGTTGTTCAACCTACTCTGAAGCTCCCCCGGGGACAACTCTGCTCGACACGACAAGGAGGAGGTACATAAGAAGTCTTGTCAATTGAATTGGCGTGGAGGTAGTCACGATACCTACCCGTATCGAAGTCCCTTGTCTGGTCTTGATTCTCCAGAACCGCCCAGGCCGGCTCAACCCTCGAACGAAGAGGGCTTATCCAGTGTCGAAGGAAATCCTCCGCGACAACCCACGCCGAGAAGCCTTTGGCGGCAAGATTGGCGATGTCGTGGACGAGCGCCTTGAGGTGCTTAGTCTCCTTCGGGGCCTCCCCCCAGCTCTTGTTCGCAAGAGGGGCAAGTCCGCGGTAGGCGAGGCCGGAGTTCGGTGGGGGCTGGCAGTAGAACCACCGACCATGCCAGCCCGACCACGATGATTTCCAGGAGGAAGCGATGTAGGCATCCTTCCTCCCTTCTCGAAGACGGAATCCGGCACCGCCGACGACTCCTGCGCCGCTGCCCTTCATCCGGCGGAGGTTGTAGAAGTACCTCCAGAGCTCCAGGCTCGGCCTAATGCCGAGGTAGGCTTCGCATAAATGCGCGAAGACCGCCAGCATTAGGACCGAGTTCGGGTTGAGATGAATCAACTCGATCCCGTAGAACTGGAGCGTGAGGAGGAAGAAATGTGAAGGTGGGAATTGAAATCCACACCTGAAGAAATCCACGAAGACGACGATCCAGTCCGTATCGGGGCTGGGAACCGTCTCCCTCGCGGCCCCCCCAGGAAGGCACGAATACCTTCGGGAGGATCACCTCCTCCGCCACAAGCTTCTCCAAGGCGGAGGAGTCCATCACCGAGACCTCGAATTCAGGAATGGCGGTTTTTGTCTCCCCCGGAGCTTCTCCCGACTCCTTTGTGGGCTCGGGAGACTTCTTCACGGCGCTTTTCTTGCCCATTCTCGTCGATCGATCGAGGGAGGATGGAGGCGAAGGGTTTGCAGAAGCGCGAGGAAGAAGATGAGGGGAACAAGAAGTCTAGGAGGCAGAGAACAATGCGGGCAAAACCCCAATTCTTGGACTCTTAAAGATTTAAACATTCACCGGAGCCAAGCGCGGTTTACGGCACGATCAGTTCCATCGCATTTAATGCGGACAGTTGCTTTTTTCGCCTACAGGGCATTTCGCGGGAAAAAGAGGGTCTGACAACCCACGACCCAAACGAGCGTGCCGTGGTTCAGCACCCATTAGCGGCACAACGGCGCAGAGAGAGAGAAAAGATTCTTCATCACCACGTGAAATTTCCGCCACGATGGTTCGGTTTCCTAAAAATATGCCAGGCGGACGCGTGTCCGTGATCAGCGGATCAGATCAGATCGGAAAGTATTCTGGGTTTTCCCAAGGATTATTCCGATAAGGCTTTCACGACTACTCGGTAGGGATTGAGCCTACTCGGGGACGTCGCCGACAAGGACTACTCGGATCGCCTACTCGGAGTTTCTTCCCCGATAAGGGCAGATTTCCAACAGAACCATCATGACCTCACTTCACGTATTGATGGGGGGCTTGATGATGAATAGTACGGTATCCCGCATATTAGGGGTATTCGTGTACCGATTCCCGGGACTTTAGGAAGGTACGACGTATCTGGTAAGGATCCCTGGATGACAAGGTAACCCCTCTCAGGAAGGGAAGACTCCCCTTAAACTAGGAAGTCAATCCCGACGTTTAAGGAGGCCAGAGTCCTACTCGGGCGTAAGTCCACGTCCAGTACGACCCTGGGAACCCCCTATATAAGGATCAGCAATCCCATAGGGGAGGACAGGTCTTTCTAGTCGCAGCACAAGCAGCATAGGATCTCAGGAGGCGAAGCCCTAGAAGACCCGCTGCCTCGAAGGAGTCGAGCCCGGCGGTTTAGCTAGATTAGTCTACGATTAAGCCTAGGGTAGCCACTAACATACATCCCCTATTGTAAGCGTGTTCTCCATCAATATATAGCAACAGGACGTAGGGTTATTATCCTGAGGGAGGCCCGAACCTGTATAAAAACGGCTGTCCCCCGCTGTCAGAGCTCCTGGCACTTGGGCCCTAGAGGTCCCTACCCCCCAGTAATCATCACCCCACGAATACCGTAAGATCGCCGATTCACCGATCGTCGACAGGAAGGTTAGCTTATCTCCTGGGGATCCTTACCAGATATGTATTCTTGTTTCGATAATCCAGGGAATCGTATACGAATACTTCTTATATATGCGATACTATACGATACATCGTCAAGCCCCCCATCAGTACGTGAAGTGAGGTCATGACTGTTCTGTAAGAAATCTGCCCTTGTCGGGAAACGGCTCCGAGCAGGCGAAATTGAGTACCTGGCTGGCAATGTCCCCGAGTAGGAACTATCTCTACCGGGTAGTCGTGATATCCTGGTCGGAGTAAACCTCCGAGTAATGCAAGGCATTTTCTGGGCTAGCTCGCCCGAGAATCATTTTTTGATTCAATCTGATCCGTTGATCACGGACACGCGTTCTCCTGGTAGATTTCTGGGAAACCGAACCGTCGTGGTGGAATTTTTGCGTGGTGATGAAGAATCTTTTCTTTTTCTGCGCTACTGTCCGGCTGACGTTAGCCTAGACATTACGCGCTCGTCGGGGTCGTGGGTTTGTCAGATCCCCATTTCCCGCGCACACTATCTCGCATGTGGGAAAAGCAACTGTCCGCATTTAATGCGATGGAATAGATCGTGCCATTAACCACGCTCTGGTCAGGCGAAAATTGACTCCTTTAAGAGACCGAGAATTGGGGTTTTACCCGCATTGCTCTCTGTCTCCCAACATTCTCATCTTCTTCCTTGCGCCCCTGTCTCCAACCTCCGCCTCGTAATCGCCGATCACTAACAACGACAATGGGCAAGAAGAGCGCAATGAAGAAGTCCCCCAAGATCCAGAGGTCAACGAAGGATCCATCGGGAGGACCGGTATCCGTCATCCTCGAGTTCAAGCCCTCGGTGATGGATTCCGTCGCCCTCAAGAAACTTGTGGCGGAGGAGGTCATCCTCCTGGGGGTGTTCGTACTTCACCGGGGGGACTTGAAGGAAACGGTCCCGAGTCCAGACACGACTTGGACCGTTGTCTTCGTAGACTTCTTCAGGTGTGGATTCCAGTTCCCACCTTCTCATTTCTACCTCCTGGTGCTCCAGTTATATGGGCTCGAGTTGATTCACCTCAACCTGAACTCGGTCCTGATGCTGGCGGACTTCGCACACCTGTGCGAGGCCTACCTCAGCATCAGGCTGAGTCTGGAGCTATGGAGATACTTCTACAACCTCCGCCGGATGAAGGTTAGCGACGGAGGCATCGTCGGCGGCGCCGGATTCTGACTCCGGGAGGAGAGAAAGGACGCCTACATCTCCTCCTCCTGGAAGTCATTGTGGTCGGGCTGGCACTCGAGATGGTTCTACTGCCAGCCCCCACTTTCCTCCGGGATCCACTACCATGGCCTGGCTCCTCTTCCAAATAAGAGCTGGTCGGAGGCCCCAAAGGAAACCAAGTGGCTCAAGGCCCTCGTTGGCGATATCGCTAACCTTGCCAGCAGAGGCTTGTCAGCGTGGGATGTCGCCGAGGACTTCCTTCGGTGCCGGGTCAGCCCTCTCCGATCGAGGGTCACGCCTGCTTGGGTGATCCCAGAGGGCAAAGACTAGACAATGGACTTCGACACCGGTGAGTATCCGAACTTTTCTGTGTCGTTCTTAGGTAGAAACTCCTATCCTCTCACTCGTTAGATCTCTGTTGGTTGTGTAGACCTTTCTCCCGAGGAGCTTCGGAATAGGTTGAACAACCTATTCGAGCAATCTCCTCAGGGCAGGCGGACCGCCGTGCCCTTGCCGATCGTGAAGCTAAGCCTCGACAAGCAAGAGGAGATCCTTTCGGTGAGTTAATGGTTTCTGCATTGTCTAGTCATGGTTCGTCCGAGTAGCACTTTCAACGCTATCCGGGGTGTTTCTTTTGCAGCGAGTAGGCCGTGGGACTCTTGACTCGGAGGCTGAGCGGGCCGGTGCCCCCGTTCAGGACGAAGAGGTCGAGGTCCTCGGTGAGGCCCCTCCGATCCTAAGGGTTGAAGGTCCGTTTGAGGCCGAGGCGGCAGCGGAGACTACCCAAGCGAAGTCTCCTACTCGGGACCCTTCTCCTCCACCAAGCCCCCAACCTCAGGTGCGACTTCGTGCTTGACAAGCTTTTTCCCTTTGATGATCTAGGATGATGTGAGTGAGTTGTCAGGATATAGGATCTGAGTGATCCCCGCCCGAAGGAGTCAGCGTCTTCCACCATGCCTATCCGCATGGATGAGGTCGCGCCAAGCGTGAGCCCTCTAGTGAACAAGGGGAAGTCGCCGCTGGTACCTACCGAGAAGCGGAGCTCGGCGGTGATGAAAGAGCATCTAGGACCCTAAGTGATTTTGATGGTTAATGGCAACCTAAACTGGAATCTAATGTTTACAATGAGTGTAAGCAGGATAAGCAGGTTCCAGGAAAAGGATTCATCCAGGAAAGGATGATCACCCAAAAGTACAAAGGTGGTTTTCAGGACAAGGAGATAGCTGTGCTAGGCAGCTGTGCCACAGCTGTGAGGAAGCTGGTGCTGTGCAAGGAGTTGCAAGCAAGGTGATGGTGGCTTGATGCGTCAAGGGCCGTGACTACAGTTGGTGGAAGCTAAAGCCTAGGTTTGCTAGTTTTCTTACGTCCTTAGGAAATGCCTGTACTATCAAGAGGGATGAAGTAACAATGATTATTGGAGGTTCTTTTGCGCAATGCTCAGAGTATTGGACAATGGCACTAATGCTTTGAGGTCAGTGGCCCTATAACAACAGTTTTGCATAAGTGTGAAACTGGGTTGTGCTAGCACACTGCTGTGCTAGCTTCCTAAAACCCTAGAGCCAAAGTTACCTGTGTGGCACAGCTGTGTCACAGGTGAACTACCGCTCTATGACTCAGGTACATCTCTGTGCCAGGGGAGAGCTTGTAAATGCTAAGGGAACTGCATTGCAATAGTATGTCTGCCGAGTCAAAAGATTGTTGGAGGTTCTCAAGGTATCAAAGTTAGTGTGTGCGCTGAGGGCATGTAGTGTGCCAAGACCGGGCTGAGTAGTAAGGCTACGTCAGTTAGGGTTTCACCTGTGTCAGCCTCTGGTGACACAGATGTCGGTCTGCCTGAGCCGGTTACCATTGTGCGTTGTGATTAGCTGTGTCACCGGTGACCCACTTAATCCTAGGAGGCATGAGTGTAACGGTCAGGTGCCTGTGGACTCTATATATAGAGGACCAGGGGAGGTCTCAGACCTCAACCTTTGCCAAACCTCTGCAATCCATTTTGACCGTTGCAAACGTCTTTTCTCCTGAACAGAAGTAAACCTTCCTAAGTCTTAGTTCAAGTGAGAGTTAGAGCTTTGAGCAGAGAGCACTGGTTCCTCCAAGAATTGTTGTTGCAGATTCTATGTGGTCTATGCTGACAACTCTAGGGGAAAGGTAAATGGCATTGGTAAAGTTGCCATACCTGAACATCACTCCTTGT